>VXBX01006687.1:127883-208730 GCA_013400415.1 Scytalopus superciliaris
GGCAATGTTCTAGCAGTGGAGGAAATATTTTGACAACATTGTAATTCAAATTGCCACATGTGAAACTTACATCAGTTTTAACTGTATTTTCATTCAAGGTACTTGTCCCAGCTGTACTAAGCTGATGTGATAATGCAAGGTTTATTCAGAACTTCACTGAAAAGTCAAAACCATGCACCACATGCTCTCACATAACAAGAACCTAACTGCAAGAACTCACATAGCTTTGCACACAGCTAAGGTCACTTCATGTTTGAAAAACAAATACTAATGCACTTCTGAATTGCAAGTGTAGATAGAGAATTCAGAACTTAAAAGTCTGAGATAGGGGAAGAGACAAAGTAATCATTGCTACACATAAAGTAAATGTAAAGATACATAAGACTGAATCTATGTTTTTGCAATTTTACTTAAGCATAAGAAGTGAAGGTGTGCAATCTGTCCAGAAAGCTGCTTTCCTCTAGTGGTCAAGGGTAATTCAACCCTGAGTACCTACAAACTTGTCTACCAGAAGATAATTCAAGTCATTACTGCATCATTTCCAGCAGGACTACTTCTATTAAAAGAAATATATATATATATCACCATTAAGTAATGCTATAAATCCTATATATAAAATTGTAACATATTTATTTAAATACCATATATATAAAAGACACTAAGAAGGACAATTTCAGTTTTTGTTTCCATCATTGTAGACTTGTATTAGCAGTGTCCATAACCTAAAGACTATCAGCCTTTTTGTCACATAGCAAGATACCTAGTTCACAGCAGAATATATGGATACTATTGCAGCTTTCTCAAATGCCCATCAGAACTGGAAGGAAGAGTTTTAATATATCTTTCAAACCTATTTGGAGAAATCTGGATAATAAAAAAAGCTCACATATAAATTTTAAAAAGGCCACTAAAAATAAGATATATAGGCTCACAAATAGATAGATATAGATTTGATATAGATATATAAATAAGGGCAAGCAATGACTACAACAGGGTTAGGGAGTGGAAAGAATCAACACATTCTGTGACCAGACGTAGTGTTCAGATCATCTACACATAAAAAGTTGGGCAAACTTATCTGTACCACAGAACTAAAATGTCTATCACAAACCACCCTAGCCCTGTATTTTAAAGTAGTAGAGGACATCTTAGCAACCTTACTGCACCCCAATCAGAACAAGGCAGAACTGCAAAGGTGTGCTCTTCACTGTAGCATTTATACATATGCTGTTAAAAAAGTAAATTTGAAATAGCCTCTTACCAGAATGTGTAAAAAGAATTTGACACCACTGAACTTACCCGTAGCCTACCCAACATTTCTATGCTATTTCATACTTAGAAAACTCATAATGGAAAAAAACCCTTATAAATAAATGATTTTACTCTCAATATTTTTTTTTTTAAAAGTTGGCACTGCCTATGTGAGAGAAAAACTTTCGAATATGGGATATATATGTGCAACTAATTGCCAGACAACATGGTAAGATGAATTCAAAAGATAATGCAATTTCATCCGCTGTAATTGAGCCATTGTATTTGAGAGGATGGCACGCACCTCTGGATGAACTTGGATTAACACATGGCTCAAATCCACATGCCCAACTGTCATCCTAATTTGATAGTAACTGGTGCACAAAGCAAAACTGAACATTGTACAATATATGATGTGAACTGTGTTTGACCCAATACTTTTGTGGAAAAATCTCACTAATTTTCTTTTTAAACTATTAAGTAGGCATGACAAAATGGAGGAAATAGATTTTGCTGATATTCTACCAGCACAAATAACTGTAACTGGATTACAGTAATGTTGGACATACACCAAAAATAAATGCTGAGAATAGTTTGCTTCAGGCAAAAATGTACATATGGGAAACAAAAAGTGCATATGGGAAACAAAAATTATTAATAGAGTACTGAATGGGAAGCTAGAATCATGGGCAAGGATGATTTAGATGTAGTAACAGATTTTTCCCTCCAACCAATAGTACAGTATTATGTAGCCATAAAAAAAAAAAAAAAAACAGAATAAAAGAAGAATAAAAGAGGAGTAATAAATGTAGAGTGGACCAACTTATATAGTGATCCTAAATTTCTACAAATACTTTTCTTGAAACAAGAATAATGAGAACAATTTTTAACATGATAACAAAGCTACTGAAATCGGTCAAATTAATTTCTTTGCATCTTTGTTGGTTGGTTGCTGAAAAGCAATTATGCTTGCATAGAAATAATAGTCTCAGTAGTGACCTGGGCTAGAAGGAATGGTTGTGATGAGTCCAAGATTAGGCCAGGAGCCAATTGACCTGACACAACTCATTGCTATCATAGGGTACCTAGAAAATCTTGGACAAATAATTGGATTTCCAGAACCATTCATATGTAAAACACACTTCACTTAATGAAACTAGAACATAAAGGGTGGGAAAGGACACAGCTGAAATAAAACAGCTCAGCTTCTATTTCAGGCCTGTCTACTCTCTTCCTCCAGGTGTGCAAGGCAGGAGGCACACAGGACTACAGCACTAAAAATAAAACAGTAGAAGAAGAAAAATTTAATAAAATGTCATACTTAAAAAATTCACCATTGAGGACATTTCATTGAAGATCTATCAATGGCTCCTTAAGAGTTTTGTTTATTTGAAAAAATATTGTACAACCCTTATATCCTTTAAACAAGAGGACGGGTCTCAATCTCTGAAGTTTTACACAAAAATACCAGCACAGCACTGAGATGCACAATGGATCAGCCTCTCTGATCAAGGGCATGTTCCTTCCAGTTTTATGAGAAGCTAGAAAAGCTTAAGGAGTTACAAACATGAACATATCTATTTTCAGTGTTAGCTGCATGTCCTAGAGTTAACATAAGGACAATAATTTAGAAATCAAGGTACAATGGAAAAGAAAAATGACAAGGGGTTGGAGGGGAACTATATGAAGAGAAGGAAACAAGCCTCAGCTGGGAATATTAAGTCAAAGTCAATCATGTCAAAGCTGGTGGAGAACAGTGCCGCAGGTTTACCAATTTCAAATCCAAGTGAATCAAAGAATCATAAAATTTCAGTGGACTGAAATACAAGGGCATTTCCATGGCCATACAGAAATTTCCCTTGCTGGACCTACTATGTTCAAGTAGAGGTGTCGTGCTGGTTTTGGCTGGGCTACAGTTAATCTAGAAATATTGTTGCTGAGCAGTGCTTACACAGAGCCAAGACCCTTTCTTCTCCTCATACTGCGATGCTGGCAAGGAGGCTGCTGGTGCACTTATTTAAAAAAGGTGATTTTTGATTTTGAAAGAGAAAGTCAACTCTGCTGGGTCTCCCTCCAGATGGAAACCTAAGCTGAAAGGTATACCATAAATAGCCAGGAGATATCTGTAGAATAAGATAATCAGGAGTTTTATTACAGTTGTATTCACGTAAAGATACATGCACTGCATGAATTGTATAAAGAAAGAGGACAGTATTGCTAAGCTAGAATTTTTATTCCAATGCTAGCTATCCATGTATAAAATAAAAATGCCAATTAGTCAACTCGGGCAGTCTTTTTTAGATGTAGTGACTATTACAGTATCCTCTTTCTAACCGATTACTTCCCATTAGAGATATTTTGGAAGAACTCATCTCAAATTTATGAGTAGACAATGAGAAATTGTTTCTTCTCTACAAAGCTATTTGTGTTGTGTTTGTAATACATCTTTAGACAGTTTGGCGCAGTTCTGGCACTGTGTTATTATGGGCTAGTTAGAAGGTTTTACTGCAGATGAACGGAAAGCGGAAAGATGTGATCACACAGCACAGCCAAAAAAGACAAGGTTTATAGCACACATTACCAAGACTTAATTTACTAACCTCCCTCTTTAGTCTTTAGAAAGCCAAGACTTGTTTTAGCTAACATAAACTTCAAACAAAAGCAAAACCATTTGACTGGAACATAATGGATTAAATATTAAAAGAATAATTAAAATCTTTCTTGTTTCTCTACAGTCCATATCTGACCACCCATGAGATTTCATTTCAGATGAAAACCATGTCTAAAAATATTTCTTAAACAGAAATATACTAGTGTGCTTTTGTAAAGGAATTACATACAGGTCCATGTGCTGTGTATTTCTATGACAAGGATGGTACCTGAATCAATAAAGGGTGATATAGAAGCAAGATGAATACTTGGTGGCTTTATAATGAACTTCACCCATAAACACAGTCACTCTAGACATAAGATGCTTGTATATATTTTGGGTATTTTTCCTTAATATCAGTCTTCATTACTTGGAAGAGTGAAAATAACCTATTGGCATTATTTGGAGGATCTATAACATTGCTCTTTGCTTTGATACAACTAGAAGTTATTGAGCTTAATGCAGGATGGACAGGGTAGAATTCTAGAGTCTGTGTTATACAGTAGATTAAACAAATTGTCTGGCTAGTACTGTACAAATAAATGAAAGCAAGCTAATAACTATGATAAAAAGTAGTTTCTCTGTGTTAGTGGATGTAAATGCAGCCTACTATTCATAGCTAGTTTTAGGAAGAGNAAATGCAGCCTAATATTCATAGCTAGTTTTAGGAAGAGAAGACCTAATCATAAGGATGATTATTAAAAAAAAAAAATCCAGGAAAGAAATCCTTGGTAACAAAATGCAAGACTTCTCTTGGACACACTTGCTGTTTTAGGAAAACAATCTGGTATATGTAACAGGATTACAAGAAAAGCACACTAGCTTTTGAAGGAAAAAAAAAAAATTATATATTGTCAAGTGGCAAATTCAACAGGTCCATGTTGATAATTTATCAACAGTCCTGGCTCACTGGGGAGGTCCCTGATGACTGGAAGTTGGTCAATGTGACACCCATCCATACAAAGGGCCAGAAGCTACAGATCCAGGAAACTACAGACCTGTCAGCCTGACCTCAATGTCTGTCANCAGGAAACTACAGGCCTGTCAGCCTGACCTCAATGTCTGTCAAGGTGATGGAACTGATCATCTTCAGTGCAATCACACGGTATGCACAGGATGGATGGGGGATCAGACCCAGCCAGGATGGATTTAGGAGGGGCATGCCCTGCCTGACCGACCTGATCTCCTTTTATGACCAGATGACCTGACTGCTGGATGAGGGGAAGGCTGTGGATGTGTCTACCTGGACTACAGCAAAGTCTTTGAGACCATCTCCCATAACATACTCCTGGAAAAGCTGTCAGCCCATAGCTTGGACAGGGGCATTCTGCTGGGTTAGGAACTGGCTGGATGGCCAGGCCCAGAGAGTGCTGGTGAACAGAGCTGCATCCAGTTGGCAGCTGGTCACCAATGGCATTCCCCCAGGGATCAGTGTTCTCCAACTTGGGGAGAAGCATCGATCTGCTGGAAGGGAGGAGGGCTCTGAAGAGGGAGCTGGACAGGCTGATAGATGGGCCAAATCCAACTGTATGAGGTTCAACAAGGATCCTGTACTCCAGATGGGGTCTCACAGAGCAGGGTAGAAGGGCAGAATCACCTGTCTCAACCTGCTGACCACACTGCTTTTGATGCAGACTGGGACGTGGTTGGCTTTCCTGGGCTGCAAACTGTGTGCATTGCTGGGTCAGGCTGAACTTCTTGTCCACCAACGCTCTCAAGTCCTTCTCCCCAGGACTGCTCTCAGTCTATTCTCTTCCCAGTCTGTATCTGTGCTTGGGATTGCCCCAACCCAGGTGCAGGACCTTTCCCTTGGCCTTGTTGAACTTCATGAGGTTAGCACAGGCCCACCTCTCAAGCCTGCCAAGGTCCCTCTGGATGGCACCTGTTCCCTCCAGGGTGCTGACTGCACTGCTCAATTTGGTGTTGTGATAAAATTGCTTACAAAAATGTTAAATAGTGCTGGCGCCAATACTGACCCCTGAAGATCACCACTGGTCACTGCTTTCCACTTGGACATTGCCATTGCCATTAAGTCTTTGAGTGCAACCATCCAGCCAATTCCTTATCCACTGAGTGGTCCATCTGTCAAATCCATATCTCTGCATTTAAGAGACAAGGTTATAGGATATAAGACAAGGTTGATTTCCTGATATCAAGAGAAGGGCTACAAAGCTGATGAAGGGTCTAGAGAGTAAGCTGTATGAGGAGTGGCTGAGGGAGCTGGGGTTTTTAGCCTGGAGAAGAGGAGGCTCAAGAGGGACCTTATGACTCTCTACAACTACCTGAAAGGAGATTGTACCCTGGTGGGGGTCAGCCTCTTCTCCCAAGGAACTAGCAACAAGATGAGAGGAAGGAGTCTCATGATCCACCAGTGGAGGTTTAAGTTGGACATTAGAGGAATTTCTTCACAGAAATTATGATTAAGCATTGGGATGGAATACCTAGGAAGGTGGTGGAGTCACCACTGTAAGAAAAGACTGGATATGGCACTTAGTGCCATGGTCTATTGACATGGTGGTTGGACTTCATGATCCCAGAGACTCTTTTCGAGCCTAAGTAATTTTGTGGTAGAACTACTGTCTACATTACTAAAGGAGACATAAAAGCAAATCAAAGAACACATAAGTAGTCTTGTACTGAAAAGTAGATAATGATGTGTATTGCAAGGGGTTCTTTTTGCTTTGCATGATTTACTGGAACAAATTCCAATGTTTAGATAAAAAAGCTGCTCTTCAGTCAAACAATTCTCACTCTAAGAAACATTTGCCTGAGTTACTTTCACCTCTAATCTCCTTGTTTCCATCAATTTATTTCTATTCTCTAATTTAACTTTCAATCATTCTTTATCCCTCTCAGTAATTATTAAGCTTGAATGAAACGCTCCCATGGTTTGTTAGTCCATTTATCCAGTCTGTTAAATGGTCCCTCATAATTCAGCCCCATTCCATAAACATTTCACTGTTTTATTTCAAATTTATCCAGTCTAAAGAGGATTGGACCTTTTCAGGTTTGTGTGATAGCTAGCTGTTAGTGACATGTGAGTGACCAAAATCGTATAACAAAAAAAACCCAAAACAAAACAACAAACCAACCAATCAACAAAACCAACAAAGAGAATAAACAGCCCCTAGAATATAAAAAAACCCCAAGTTTATAAAATCAATCCACATAACTGAGAACTCCTTGCAAGACCATTTGTGGCAAGCTGTATTAATTTCCTTAATATCCTGGAGTATGTCAGGATTAATTTAGGAGAACCTTTGTGCAATGTTCTGTTTTTTTTCACACCACTTTTTATACCTTAAAACACAACTTCTTTATTATTCAGTTAACGGTACGACTTTGATACCATAATATGCTATAGAATTTCTTACTCCATTTTGATATAAGTTAAAGACTTCATGTTTGGTTTGCTTTGTCCAACATTATATTACATTCTTCCTGTGCAGATTGCAGAAATATCATCTGGCTTTTCTTCCTTGCACTAAGTTTCTTAAAACTATGATGCACCAATATCTTCATTTATACAAAAGATTCAAGTTCATCCACAAAAACAATTTACATCTACATACTACTTGAATTCCATAAACAGAATAATATTACTTGTCTCAAGGATAGACCAAAGAAAGATATGAAAAATAAATATGGTAAATAATTAATATAGTTATAAAAAATGTTCCTCTGAAGTGCATTGTTAGTTCATGGAACTCACTCTCTGTAGATAAAACAAACCTCAAATTGAAAGCCTTGGTAGACGCTATGATTATAATTCTTCCATAATGTATATATAACTATAGCTCAGGAGATGAAAAAAAGTAACTAATTAACTAACTTATTACGGATTAAATGGTCTCAAGAAAAATAAAAAGTGCTATTGGCAGATAACTCTGAAAGAGTGGACACTTTTCCTGATTTTTTGTCTCACTACCACCAAACACAGTGCATGAGTCTTTATTAAAAATAAAACTTTACACAAATGTGGAAGTATATTTTTAACTAGTTCATCATGACATGTTCATCTACCATTTCAATCAAACATAATTTTGTTCCCTCATGACTAATGACTGATTAGTGAATTGCTTTTATGCCAAAATAACTGCTTCTAAATATGTTCTTAAATAGATATAATGATTGCAAAAAATTATAACAGGAAAAAAAGGAACATGTATCAACAACAGTGCTCCAGATTTCTTTCAGCTCAAGAATATATTGACTTCTGAAAGCAATACAGAAAGTTTTAGAGAAAGAGTTCAATGAAAATTTATCATTAGGAAGAAATAAGGAACTCTTACTTGAAATCTCTAATATTCAGTGCTTCTCAGAAAATATTTTGGACTAGTGGAACTGAGCATATAGTGTTACTTAGAAAGACACTTGAGAACTCTGGTTTTTTTGTTATTTAAATTCTCTAGAAAGAGAGTTACTGGAGTGCTGCTGAAATGAAAATTGGAGATGGACAAGAAGAGTAACAAGAAAGGTTTGTATAGGTATACCAGCAACACAAGGAAGACAAAGGGAAATGTGGGAACATAGTGACAAAGACATGGAAAAGCCTTTGTTATGAAATTACTGCTTTCTCAATGTTCATAGGCAGGGTCTGCTCTCCAGCCTCCCTAGTCCCTACAAAGTCCAGGACTGAAAGTGCTACCCACAACACAGGCATATGAAGCTAGAGATCACTTAAGGAAATTGGACGCACACAAGCCCATGAAACTGGATGAGATGCATCCAAAAGTGCTTAGGAAGCTTGACAACATTGTAGTGAGATCTCTCTCATTGTTGTAAGGCTGTGGTGTCAGGAGGAGTCTTGATAACTGAAAACAACAAATACCACACCTGCCTTCAAGAAGGGTGAGAGGAGGATCTGAGGAACTAAACAATGGTCTACCTAATGTCAGTCCACAGGAAGGTTACAGAACAAATTAAAACAAAAAGTTCACATATTGGAGGGAGTTGTTGATCCACTCATAGGCATTGCTGTCTTTCATGGGAATCTTGTCAGAATGGAGAAGTACACTGAAAGAATCTTCATAAATTTCAAGGAAAGAAATGTGAAGGCTGGCACCTTGGGAGGAATAATCCCATGCCACAGAATTGGCTGGGGACTGACGGGATGGAAATAGGCTTGCAGAGAAGAAGCTGGGAGGGGCTGATGGAAAAGCTAAACAGGAATCAGCAGTGTGCCCTTGAAGCAATTAAGGTAAACCATATACTGGTCTGCATTTGTAGGAATATAAAAAAGACATCAAGGAAAGTGATTCTTCACTTCACTGAGTATTATGAAAACACATCTGAGGTACTGTATCTGTTTTGAGCTATCCAGAAAAAGGGAGATGAACAAACTGAAGTGAGTCAAGTGGAGAGTCATAAAGAGGGTCAGCAGACTGCAGCATGTGATGTCTGTTGGGCCAGAAAAGATACAGGGGGCAAATTCAGCTGCCCCTCTTCTAAAATGGATGGTTACAGAGAAGCCCAGCTCTGCAGAGCTATTTAGCAAAAGGCAAGTGCCAATAAACACAAGCTGCAGCAAAGGAAATGTGATTAGATGTCAGGGGAAAAATACCATGAATGTGATCAAGCACAGGAACAGGTTGCCCAGTTTACAAAAGCTACTAATGCTTATACAAGAGCTGTAGATGCTTCCTTTGCTCAACAAGTGTCCCCTAGTGTAAAGCACATCTTTTGAGGTTTGACTGGTCAGTCATTCTTTGGTATCTCTGCTTGAGACACCCAGCTAATACAAACCACATGAGAAAATTACCTTAATGCAGATTAAGCTGTTTGATAGAAGGGAGAATTGTTTCATATTTCCAAAACTAAGTAGTTGGCAAGAGTCAACTCAGCATTATTTACCTGATTATTTCCTCCCAACAGTTTTTAAAAAGTACTGACTGTACATCTTGGCAGGTGAAGATAAACTATTTCACTCTGGAAGCTTCATACTGTGGATCTGCCAATAAGCTGAAAGAATGTGAGAAAACTGAAAAAACTATAAAAAATATTCAGAAGAAATCAGCCTCATATTAATTATCCCAGGACACCCAACATGGCAAAAGAGAACACCAGTTTGCATTAAATACTAATGGTCTGTTCTCTTTCAGAAAAGAAGTAATAATTTGTTGTCAACAGCTTTAGGCAGCTGTTAGTAGACTGTTGTGAGATTAGATTTTTGAAGTTTGTTGACAAAGTATTTGTTTGACAGAGTGAAAGGTTTAATTGCATGTCTTCTAAATCCTTTATTCTTTGTGGAGTGCTTTGCAGGATAATGCACCTATAGCCAACAATCAATAACCAACAGAAGTCACAGGGCCCTGAGGGCACTCTGAGGCCTAATTGTCCCTGCTCACCTCCTTCGTGTCCTCCCCAGCCCTCCACACAGCCCAGGACCCCATTTCAGCCCAGTCTGGGGCCACCAGTCCCAGCTTCAGGACTGCCCTGCAGTATGGGGTCTTCAGCTCTGCTCCTGGTCATGACCTACAAATCTAAGGAATCAGGAAATGAAATGCATGAATACAGTCACTGGAGGACCTGCTGTTAAGAAAACTTTCCTGTCCAACCATCCAGGAGCCACTCTGTCACACTTCGACATCACCTGAGCTGTGACCAAGGTGTCTTCACAGCTACACCCCCCACACTCATATAGTGGGACCAGGTTTCCTTATGGGTTTGACTCCAGGTTTCCGATAGCAGAGTCTCAGTCATCTTGATCCTTAAAATAATTTAATCGTCACGCAATAACTAAGTAACAGCTCAGCTGGTGCCACCAAGGAGGGGCCCTGAACAAAGGAACCCCTGGGCTTTTATGCTCTCACAGTCTAAGCTTCAGGAAATCTGGAGTCACGGGCTCCTGACGGGTCTCTGAGTGTCCGGTCACCCAGAGGGGCCACAGGTCCCTGTGCCCTTTGTCAACAGTCCATGGCCTGTTGCCTGGGGCTTTTGCCACCCAGAGCTCAACCTGCGGCTCAAACTGCACCTGCACCCTAAGCTACTGCACGGAATGTATTCCTCAAACCTGGTCCCATGTGTTCTGTGGTAATTGAGGACACAGGTGCATACTTTTGAATTACAAATTCTGTTTGTGTTGCAAATTGAAAGTAACCAGTGTACATATATAAAATATTCAGGGAATTTTTTGTCCTCACAGCAAAATAGTTCACAAAACTTTTACAGGCATAAAGTAATTTGTGTATAGATGGAATTTTGGCAACAAAATTCAAAACCAATTATATACATAAAGCCAGGCAAATAACTTCTCTATTGAATGTCTTCTGACTTTCACTCATCTTCATTATTTTTATCTTCTAAGGCATTTGAGATTCACTTCTCTTTGGACAGACAGCTTTTATAAAGGTCTGTCAGCAGTGTTTTGGAAAGATACATGTATTTGCATTCCAAAAGTAATCTACATGCTCAATTAAAACAGAGGCTCAGACTAAATCAATATTAAAAGTTAATATTTTTTTCTTACTGAAATAGGCTGTCTTCTGCTTCAACTAACACAAAATACACACCATGACTCAGACTGTGTTTGATTTACCTGCTCAAAACAGGAAAGCAAAATAAAAGCTATATTTACATAACTACTGGAAGTAGGATGTCATTTTCCACAACAGCTCATATATTAAGGCTCTCACCCAAGCAAAGTTTGACATGGAGTCTAACAGTCAGTCTTGAATTTACTCTAGGGGTGACTCAACAGATTTATCTTGACCTAAAACCAAGTCTTTTTACTCTGGAGAGTATCTCAATCCAGGATCCTGCTCAAGTTGTCCAGCAAAACCAGGTAATCCCAGCCAACAGTGTGCTGAGATGTCTGTCCTAAAAGAGAAGTGGATACAGCACAACCAAAAAAATTGGTCTTACCATGAATAGAAAAAGCCTGACAATAAGTGCAGGTTGTGTTGCCTGAATTCATCTTAGCATAAGCCAATTTTAGCTTGTTTAGTAGTGATAGTAATATCTTAGCAATCAGGTACTTATTCTCGGACTTGATCTAGCTTCATTTTTGCTGATAACAATTCATTATGGGTTGAATTGCCTGCGACTCTAATTTAAATGTGTCACAGAAGAGATCAGATAAATTATGATACCAAAACTCTTAGACTATAAATGTTAATCCTAAAAAAATCAAAAACAATCTTTAAACCAAGACTTGATGGTTCTGGTCACTTCTAAACTAAAGCTGAACACAATTTACATTGATTTCCCCATTCTCAAACACTTTCCAGAATCTGACTCCTACCCTAATCTACCTTTGCTAAAAGGTAGACTGGAAGTTGTTTCATGTACTCCTTTCTCTGAGCATCAAAACACAGACAAATAAATACTGCAAGATACATTTCAGTTTTGACAGAAACAAAAGAACAAACCAAGCCCCCAGTAATCATTATATTGGTTTGTCATTATAGACTTTTTTTTCCCTAATACCACCACAGAACATTCAGAATCTCCTATACTTTTTTAGGTACATGTTACATTCAATAAATTCTGTGGCATTTACTTTGCACTTCATCTCCAAACTGAAGTCACCAAATTGACTCATCCTTACTGTAGTATGAGAAACAGTTGGGCACACATCTTTGTTTTCTATACATCTATGTAGGCAGTTGACTGACAATCGATACATAGAATGTGTCACTGTCTGGTTTTCTTGAACCTCTGCCTGTGTGATGAACTAAGCCACCTCCAGAACCTTTTCTGAATTAACAACCATTCAGCAAAATCTACTGACATTAGTAAATAGTTCAAGGGTAGTCAAAAATACATTTCCCAGTACTAGTTAACTCAATAGTTACCGAACAAATAAAAGTGCTCCAGCTGAGCTGCCATGCTTTTCTGTTTTACTCATGTCAGCAACCCAAGAGCAGTGCATATACTTTCATGGAGACCCAGTTCACAGAGTCACTGAATAGCTGTGGTGGGAAGGAAGTAGTCAGTGCTAAACAGAGGGGAAGGATCATTTCCCTTATCCTGCTGGCTCAGTTTATTGCAGCCTAGGGGACTGTTGGCCTCTTTCAGTGCAAGGGCTGGTTTGTGGTCAACTTGGTGCTCACCAGGACCACCTCTTCTGTCTCTGCAGCTAATTCATGAATGGCATTCAACTTCCATGTAATTACGTGAACAACTTTGAGGCAGACCTCTACTCTCAGTACGGGTCCAGCATGGAAATAAGAAATGGCACTATAGGACTCAGCTGAGTGATTAGGGTGTTCATTTGTTGAGGGAAGGAACTGGGTGCCAGTGTAGCTTAAAACAAAGTATTGTTTTATAAATCACAGTTGTAATGTTGAAATCTATTTGCTTTGACTGTCATACATCTGGAAACCTGAGAAACAATGAACCTACAAGTCTGAGGCACTTTGGGAATTGTGTATATTGGGATACATGAAAGAATTTTGATAGCATGATCTTAACAGCAGGTCTCAGTAATCGCAAAGTGGGTTACAGAGAGAACCTTGCTTCACAAGTGACCTAGAGGGCTCAGCATAAACCAGTGGGCTCAGCATAAACCAGTGGGCTCAAACACAGCAAAAAGATGAATAAATATCACATGGATTTTGTCTGGGACTGTGATATTTTAATGGAACTAAAATGTAAGGAAAATGCTCACCACAAGGTAGCCAACACTGCCAGTGTGGCAATTATTTTCAATGACGTATTTTTCTCACCAAAGCTATCAATTCACCTGTAAAATGTAAAATATCATAGCATTCACAAGGCAACAACTTAGACCCAGTTAAGCTTCAGTCGTGAAAAGTAATTAATTCCATCTCATTGTTTAAATCTAGAAACTTGGTGTGACATTAGAACCCACTTAGTCAATTTATAATGAGCAAAATTCCTTCATTTGCTCTGACTTGTAACTCTAACAATGTCTTACAAAAGGCTGAATGACACAATGACCAGAACAAAACTGGGCTGGACACTGAACAATTTACTGACCTATACCTTAGCATATATGCACTGCACTGGGTAGAACTAATGAGAAGATACAGAGAATTAAAGCTCTCCCTGTGTGCAAATAAGCAACATTTAAACAGTCAAAAGCAGTTCAGAATCTAGTCCTTAGTATTTCAATCTTCATTACAGGCACATTTCTGCTTCTAGAGCCAGATTCCATCAGATTCTAAGTCATTCTGATTATGGTAATTTCCATATTTTACAAGACCTTTTGCAATTCTGTAGTTATTGATGTTAACTACAAGAAGAATAATCATCAATTTCTCCAGTAATGAACCATGATATTATCTTCCCAGACCCTGAGGATGACTTTGAAAAGAATGTTAGTTATCTCTAATGGAGATATGTAAACAGATGTTATATTTGTCATCTGATTAAGCTTTTCAGGATGATCATTAAAGTCACTTACCCATATGGAACATCATATGTACCTACTGTTTCACAGCATATTCCTTGGTCTGAAGAAAATACACTATTTGTGATATTTTAGGAATGACTGGGAATATGATTTTGTCCATTCTCATTTGGAAGTAAATGAAGGTTATCTGGATGAAACAGTCTTCAAGAATTCTCTCTCATCTGCACCACAACAGAGCGTGTGTGCAGATAACCAAGAAGATCTTATGGCTAAAAAACTTAATTCCTGTGACTGCTGGCTTTGACCCCTTCTTCTGCCAAAATGTTTTTATGTTCCACTGGGGGAGCCATTTAAAATAACATTGTCACCCATGGTCATTGCATATGCCTCATTTTCTCACTATTGAAGTTGAAAGCTTCAGGTCTAATTTGCAGCAAGATTAAAAAAAGAACCACAAAACACCAAAAGATGCAGCTGATGTCAACATGAATTTTCTTATACACTTCATATTCTTTATAAGGCTGAGCAAATCCTGAATTACCATATTCATTATCATGAATAAATGAAGCATGCAACATTAGTGTGAAAGTAAGTTTAGGTTTTGGGTTTGTGTTCTGTTTGTTTGTTTGTCTTTTGTTACTTCCCTGTGCTCTAATTCCCTAATTCCCTGTGCCCTAGAGTTTGTTATCTGAGTGGTGAAGTTTTCCCACTCCCCTCCTGGTTCCCAGCTGCCCTTTCTTTATCCTGTCTTTCCCAGAACCCATCTAGATAGATGGATTCATATAACCACTAATGCCCAGTTTCAAAGCTGCTCAGACTAAAAATGTATCTGTGTTAACAAAATGCTGTTCCCAAACTAATACAATCTGTTTCTCAGTTGGGCTTATTATTCTAGGGAATAAAAACCCCCAAAACTATTGAGCTTTCTGTTCCAGTACATAGAGACATCCAAGGATGGAGTGACTTGTTACAGTGAAAGGCTGTCTTCATCTTGAAACTAATCATGCTTAATCCCTGGGAAAAACAATACCCACGAATTTTGTTTAGCAGTAGGAGCAGTAAGAACCTTCAACATGTGCAAGAAAAATAGCTCTTTGAAGACTTAATTATTATCTCTAGCAAATATATGGAGACCCTGTGTGAATTCTGGATTGTAACTCAGCCAAATTTGCTTACAATTTCAGAAGCACCACCATTAACAAAAATAATCTGTCACTTCTAGAAGTGCTTAAATATCAGCAATACAGAAAAGAATTCCAGGCTTAGTTATGTTGGAAAATAAATGTCTATTCACTCCCTAATATCAGTCCATAAATGACAATATGATTCTGGATAAAAATTATCAGAGACAGACACAGAACATGGAAAACTTTAGTCTGACATTTAAACACTGAGAAATTTTTGTATAGACAGAATTAAGCAATTCCAATGGTAATAGATGTTACCAATTCTGCCTACCTTTTCTGCTTTTGGCTGGGCTACAGTAAATTTTCTTCATAGGAGTTGGTACAGAGCTTTGGTTTGGATTTGTGCTGGAAACAGAATTGATAATACAGGGATGGTTTCATTACTGCTGAGCAGTGCTCATACAGAGTCAAAGCCTTTTCTGCTCCTGTTCCCACCCCACCAGCGAGGAGGCTGGGGGTTCACAAGGAGTTGGGAGGGGACACAACTGGGGCAGCTGACCCCAGGTGACCCAAGGGACATTCCTCACCAAGTTGTCATGCTCAGCAAATAAAGCTGTGGGAGAAGAAGGAAGTGGGGGACATTTGGAGTGATGAAGTCACCATTATGTATGATGGAACCTTGCTGTCATGTGGATGGTTGAATACTGCTGACCCATGGGAAGTGGCGAATGAATTCCTTGTTTTGCTTTGCTTGTACAAGCAGCTTTTGTTTTACCTGTTAAACTGTACATATTTCAACCCATGAGTTTTTTCACTTTGTTTCAATTCTCTCCCCCATCCCATAGGGTGGGGGAAGTGATGAGTGGCTGGGTGGGGCTGAGCTGCTGTCTGGGTTTAAACCATGACAATATTGTGCTCAGTTGTGATGCATATGATGCGATAATTATAATTACTTTCTCCAGTTAAGTAACTTTGTTTTTTACTAAATCTGTAATTTATCTCAATCAGACCTTTTCCTTTATATACACTTATAATAAATATTTCCTATATAAAATACCTAGTGTTTTTGTTATAGCATCAATAATACAAACAGAAATTTTGACTTCTTTCTATATCCACTTGGTTCATATTCCCAGACAGTGCTACATGAAGCATAGGTTTCTTTTCCTCCTTGCAGCCGCATCAACTCTTACTGCTGTCTTCCACCTTCACCTTTCCCTTCACTCTCCAAATATGCTTGTTTCAGCCTCCAGTATCAAGTTTCTGATTACACTCCCGTTCCCCTGGCTGAGATATCACAACACTCATATTTTATTGTGTTTCTGCTATTGTAAGTATTTCTGTCATAAGAGAAAGGCACTTACCAAGCCTCCTTCTTGCTCTCATGTCAGATATAAGAAATATGTCAATTTACCTTCACCAAGAGATTCTCTAATGAAAATCGTTCACAGTTCTGCTATAAAATGCTTCAGCATCCAACTGAGAGTTGATAAACACATTAAAAGGAAGGTATGCTAGCCAAGACACTTTTAAATACAACTTGGATTGTGCTGTAAGGGGGAAACCAGCCACTAGTCACCAGTGTATCTATGACTGGATCTAGCAAATTCATGTTAATTTTTGTACTTCATTAAAGAAACCGGGATTTGCAATTTAACAGGCCTTCAATTTTACTTCTCATTCCTGTCTTGTGGCAGTCCAGCATATCTTAATGGCAGTATGAACCAAATTAGTACAGAATTTCATTTATTATACTCTCGTTGAAATTAAAAGTAATGAGATAAAGTGCATAATAATGAAAACATCAGATAAATAAATGCAGGTTAAGTGTAAAACTCATTATTTCTTTTACAACCTTTAAAATATAACTTTTTTTTTTGAAGGATATATTCAAATGTCTTCAAATAAAGGATGGTTACCATTCAGTACACATTATCAAATACCCTTAAAATCACAGAGTCCTATAATAGTTTGGAATGGAAGGGACCCTAAAGATCATCTAGTTCCAACTCCTCTGCCATAGGCAGGGAACTTTCTACTGGACCAGGTTGCTCAGAGACCCACTCAAACTGGCCTTGAACACTGCCAGAAATGTGGCATCCACAGGTTCTGTGGACAACCTGTTCCAGTGTTTCACCACCCTCACAGTAAAGAATTTCTTCCAAATATCTAATCCAAGTCTGCCCTTTTCCTATTTAAAACCATTGTCTTTGTCCTATGGGAACAAGCCCTGCCAAAAATTTTGTTTCCACCTTTCTTGTAAACTCCCTTTAGGTACTGCAAAGTGCTAGAAGGGCTGCCTAGAGCCTTCTCTTTTCCAGTATGAGCAACTTCAACTCTCTCAGCCTGTCCTCATAGGAGAGGTGCTCCAGCCCCCTGAGCATCTTCATGGCCTCATCCATGAAGGTCCAAGTCCTTCTTATGTTGGGGATCCCAGACCTGAATGCAGAACTCCAGCTAGGGTCTCACAAAAGCAGAGTAGAAGGACAGAATCACCTGTCTCGACCTGCTGGCCATGCTGCTTTTAATGCAGCCCAGAACATGGTTGGCTTTTCTGGGCTACTGGGTCATGCTGAACTTCTTGTCTACCCCCGAGTCCTTCTCCCTAGGACTGCTTTCAATCTCTTCTCCTTGTATTTGTGCTTGGGATTGCCCCAGCCCAGGTGCAGGACCCTTCCGTTGGCCTTGCTGAACTTAATGAGGTTTGCACAGGCCCACCTCTTAAGACTGTCCAAGGCCTTCTGGATGGCATCCCTTTCCTCTAGTGTGTTAACCACACATCTCAACTTGGTGTTATTAACAGATTTGCTTATGATGCCCTCAATCCCACTGTCCACGTCACTGACAAAGATACTAAAGACCATTGGTCCCATTTTTTTTTAAATTTATTATTTGGTCCCTGAGGAACGTTGCTCATCACAGCTCTGAGCTTGGACACTGAGCCATTCACTGCAATGGTCATGGTTTAGGGATGATACTCCCCATTTTAAGTGCTCCCACTGAGACTCTCCAGACTAACTCTCCCACTTCCCCTCTCCCTGTGGCAGGACGGAGAAGAGAACTGGAGGCACGAAATGTAAAAATCACAGGCTGAGATAAGAACAATTTACTGGAAAGAGCAGTAAGATAAGAAAATGAACAGTAACAACAACAATAGTAATGACAGAGGGTGATTATAAGAAACAGGTAAACTATTCACACAGAAACAATACCTGACCACTCCCTCTGCCCATGCCATGTCTACCAGAAAGTGAGGCCTTCTCCCACTCCCAGAAAATGATGTGACATGATATAGAATAACCTCTGGGTCCTAGCCATGCTGCCTCCTGGCTACTGCAAAAATTAATCCTTTCCTGGCTGGAACCAGGACAGCTACCTTTTGAGTGTGACCATCCAGCCAATTCCTTATCCACTGAGTGCTCCATCTGCCAAATCCATGTCTCTCCAGTTTAGAGAAATGGATGTGTGGGATAGTGCCAAATGTTTTGCACAAGTCTAAGTGAATGATGTTAGTTGCTCTTCCCTTATTCACCACTGCTATAACTCAATTGCAGAAGACCACCAAATTTATCAGGCACAATTTGCCCCTAGTGAAACCATGTTTGCTGTCAGTAATCACCTCCTTACTTTCCATGTGCCTTGGCCCAGTTTCCAGGAGGATCCCCTCCAGGATCTCACCAAACACAGAGGTAAGACCAGCTTGTAGCTCTCCAGCTCTTCCTTTTTCCTCTTTCTAAAAGCAGAGATTTTATTTCCCCTTTTCCAATCAGTGGTATGCTTCACTGATGATAATTTTTCCACCTACTGAATATTCTTAATGACAACATCATTAGATTTCATTTTATTGTGCTGTTAGTAACAAATAAAAAAAACAATAAACAAGGGAATATGCATTTCCAAAGAAAGAGTTGCTTCATTTAGTGAGCCTGTACTGGAGAAGTCTCTTCAGTAGTAGGTGTTAAGTGCTGAACTTCAACAAATATAGAACAAAACAAGAGATGAAAGCCTGTACTGTGTCTCTGAGACATTTTCTACATTGCTTAGGCATCATTAAAAGGAGCTACCACTGAAATCTGAAGCACAATAATTGCCTGGCATTGGTTCCCTGTGTCATTCTGTCCAGAGTATCTTTGTCATCCAGGTTAAAATCCATTGCCAAGGGGAAACTGCAGAAGGGCACTGGGAAGGTGGCATGACGTTGTTAATGTGAGAAGCCAAGCACTCTGCAGGAGCTACTTTGGGCTGTTTCCCAGTTCTCTGAGACACAATTAATAAGGTCAAGACATTGCTTCAGTAAAATTCAGTCTCTCTCACAGCAGAGCCCTTGCTACAGCAAAAATCTGTGCAATGCATAGTAATATCCTACGGACAGTGACAATGCGTGTAATACCCAAAGACCACAGTGATGCTCTGTGTGCGTGTGTGATAATGTACTTTAAACATATCAGTATCTCCAGCAGCATTGCTTTCAGCAAGATTGCTTATGCCAGCATTTGCAAGCATCCCCAACAATAGGATCTCGCAGACTTCCTAGCTCAATGGAATGCTGTCCCCTTACAAAAGATACCAAGTTTTGTACAATCAAGCAATTGTAAAAGTAGTAGGTGTTATCACTTCTATGTTTTTTTACCAGTTCTATGTTGTTGTTTTTTTCTTTTTGAGAGTTCTGAGAGTTACTAGTCAACCTAGAGTCAAGAGTTATACAGTCAAATGGGAAAATTTCACCTATTGCACTTTTAGTACACAAATTAAGCTTCTCCATGATATCAAGCAAGCTTTTTACATGAAAGAAATTTAAGAATACTGTGAAGACCAGACTTCTCAAATTAAGTGGGGTTTTTTCCTTATTGTTAAATACTTAACACCTGATGCAAAAGTAATTTTAAATTCTTTTGATCCCAGTCAATGAATTACAGCAGATTATTAACAGTTCTATTTACAAAACATGCATTTACATTTAAATTAACCTTATTTAAATCCAACTTTGATTATTTTTAATGCTAATATACCAATTTTTAAATTTCTTATGCTGCCTTCTTTTCTGACAAAATACATTTAAAAACCAGCCTTAAAGTAGTGCTCAAAATAATGAATACAACAAATCTGGAAAAATTTTGTAAAAGTACTAATCAAATATGACAATTCATTAAGAGCAGTTTCAAATGATTGAAAATATAAACTCTGAGACTTTTCTAGATGGTCTCAGTAAATAATACTATCTTTGCTGAAAATTTATTTTAGAAGTGACTTCAGTGAGTGAGCCATCTTTTTTTCCAGCCTCTTCTGAAGAGTCCTTTAGTATTTCTCCTAAGTGTCAACAAAGTACGTGAATATTTAAGGCTCATACTAATCTATCAGCCTCCTGAAACAGTTTTGATGAATACATGGAAACATTAAAAATACAACAATTTTATCTATCTAATTTTGCATATATAAGTACCTGCATATGCCAGCTTGTGTCCCCTTTGTTAATGTTCACTGATTGTACAGGCACTCAACCAGGACCAAAACAGATACATTATTAAAATAAATTTGCAAGTGATTGCATACTTGAAAAGGTCACTGTGGAGTCTGCAGAACACTAAAAGAATTACACATACACACACAAAAAAAGTTAAGCAAAATCTACTTGTATTTTTCACTGTAGTAACTTGGATTTGGATTGTGATTGCTTGCTAAACTGCTACACCTGCTACAGCAAGAGAAATATTTAAAAAAAAACATTTAAGAAATTTAGAAATCTGTATCACATTCTTAAATCTTTCTTCAGTAATAAATTGGGTAATTACTGATTTGTTTCCTGTATCTCCTCAATTGGCTTCAACATTTTCTATACTTTAGAATATTCACTTCTTGTTCCTTCACAGCAAAATTTAAGCCAAGAATGGAAGGTTTTGAAAGTTAACTGATGAGATCAGGCACGAGGTTCAAAAAAAAGGTGCAAAAGAGCTAAATATAACTTAGGTTTACATAGTATCTTCAGAAAAAAAAGGGTACAGAGTAACTTACAATACATTAAACAAAGCACTGTAGATTGGGGCAAGGAAGGGTGAAATCAGCTCCTAGTTATCAACAACACAGAAAAAAATAATACCAAATAAATCAGAAAAGATTATAAGTGGACTAAAAATTGCTAGATAAGCTCAATAAAATAAATGGGATATGTTAAACAGCAGAGCACTGATATCTTTTTGAACACTTTTTTTCAATAGTGATCTCATAACTGTTTTTTTCTTTTCTGGAGTCAACTAGGGCCAATTGGACCAGACTGGAGACTCAGATTTGTATAGAAAAGTCAGAAGAAAAAGCACACAGCTGTCATCCTGTCAGCAACTACACGAATGCAAACATTGGAACAGGTTGTTCAGAGAGGCTGTGCAGTCTCAGCCCCTGGAGATTTCCAAGACAAGGTTGGACAAAGCCCACAAGAAAAATGAAATGAAATCAAAATTGGCTCATCTTTGAGTAGAAGTATGGACTACAGTCCTTCCATGGAGGGCTTTAAAATCTAAGCAACTGCGTTTATGTGCTATGAAGCTTAAATACCAATATATGAACTTCAAATCTTTATACATTCATCTATATATTTTAATAGCTTCCTGCTTTTTTTTTTTTTTTAATAATCTTGCTTATCCTTTTTTTTCCCTCCCTCCAACATTTGTACTCACAGAGATATTTGTCCTTCTGCTTTCTTTCCCTTTTCTGAGGCTGATCTGGACTACAAATTCCTGAACTCAAATACTTCCCAATTCTTCATCAATTCACTTCATACAGTCTTTTTGCATTTTGTACTTTTGACCATTTTGAATAAGCAAGTTTGCTTTTCTGTTGCCCAGCTGTGTGACTCCCTTTTAAAATTTCAAAGGTGAAATTATGACCATTGGAACAGAACATTTTCCTAAATATTGAGCACACTGAAGCATGTATTGCAAATAATCTCTGTGCTTCAATTCAGTACAGAGATTAAAGAGAAATTGTATTTGCTCACAAAGGCCAAATTATGCTGCTGTTTTTTTCAAGATTAATATCTAAAAGTTCACAACCTTCTTGTTTAGCAGTAATGAAGTGATACCTGATTAGAAACACGGAAAAAAGAAATTTAGCTGAAGGAGTCACATGAAGGTGTCAAAGCATCAGATGGAGTCAAGGAATTTCACTGCTAAATTCTGGCTGAAAACAGGATAGAGTCATCTGTGCTCTTACTTGGCTAGTGCTTGCACAATAGTTTGAATGACTGGAAATCTGCAGCATGCTTTCTCTTTGCATGAGATAGAGTTCTGAGTTCTGAAAAGTATTTGTACAGGTAGAGAAAACATTTCTTTATCCTGAAATTTTACACTTCTGACCCAACATAACAGGATCATTCTTAGAAGCGTGAATATATATAGATCTTCAGTTTTCATTCAATGTTTTGTGTATATATTATTTATATTTCCATTATATTTGTATGATTCAATGATTCCAAGCAATAGGACTATAAACTTATTGCAGACAATCATAGAAGTATGAATTCTCCAAAATCTGTCACAGTTGTTCCATCATAAACTTGTCAGACAACCTCTCCAGAAAAAGAAATTCAGAATTAGGCAAATATTTAGCAAAATAGTGAAAGTCTGTGTTCCAACAGGGTTTCCATGAGACCACCAGTTAAACTACGAATTTCAAACTTTCCCAAACATGCAAACAAGAGATGATATCGGTTTAGTAAACAGGAAGATTAATGACTTCATTTGGATAAAATTTAAAGAGATAAACCCCACCCCTTACACAAAAAGTTTTATCATACAACTAAATCTGGACAAGCAGGGTTTGTTTATTTGGTATTTTAGTACAAAGAAAAAGTTGTGATTCAGGTGTTTTGCAGATGAAGAACATAAGATGCAAATAAATCTTGATAGGAAAATAAATCATTGCCAGCTGCAAACATTTCAAGGGTTGACAGATCTATAACTTATGTTGAAATTCTGAACTCCCAGTGTCTGTTCATAAAGCTGTTACTTTACTACCCCCTATGTTGCCTGTTCATTTTTACATGGCAGAATGGATGCAGGTACTGATGACTTGATCAAAGCTACTTAAAAATACTCATCAAGTGACTCAAGCCAATCTGTTCAGGTAAAACCTAAAGTGAGATTGTGTAGGGAGGAAATTTGCAGGTGTTGTATAAAAGGCAAAAAAATTGATCAGTAAGTCCTTCCAATTATGAGTGTCATTGATGCCTTTGGCACTACTATCTCTCTGATGCATCCTGGTCTTTCTCACCTCAAAAAGGAAAAACATAAATCAAACCCCATCAACTTCAGATATACCAGTTCTGCTAAAAGTGAGGGAAATGCTTTGAATTAGAAGAAATAGTGATCTCCCAGAACTGCAGTATCATCACTATGGTTCTGGTCTTGGACCCAAGAGCTATATTTCTGGTCATTGTCTCTGCCATCAGAGCCTCTGGAGCAGCCGTATGAAACAAAACCCCTGCTTTGCACATGGTTCACTTCCTTCCATGCATCTACCGACCTATTTTGCTTTTTCAAACTGTTACTTCTGTCTGTGCTTTTTGCAATACTCACTCCCACTGCAGATGGTATCACAGCAAAGGGAGCCCTGTCCTCTCCTTCTTTCTCCTGGAAACAGCAGGTTCTCTGCAGCAAGTGGTCTGGCACGTTTGTTAATGGATGAGCTGATCTGTCAGTTCACTCCTGCTCACACAAATGCCCCGTTACTTTCCACATTTGCTGCTGCTGTGGCTCTGAGGTATGTCCCCTCACACTGCTCTGGAGCCTTTCCAGCTATAATTCTATGTTTCTGTTAAATCCCCCACATTTTAATCCTCCATGACATTCTATTTCATAGTTTTGCATAGGTAAACTGTCAATATATGCCACAAAAGTAATCACCAGGACAACGGTTTTCTTAAAAATGTAGCTTAGGGCTGCAAAATAATAGTTTGTTTGGTTTTGGGTTTTTTGCCTTTCTCTTTTTTTTTTTTTTTTTGGCGGTGTGTTTTTTATTTGTTTGGTTTGGTGTATTTTGATGGTTCTGTTTTGGTTGGTTTTTTGTTTCGTTTTGTTTTTTGTTTCTTTGTTTGATTGATTTTTATTTTTTGGGGAGCGATGCTACTATGTTGCCTTTCTCTGTAATGTAGTTAAAACCCGATCATTTCTACATTGTTTTCAATTAAAAAAAAAAAAAAAATATTGTCTATATCGAAACTAGTCAAGTAAAACAATCCACATAGTTAAGCTGTGACCTTCTGTTTATACACAGTTAAAACTTCCATCTGAAAGACACAGCAGCCAGTTGGTTACTTGTTTTAATTACAAAGTGCAAGTAGAAAAAGAGCATTAGATTTAGATGAGTGATGAACAATTTAGAGGAAATTGCTTCAAGGATTACGTTATTTGGTGGAAATGGGGGGAAGGGAGAAAAAGGAAACCCCCCAGTGCTTCACCTCAATACATTTTCAGTGGCCTACAGTGTTACTCCCCTCTGGAAAGGGTCCTATTTCTTCTCTCAACTAGGCCTTGTTTGCAAGGCATCAGTTAAAAAGAAAGAGCATGAAAAATATTCACCCAGCACTTGTCTTTCAGTTAAACCAAGTGCAGTGACTACAGAAGCCACGAGATGGCACATGGTTTGTGCCCTGATTCCCACAGTATAGCTAAAAGCTTGTGTTAGGAATCAGAAGGATGAGTTACTACAGTTTTATTAGTCTCATTGTCTTTTTAACAACAAACATTTTCCATTTTCTGAGTGCAAACTCTGAGATTTTAGTTGTAGCAACTATTGAAGTTTCAGGAAAAAAAAATAGAATTCAAGGGCATCAATCCTATCTCCATCCTCTATGTGGATACACATACCATGGCAGTGAAATGTTATGGCTTTTGTCTATAAACCCACTGCAATGTGCTCCAGACTTATTCTGGTTAATATAATCTGACTACAACAAATCAAACAGATTTGTAAAACTATCTGAATGAGCACAACATGCAAATCCCAGGGAATATAGCTTATAACTTGCTTCAAATTCATCAAATTCTTTTATCAAATTCATTCACCAGTAATGCAATATTTAGGATTCTTACTCATTTGCATCAGTCCTCCAGCACTGCTGATACCACCAAAATTGATGTTTTGTGAACATATTTCCTTCTCCACAGAAATTACCTGAAATATGGCAAGTGATATGAACAACTCTATGGAAGGCTTTTATGAGCAAAGACAGTGATGTTTATTCCCATGACCTAATTCCCAAATCCTGCTCATATTTCACATAAACATAAATAATTGTATTCCATGAAAGTTCTCAGGGGTTTATCTAAAGTTTTTTTTCTGTATTGGAATGAAATGGACATCTCTTAACCAGGAGGGGTGGGAAGCAGGATAATGACTACTTTCTACTTTAGTACATTTCTGCAATTGTTTTTGCTCTCTTTAGTATGAATGATTCCTTCAGCTTTCCTAGACACACCTTCTGGCATCATACAGTGGTTTGATATCACATTTGTTCCAGTTTCACACACTGAAAACTGCGTCCTGAAGAAAAGAGATATGAGAAACTTCAAAGTAAATACCAGCTTTGCCTCTGCCGTAGTTCACACTAGACAAGAATGTCCACCAAGACCTTCTTTTGGACTATAAACATTGACTATAAAGCTCCAAATGTCTCTTTTGAGTCTTTTGCAGGCTAATTTTACTTTTAACACAAAGAGTATAATTATGAAAAGTATTTATAAACCCCTTTCAAGTGAGTTAGCAAAGCAATACTCCAGCTTCCTTAATGAAACCTCTTTGAGCTGCAGTGTTTCTAGTTTTCAAATATTAAAGCTACATTTTATGTGGTGCTTATCTACCATAATGACAGGATTCTAAAAGATGGTTTCCAATTCAATCCACAGCAGTCCCATCTACCGCTCATTGATATTCCTAAGCTTGTGTAAAATTATATCATGTTTTCTTTCCAGTCTGGGAATATTTCTCTTGTTTGGATTTTATTAAACCTAGTAATCTTAAAAGCTAAATTTGTCTTATACAATTCAGGCTTCAGTCATAATACTAGAAAAGAGATTCATGAGATGAAATGCTGTTGTTTAGTCCTATTCCTTCTGATCTCTTCAGTGGAACTCCTGCACTCTGAAAAGACAGGGTTATTACATTGTTTTTTAGAATAAATTCTTAAAGTTCATCAGCAACCTGTATGTGATCAAGTGGTGTGGTATGGTATTTAGAAAATCACTCGATGCACACTGTTCACAATTACCCAATGTTTCATTTCATTCTTAATGGTGTTAACACAGGTGTATTGTAACACTGACTTAGGTTCATCTAGCATAGAACCAGTCCAGAAATATCTGTATGATTATTACCTTGATATAATAAATTAAGACGAGTTATTAAGGGAATTTCAAACCATAGAAGACAACTGCTTTATATATGTGAAACAAAAGAAACATTCTTTTATTATGTCTTGTTCTTTGCCTTTGAAACTGTCTATTTTGGCACTTCAAAAAACAACACCAGAAGGCAAGATGAAGTCGATGACAGCAGGGGAAGACTCAGGAAGAAGGGGAAGGAAGGACTGTATTTCTTCCTTCAAGGGTTTGTTGTGGCCATGAAAGATTTATACAGTGAAACAACTCTAGATAGTAGTTTTCCTTCTCTATCTAATTAGAGTAAAATTGCATTAAGAAATTGAATAAGTTTCTTTATTCTGTTCCATTCTATCATAAGGGACCACTAGAATGGAACAGCTGGAAGAAAAGACCTACTACATTTGGCTGCTTTTAAACGTAACTCACATGGAATAGCCTCAAAACAGCCCAGAATTGTACACAACTGGTGGCACAGCAGGCAGCTTGCAACTGGTGCAAGCTACATGTAAAGGAAAATGCTTAATTACCCCCTCTCTGTTAAAATCACACCCTGAAAAATATTTATGGCAGACACTTGGCTTAAGTTGATGCAAAATACGTGACACTCTCCACTGGGGAATACTGACGCCTCAGGTAAGCTAAAGACTGGAAAAGTGAGCAAAAAAAAGTGACCGTGTTCACACAGCATATGTGAACTTTAACTCAAAATTGCTGCTATTATGATAGTATCCATGAAAGAAAAATCTGGTTCATCGGTAAAAGGGTTTAGGAGACCTAATTTAGTCAATAAAGGACTTCCAGGGTTCTCAGACTTCAAGGAACTTTAAACATCAGATACTGAACATGCACAAGTAATAAAGGCCTCTGGAGAAAGATGAGAAGGGCTTCAAACTCATTTGAAGCACAATTATTACCAGACTCATTTTACTGTCAATGTGGTGGTAATTTCTCTTGCTCAGAGGAAAAGAACAAACAAAGAAACAAAACAACAACAAACCAAAAAAGAACCCCACCCCAAAACTCAGAAGAGGATACTAAAAGGCCTCAAGAAGTGGTTGGACAGGTCTCTGAGCAACCTGATCTGGTGGAAGGTGTTCCCACCTATGTCAGAGGGTTGGAACTAGATGATCCTTAAGGTTCCTTCCAATCCAAGCCATTCTAGAATTCTATGATACAAAGGCTGTTTCTAGGCTGAACTGAGGTTAGTGAGAAACTACAGAAACCACTTGTGCTGTTTCATGAGTCCCCAGTGCTAATCCAAGGCCTAAAGGCATGACAAGCAACAGACAGTAGCTGTCTTAGTAAAGCAGACTAAACTTCATTGTGAGTTTACCATCTGATTCATTCTCTTTAAACCAAGGTTCCCAAAGCAATAAGTCAAATCACTCACCACAATATGATCTTCCCCAAATAAATCTTAAGTAAAAATCTTTAAAAAGGACTGACTGGACTGTATGAATAGCTTGTCTAAGGCATGATGAGCCTGTTTATGTCTTCCTGTTGTTTTTTTTCACTTGACATTTTTTCCATTTTTCCTTCTAAAGTTTTGCTTCTCTCAGGCTCTTCAAAACCTACAGCAAGCTGAATATTATAACCTTTATTAAAAATTTACTTAAACTGGAATAAATTTAATTTTCAATTCTCAGGTCATTATGTAATCATTCATTATATAATCCATATTCTGCTAAAAACCCTCTTGTGGTTTAACCCCAGCAGGCAGCTAAGCACCACACAGCTGCTCATTCCCTCTCAGTGGGATGAGGGAAGTAATAGGAAGGGTAGAAGTGGGAAAATTCATGTGTTGACATAAAGACAGTTAAATAGGTTAAGCAAAAGTCACCCACAAGCAAAGCAAAGCAAGGAATTCATTCCCCACTTCCCATGGTAGGCAGATATTCAGTCATCCCCAGGATAGCAGGGCTCCATCTCATGTAACGGTGACTTGGGAAGACAAATGCCATAACTCCAAATCTTCTTCTTCCCCCAAATTACATTGCCAAGCACAAAAGCATACAGTATGGAATATCCCTTGGGTTAGTTGGGATCTGCTGTCCTGGCTCTGTCCCCTCACAACTCCTCGTACACCTACAGCCTACTCTATGGCAGGGTACTTTGAGGAGCAGTTTTCATCACAAACCCAAAACACAGCACCATACCAGCTACTAAGAAGAATATTAACTCTATCCCAGCCAACACCAGGAGAAAACAAAAAAACTCTCAACAATCTGTCAGAGACACTACCTCCCAACCAAGCATAAGAACAAAAGACCAGCATTACTGATTGAACCAAATGGCCATCTACCCAGTATCCCATGTCCCAGAGCAGCCAGAAGATGAAAAAAGTACAATTCTCACCCAGTTTCTATAGCTTGGTGTGCTGATCCCTGCTCTAGGAGCTCATATCCTACTCTCCTATATGAGTAAAAGGGAGCATAGAGGTAGGTCACTACTGCAATTCCTTAATCTGCACCACCACAGTCATCAAACTTTGGGAATGGAGCCCTCGTCAAGCCTAAGCAATATGGGAATACCCAGAACAGAAAAGAGTGATACTCAGTTGGAAGAAATCCACAGGGTCCAACTGCGTGGCCACTTCAGGGCTGACCAAAATTTAAAGCAAATTATACTGGAGTTTTCTTGCATACCAGGGTGAAGAGATCACCTCCCACTCCAGTTTGGTGTGCTGCAGCCCGCCAGTTCTACCACTTGGTCCTCTAAATTTAACCACAAAACATAGCTGCTCTAAGTGTGCACCTTTGCCTTTTGTCCTTCTCTAGCAGAGACACTTGGGTGGAGTGTCTTAATAGTTCTAGATTGGGCAGGACTCCACTCTGGCTGTTACTTTTGAGGGTGTTCTTGGATGATTTTATGAAGCTCAGAGACATTCTTGACTATGGTCTGTTGGATATGTGGCCCCCCATAATGTGCACACTGCCCTCAAGATATCCCATCTACTACATCTCTCCAGGATTTGCTTCAAGAGGTGAAAATCCCCAGTCCTATTTCCTCTTGCCTCTCAAGGTTACCCCACTTAAAGGGTAACTCCTGCCTGACACTGTTCCTGTTCTCTTAATTTCTGGTCATGGCCTTTTTCTATGTTTTCTGCTTTTCCTAACAATTTCTAGTGTAGGTGAAGGGGGTTGGGGTTTAGATTTTTATTGTTTTTGTTTTTTAGCTGAGGTGATCTTAACCAGGAATGATCATAAGTGTCCTGAGTACCAAAAGCCCACCTTACTAAAATTGTTCACCCAGTCTCCACCACTCCATGCACAGATTTGCAATCATTCATTCTAAATTTCATCAACCATTTAATCTTATGGTATTCTAAGATCCTTTTGCAATCCATCACATACTTTCCTTGCTAGATTTATCTGTAATTTATGATCACCTAATAAATATAATTCTTGACTGTTCACCCCAAACTCAAATGAGGCAATATATGAACAAAATGTATTTTGCTCTTTCCCCCCCTCCTAAGAATCTGTCATCTACACTCAAAGTAAAGACCAAGCTTCTACGCAAATTCTGCAAATAATTTCATACATATCATAATATGAAAATAAATCATAAACATCATAAAGTTCTTTCTTGTTTATACGATAATGGCAAATCTACTTGTTTTCAGGTATCTATAGATTTGTCTATGTCAAGCATGATAATATATTAGATCTCTCTCTATTTTAGACTTATTCAAAGTTACTTTCTTTAATAATTTTTCCTTTCACTACTACATAGTAATGTCGGAAAGATTAAACATTTATATATTTGTTTTAATCAAAGTCATGTGTGTTATGGAACATTTAAACAGAATTATGTTTGAGTTTTTGACAAGTGCATTTTAAAATATATCCTATTTAATTTTTTTTTTTTTTTTTTGTTTACTGTGGGGTTTTGTTTTCAAAGAGAGGTGCAAGAAAACATTGGGGGAAATTTTTCTAGAGGGTGTTCTGATTTTGCTGCTTAACACTGTCAAATGAATACAAAGCAGTTCAATCTGTAAATGATTATTCTGCAAATGAACAGTACAAGAATTCTTTAAAATAATCTTCTATTAAAGCCTTCACTGCATGCAAATTTAAAAAGGAAACTTCTGAAAAGAGTGGAATTGTGAATGATTGTTATGACCCACTTACTATTATCACTCAAGCACTGCTACCAGAATCATAATATAATCCATTCCTCATTAAAAGATGCTTTATACTCTTTTGTACAGTTAAGTTTTGTCTTCTAAAGTTTAAAAGGATTTCTGCTTGAAGGTTAACTTAGAATGAGATGTCATTATATCCATGAATTATAACTGTCCATCTACAAGTGACAGCATTAATGAAAATAAATTTGTTAAATCAGAATAGCAACCTAATAGCAGAAACTGTTCACTACACAAATATCCTGAAAACAGATACAAAAAGCATTATATACAGTGTAATATATTAATATCTATCACTGCTAATAATACATGCTCTGACGATTATTATCGCAATTCTGCTTGCACTGAAGGCAGCAGAAGACTTTGACCTTTATCAAGTTCTTACCAAGTCATATTGAGATACCATTTTTATTGTATTTTTACCATTTCCCAAATTATATTTATTTGATGCAGTTTACTGTGAGACTTCAAACCATGATGTTGAAATGTGATGAGAACTTCCACACTCTTGCAAACACTACACTAACTGTCAACATTCTTCTATAATAATTGCTGTGTTTATTTTAAACATTTTTAGTTTCAATTTGTTTTTAATCAACTGTGGAAAAGAAAAAAATATAATGCAGAGCAAATAAAACTTCATTTTTAATCTCCGAAATATAATACTACATAACAGTCATTATATTTACTATAAAATTAATATAACCATATTGAGATTCAAAATTAATTATTCCTTATTTCAGAACTCTCAACTGAGATGTTGCAAAGACTCCATGGTTTTCAGAAAACCTACTAAATTATACATGCTGACACTTCAGAAAGCATTAGTGAGAACTGACTTAGCCTTTTAAAACATCATATTCTTGGCTGTGCACTAACAAAAATTCTGAAAATATATTCATAACAAATTTCCAAAAAAATAGTGCAAATTAGGAACAATATATGACAGGCATATCTAATGTTTATCTCTTAGACACAATCATATGCAATCGTTGATTATGTTTAATCATATTACTTACAACAACCAAGGTATTCTGTAACTGACACATTACCTGAAAACAATTCAATCTAGTTTTGTGCTTCTTCAGTAGACGCTCTTCCAAAGTTTGTCTCCATTTAAAAATAGTAAGAAGAGATGGCCACTTCAGGTGGCTTGAGTGTTGGGCTTTCCCTTTCTGCCCATCCAAAGAACATCTTTTCTGGTAATGTGGGCACAAAACCTCATGAGATGCTGCTTTTACACTAGGTACGCTTCCTCTGTGATTCATCAAGGCTGAGTTATTTACTATTAGATAGTTCATTTTTAACCCCAGTCTTCTGATAACTGTTTTCTCACTTAAAAAACCAAACAAAAACAAACGCCAAAACCAAAATACCTAATGTATTTTAAAATTTTCCCTTATACACCTGTTCTGAAAGCCTCGGGAAAGTCTTTTTGTTTTCTGCATGCAATAGCATTCTGTACCCTAAATTATGAACTTTGCTGTAACTTATCGTACTTAATGCTATTAATTGCCCAACCTCAAACTGAGTTTACATCATGTACATGCCAAAAAATTGGTTATTGTTTTTATCTGCCCTATCTCAGAGCCCCAGAAAGGATCCTAATCCATTATTAGCAGCTATTATATGAGACAAGCTATGTGGTAGCTGCTCCCTCTCACTTCTCTGTCCTGAACTGTTCTTCTTGTATTGCACTGATGTTACTTCTTTCTATTTTAGAGTTGCCAAAAGCATCTCACAGCATCAGTGCACTCATGCAGCATGAAAAACAACTCCATTGACACATATTCAATGTAGCCAATAAAGATGTAGTAGCCTTATGAAAAGCGTGTGAAAAAAAAAAAGCTTCCTGAATATAGTTAGCAGAGCCACATAATTAAATGCCAGAGGGCTGTGAGTGCTGCTCTATGAACTGAACTGGTTCTCTTTTTTTTTTTTTTTTAAATCAATCATGCAAGTCTGATCCCATGCAAGGACACACATATCTCTACACACCAAACCAATAATATGAAAATAATGCTTAAAGCAGGAGCTATAGCTACCAGAGTTGCAATTGTGAAAAATCTGTCTGACCTTTCCCTCCCCCTTTGCACCCTCAAACGCACTGTAAATAGAAATTACGGCCTGATTTAGTACTTTAAAAGCCAAGCCAACATATTTGTCATTAATCTGAAGAAGGTCTTCATAGAATCAGAGAATGGTTTGGGATGGAAGGGATCTCAAAGATCTCCAAGACCTCCAAGAAATCTGGAGAAGGATTTTTTACACAGGTGTGTACTGATGGGACAAGAGGTAATGGATTTAAAGTGATAAAGGGCAGGTTTAGTTTAGCTATAAGGAAGAAATTCTTTCCTCTCAGGGTAGTGAGGCACTGAAACAAGTTGGCCAGAAAAACTGTGGAAATCCCATCCCTGAAATGTTCAAGGTCAGGTTTAAGCAACTTGGTTTAGTGGAAGACTCCCTGCCCACGGCAGCGACATTGGAACTACTTGATCTTTAAGGTCCCTCTAAATCATCCTGTAATACTATGAGTTTATGAAGTCTATCAGAAATGAAACTCTGCCATTTGTTTTACTTATTTTCTACTGTTAGAGGTAAAGGACCACAAAGGAAACAAATTCAGCAGGTACCACTAGGAAATATTTAAGGTACATGAATGAAGCACAAAAAGGGAGATGTTTCCAGATTTTATAATGCAAAATAGGTTTGGGTTTTGGTTTGGTGTTTTGGCAGAGACGTGGGGCAGAGGAGTGGGGAGGACATACACTTCATATGCTACTGACTGTCATGTCTAAGTACCATTTCTAGAGAAGGATCAAATTATTAAAAATGAAACTGCAAGCAAGGCAGAAAGACTCTACTTATCCCTTAAAGTAAAGCATCATTTTCAGCTGGAAGCCCTCTCTTGCATCTAGACAGATAAAAAGAAATAATGACTGTCAAGTAGCACAAACTGACTTTGTCATTATTATCAGAAGGGAAGTAAAACAGTCCAAAGGAAAACTAATTTTGTTGCTTAGCTAATATTTTCATGACTTGCACAGCACTAGGCTTGATTAAAGTGTTTTATTGCCTTCATTATTTTCAACACTTGTATAATTGATTTTTTTTTAACTCTCTAAAATAATTTTCTTCTGAGTTTCAGCTAGTTCACATGCTAGTTGTAAAATATTGTGCCACTGAGAAAACTGATTTCTCCACCTTTAGTTTAATAAATTATATTTGCACAATAAAGCAAAAAAGGTAATGGATGACATCATTGGAGGATTATTTCAGTCAGAATCAGACTTTGAAGGTGTTGCCTACCATTTCTTTTTTCCTTTCCCAATAATACCCCCAAATTCAATTAAAAACAGTCTTCGCATGAACTTTCTCTAGGCACGTACACAACAATCAATGAAATACTTTTGTGGGGCTGGTGGTTGGGGACAATATAACAAGGAGCAAATCACAGCTTGAAATACTTCAGATGCAAACTGAGTTTTCAGTTGAAAACTGCAAGAAAACTGTGAAGTGACTACTTAGAGTCCAGAAGAGAGACAAGAGAAAGAAACAGAGGTCTTGAAAACATAAGATATGGGTGGAAAATGGATTTATTTAGTCTAGTGAGGGAAAGAATCATGAAGAGGCATACTAGTCTTTAAAGAAAAAGATGACTGTAGTAAGAAGGAGCTACAAATTTGTTAATAAAGAGAGGCAAAGTGTTTAAATTTCAGTAAACATTTGGAAAGGAAACTTTCATAAGTACAAGCCATACTGGATTAGATTGTCTAGATGATCAAAATGTTGAATTCCTGACATGCATTAGAAAGACTTCTATCAGGAATGCCTGATCTTGTGTTGAATCAGGAGGAAGGTTAAAATCACTTTTTTTTATTTGTTATTGCTAGGTTCTTTAGTTTACTTTCTACTTACTAGTAACTTATTTTCTTTTCTAAAAATAAAAATTCAATCTTGCACTTTCCTAAAAGGTACAACTAAAGGCTCATCTCCCCACTCCTCCAATGAGATATTTAGCATCACAAACTTAAGTCAGTTTATTAAAGCAATGGAGATACTAAAATCTTGCTAATTTTCCAAAACAGGTGTTACTATTTAACTTCCTACTTAACTGGAAAGCTATAAAGATATCGATGTTCAATATACCCAACTTCACACAGACAATAGGAATTTGAAAACTCTCAAATTATTATTAAGGGGATTATTTTTGAAAGCTTGCAGTATCATGTCTCTCCTCTGGCAGTGGTTGAGATAATGTATTTATATACACCACAGAGATCACAAAAAGATGAAAAAACAAACAAACAAATCACACTTACAGCAAACAGGATAACTCCAGCTCTTAGGTAAAACACAAGCGAGTATTTCCCCAAATCTAAATTTTGGTGCATGACACTGCAAACGCTGCAGATGAACAAGACCGTGTATCAAATTGTTACCGCATGTTAAGAACATGAAACAAAAGATGGGGAGTGGAATTTAGCTAATTCTGTGTATGAGACTAGTAACATTTTAGATGCCCTAGGGTATTCTGCCAAGCTCAGAGCTGCCACTCTGTCAAAGGTCAGATTTCTAAAGGTCCTGGGTCATATCTGTCACTTCATACAGATGTCTTAGATTCTCCAAGGTACCTAAAATGCATGAGAAACTGATGCCTAGACACCTAAATCGTGCCAATTAGGTTCTGAGATCCCTTAAGCAGTTTATATCTGCTTTACAGCTGCATAACTGTGTTAAACTCATTAATTTGCCCAGAAGCCTTTGCAATGAACAAAAAAAGCCTGACATATTCCTTAGTGAGCTTCTGAGTCCCTGTTAATGCAGAATACACTAAAATATTAGTAACAGAAATCACTTTTATGAAGGTTAATGTCACCAGAAATTTTGAATGCCTAGTGAAATTAAAATAAGCAAGGAAAAGAAAGGAAAAGAGAGAGGGGAAAGAAGAGATAAAAGAAACTCCTCTTGAATATAACGAGCAAAGTAATAAATTCACCTTCCAACAGTAACTGGAAACCAGTTCCTACCAGTTTTTCAAGACAGCTTGAAGATCAAAGAAATGTAAATAAAATTGAGCTAGGGTAAGTATGCTAATGTCTCCCTAATTTAGAAGAAAGGTAATCAATAAAAAGGACACATGATAGGAAAAACAGAGAGAGACAGTGAAAAATGCCATTGGAAATCTGAATAAAAGGATCTGATCTCTGCACCGTTCTAGGAAGTCTTAATAGAGAGATGATAGGAAGCAAATCAGTAAAAAAGAGGTAAAAGTGAAATGAAATAAAATTAAATAAACAATGAATAAAAGAATTGCTTTCAACCAGAGTATCTTAGTTGAAAAGGTGGCGGTTGAGCCAATATTACCACATAAGTATTCTCAGTTCTGGTACAATTCCCCCTTGCTTGGCAGGACACTGGATAATTTGGAGCTCATGGGCAGACATGGCTCAGCCATTCTTTTCCTTCCTTTCCCCTGCCTTGAAACCTGTCTTTATTCAATACTCTTACAATTTGAATGTGATGTTTCCTTCCTGACCCTGCCAGCATGAACATCCTTCTTACAGTCTCTATACCTTTAAGAGAAGGTATGAGAATAACTTAATTATTCCTAAAATATATTCATATCTTCCAAATATATTTCCCTTAACACATAAATTATTGATAAACTCTAGGCAAGATCATTACCTGAATATGTGCCTAGAGCAGCTATTGGTTTCAATTCATAATTACAGAGTTTCCATTATTCTCTGTTAGAGATTTTTGGTTAATGGAAGTTAAAAAGAAAAAAAAAGATGCCAACAGAACAGAACAATTAAACTGTTGTTTAAATGACTTTTTAATTTTGGGCCACCTTACATATTAGCAGGTTCCTCCAACCTTTAAAGTGTACAGGATGAATAATTCTTTATGTCTGTTAATAATTTAATTGAAGAATTGCATATACCAAGTTACAAATTGTGCCATGGATGCTATAAAACAGACTTTATTCTATAGATGCTTTTTGAACAACCCAATATTAAGTATTCAAAGAGTATAAAGAACCACACGAGTGGTCCTTCTCAACTGCTAAAGAACACTACACGAGCAACCTAAAATTAAGACTGTGCTTTTTATAATAGCTACAGTTTTCATCCTTCAGTGACAGAAAATGGTTTTGCTCTTTTTTTCCTTCCTTCCCAAATATATATGCTCCGTAAACTGCTTGCTGGCTGATATACTCACTGATTTTTATTTCACATCAGAATTTATTTATTGCCATGGTAATGAAATGAAAATTCTTAGTAGATATGGCACTGTGAAGGCTACTCAAACCTTGAGTCATCTTTGTAACTCTAGAAAGCAGATGGAAATTATTCTTGTATTATCAGTAGCCAAATGGAGTGTGCATCACCCCCGAATATGTCACTAAAATTTACATGAAGACCTTCGTAGAGAATGTAGGGTTTCAAATGCACAACTATTATCTCTAGAACATGATAAATGGGCTCAATCCCACAAGATTTTAATTACATTATTATTTCAAGTGCATTATATGAGGTTTCAGAAATTTTTATAGTGCTCATGACTGTCATAATTAAGCATAAATTATATTACAATGTAACTTAAATCATCCATTGATATTCTATTCAAAGATTATACACAATCCAAGGGCTTTGAGGTTTTTGTGTTTTTTTTTAAATTTTTGACAACCCTTTTGTTTGTAGTGGTTTTTAAAATGTCTAAAAGGGTACCAAAGAGGCCAGATTTGTACTGTGGAAAAATTTCCCACAACCCTCTTCCTTGGAATCAGCATAAGCAGCTGTGAAATATAATCAACACTATTCTGATAACTGACATTTCTGTACTGTGATTTACTAAGTACAACAGTCTACTAAGAAAGCACTCTTACAGAAAGTCTAATTTGAACTGAAATGTCAACTCTAAGTGTTCATATCCTTTATCTTCTGCCATACTTAATTCATCTTTTACAAGAAATTGTTCTTAAAATGGCAACTTTATTGTAATTGCAAGCTCCTTGCTAATTTTCTGTATTGAGCTACCCATGTGCAGATAGTCACATACATGTGTTTCTGAGTATCTTCTCAAGAATCCTTGAATGTTCTGAGCTGTAAGGGACCCACAAGGATCATCAAAGTCCAACAACTATAAATCCACATTGAAAAAGTAAGAATTGAAGATGAATGCTCAAGTTACTCTATTTCCCACAGCTGCAAGAATAAGAGTAAAATGGAAAGTGCAAGAGGTATGCAGTTAATGCAGTTGCTTTTCACAACGGTAGATGATGCTAATTATCACAATGGGTATTTTCAAACCAAGGTATTTCATAGTAGATTACAAATAATAGTCAGAAACTACCTTCTGATTTCGAATTATCCTTAGGCATGCAGAATGAATAAAAGAAAGAAATATCTGTATTCAAACATAATTGCTCTAAAATGTTTATAACCCTGTGATAGTAGATTATATGATGATATTTTATTCAAAAAAATTATTTTAGCTTGAAACAGGATCTCTCCACAAAGAATAAATGGAAAAGTCTAAGGAAGCAATAATTTCCTAAAAGTTATTTTCCTCTATTTCCATTATAGAATGGGAATATTATCATGTATTGTGCTCTCTGCAGTGTCAGGACTTTGGGACACAAAAAATATTTGAAAACTACTTTCTACTTTCATAAAAATAGCTTGTAATTTCCAGCATTCTTTTTTGGTTTTCAGTAGCACCTCACTCCTGTAAAGCTGCCTGGCCAAATTTAGCTGCAGTTACGACACTGGAACATTTTGGGATACATCTTTCCTTTAGGATAAACATCTAAAATGCCAGTGTGAGGCAGGTACCAAAAGCTGTTACCCTAGTGCCAAAGGGGAAAACAGTCATGATAGTTCCCTGGTAAATAAAAAGCAGAATGTATGAGAGAGGTTGTGAACTACTGAATGAGGTCCATGCAGCCATCTCACATGGAATGAGCCTCAATAATGATTTGCCCTTTATTTTTTTATGAGCATTTCAGATTAAAATCTTATTAGTATGATAGTCAGGGTTGCAGAGACAGACCAGCTGCATTTCTGTTCAGAACTTCATTTACATCTTTCTAGATAAAGGGTAGCTTCAATTTTTATTTTCTTAGGCTGAAAAATATGTGCATAGGTTTTGGGTTTTCTATTCGCTTTTGCCCCAAAAGCTCTGTTTCTTTTCAGCATGATTATACAAAAATTTCGAAGAATTTCTTCAAGCTTTGAATTTCTGCACATCTCTTGGACTATGAATTGTTTAACCACGCAAGAATTAAAAGGGTTTGGTTCAGAATTTGTTCTGGTAAGTTCCCAAAATCTGGAGGGCTACTCTCAACCTTGCATGTAGGGCACCAGCTAAGGAATTTACACCAGTGTCAGTAAGTGTGGCACACCTAGAGCTCTCCACATCAACTTCATATTATTACCACATCATGAACTGTGAAGAAAGTTTACTAGGAATGTAATAAAACTTCTAATAACAAGATGTATAATGTTAAGAATAAGTGTTATTTAAGATAAAAAAACCTAATAATAAAATCAGATTGCTAATGTCAGCTATTGCAAAAAGTTAAGACTGAAACAGAGGAGTTACTTTACACCATTTTTTTGAGGAGAATTTATCTTTGAATGATAGCTGAGATTTTTACCCAAATTGATGGATTTTATGCATTTCACTGTTTTACAAAAGTTTTTCTATTAAACATTAACAAACTGCTCTACAGCCATCTGAATCTTCTCCAAAGAGGTCCAAACCAAGCCTGGAGATAGTGAACTACAACAAAAAATCCTACCTTCAAGAGAGTACAGTAAAAATATCTGCACATATATGAAAAAGTAAAGTAAAGAAATATGAGATAATTTGCAAAAGCAGGTCAGTGGTAGAATCTGGAAATAGTGTTTCAGTCTCTTGGCTTTCTTTGCAATTCTCTGTTAGGCACCAATGTGACCTTGTAAAGAGAGAATTAAGACTTTCAATTATAACAATCTTGTATGAGCTGATGAATACGCTCAATTATACTGCAAGAAATATTTCTGTCTACCAAAAGGTGAAAGTGGGCTTTTTTCCCTTATCTGGGAAACATTCAGCTTTCAGAACTGCATGATTTCTTATCTTCTTGGGTTATATCTGGGGTGGTGTAAGGGTAAAATTTGGCCTTCTCTACCATGTATTCCAGTGCATTAGCCAGCCTAACCTTGTCCTCCAGGTGCTCAGAAAACCACACAGAAGTGAAAAATGTCTCAGTATACACAGGGATGTTTCCTGCATTTTTGAAAGATGAGAACAGTGTTCCTCCATTGCCCTTTACCTTAAGCTCTATAAGCATCTTAATCACATCTTCCCTCCTCGATAAATCAGAAAAATACATTCGCTCCACCTATGATGAGATAAGCAACAAGCAAGACAAATGCTTTCAAATGCTTTCAAAACTGTGCATTCCCTCTTGCTTAGTATCAATGCAAGGCCATGTTGCTGTTCAACCCCTAGTGGGGTTGGTACTGACTGACCATAATAAGAAGTACCAAATAAGAACATTTTCCCTGCGATCTCTGATTTCAACACTACATAGCTACTTAAAAAGAGAATTTATTATCCTGTGGGATGGGGAATTCAAAGCTGAAAGACTAATAAAGATCTAACCAGATCATATTCACAGAAATGACAGGTTTTTTCATGATATTTATATAATGAAATACTCATGCCAGAATGGGTTGTTCTTGCAGCTCATGCTACAGCACTTAGAGACAGCACATCTGAGCTAGCACATTGGTGCTCCTCCTTGTACATAGCTGAAAGATTAAGTAACTAATATAAAATCAATCTTCTTCCTTCCTCTCTTTCTTTTTCTTTCTTTCTTTTTGGTACTAATTTAAGATTAGCCAAGCTAAAAACAAACCTGGTAACTCCAGAAAAAAAAGATTTTAAATAAAAACTCCATTTTTGTATGTATGTGCATTTTGTTCTTATGAAAGCAAAATCTTTATGGATGTGTATTCAAGTGTGAAACGTAAACGAGCAGATTTTCAGAAATAGGCCTACCTATACATAGAGGTCATTTAAAATAAAACAGAATGTGAATGCTTATCCTATTAAGCATTCTCTGTGATCTCAGCAGTGAATTACCCTTAGGACTGCAAGCATCAGCAGTATTGTAATGTACTCTAAGTTTTTTTCTGTCAATGTAGAAAGGTTAACAAACAAAGTAATATTCATTTTCCAAAGTTTTTGCAACATTTCCTGTCCTAAAAGGTGGACAAAGAGAAAATGTCAGCAACTAAGTGCTACCTTTTAGATATGACAAAAATTAAAAAGGAAGATGTTTTTCACAAATCTGAGCTCTACCCACACAGTAAAAAAAAAACCAACCAAACAAACAAAAAAAAACCAAACCAAAAACCTCACCTCAAAAAAATGACATCAACTACACGGAGAAACCAAGGAGAAACATAACTAACAAGGAACACTGAATAATTCAAGACATCTTTCATACACCACCGCAAGGTTCACAAACCAGCAAGGGGAATGCCTCAATTACTGACATGCTTTCGCCTTCAGGGAGCAGTGAAAGTTAACTTTCACCATTAGTGCACTAGAATGTCTCTTTAATAAATTTATTTTAGTAGCACTTAATACAAGTCCTTAGATACAAACAGGAATAGAGTAAAAAGGCAAAGTGGGGAAATAGGCTCATAGCTCAAAAAGACAACTGCAGCAAGGCAGCCCTCAGACAAAGAGAAGCTTTCTTCACAAGGTTATTAGGAAATTTCATCTCCTCACAGCTATCTAGAGACGGTGAATACTGTTAAAACTCCAATCTAAACCTCAGATTATGATATTTCTCTCTTTGGATGCAGGTTACTTAATGGAAAGGCAACTAACTTTCTCTTTACCTGTCTTCCCCACATTTCAGCTCTAACACAAACAAGCACTAGATGACAACTAAGTCTGCCCACCTTTTCCTTTCCAGCTATGTATTACAGGACATTAGGGAAAGATCAGAACATCAGTAAAAAGGAAAAATTCTCTTAGGCACACATATTCCTGGCGGGAATATGTTAAGTTTATACATCTCCCTGTGTTCAACCTATATCTCATTTTCTGTATTAGAGCCATATGGTGCAGTCCTGTAAATTTTTTAGCTTGTTCTAACTTCTTGTCAATAGGAAAAACTGCATTTGGGACTAAGTCCTTGTAGAGTCAGCCTGGGAAAAGACTATCTGAGCTTTTATAAATACCAAACCCAAGTTAATCTGTTCTGGATTAGATAACCTGTTCTAGATTATATAATGTTCTATCACATACTTGAGAAGAGTAATCCATTTGCTAAAAAAGAATCCTAAGCTACTCTAAGCACGCCATATCTTATTCACCTTCAGCATATAAAAACTTCTGAATGACTCAAAGGTGAATAAGGACATCTGGAAAACATTGCTGTGATTCATTTATATATTTAACTTCAAATGAGAGTATTTTCAAGTTGAATACTTTTCTCCCATGCTCTCCATTCAATATCTGTAACAGAAGCACAGCATTCCTACAATAAAACAAGTGGTTGTAGCATTTATTTAAGGAAAAAAGATAATTTAAAAGAAAAATGTAATTTAAGATTAGATTTCTGGCTCCTCTTACATTGCAGCTACTGATGCGGCAGACAGGAGTCACAATTTAAAATTCTGGCTTACAAACGCAGTGAAATGTTCTATATTGGCTAGAAGTTCTGAAAAACAATGCTTTCAGAAATCTTAACCATGAGAGCAACAAGTAGACAGCCAAAAAAATATAGATTTTAAAATATTCCGGGTCTCTAAAAGGAGAAAGAGGGGAACATCATAGAACCCTGAGAAACAAGGGATAAGCACAGTGAGGAAGGAAAACTTCAGCACCACAGAATGCTATGTTGCACCAACTTAAGGATCACTCTCTCTGGTTCTGCAGCAATAGGTGGACATTATGGTAAATATTTCCAACCCCAACATAAGTAGCTATGCTTAGAGAAGGATATTGCCATGGTCTGGGAAGTTCTTATGAGACTGGGTACCAACAAGAATCAACAGGAAAATATACTGAGCAGTCATAAAGCAAAATTCTACTCATTTAGGTCATATTCCTTTGATAATGTTAATAAACTGTCAGACATTTTTTTTTTCTTCCTTAAGCTCTGTTCCAATAACAAAAACAAAATGAAAAAAACCCTCACCAACTATTTCCAGTGGGTTTTGCCTAGTTATAAAACACCAATTCTGTCATTAAATTCTCTGATCACCAAATTACAATCAGTAAGTGGGGTTCCAGTAAAAGATAGGTTGAGTTAGAAACTAAGGACTGTGCTGACAAATTTCAAACTTCAACCTCTCTTCAGAATGGCATTCTGACAGGAATGTGAAAATAAGGACAAGCTAAAAAGCAGCCACAGGACAATGAAACTTCATGGGTGATATGAAGCTGTGCAGTGTTCAAAACTGATTTTATGAGACAGTAGTTTGCAAAAGTGGCAGTGATCTTCCTTTGTGCCAGGTCAGGAGGGAGACATACATGCCTGCATTACATCATCAGAACACAAAATTTCCACTAACAGACAAAGTTTTGCTTCAGGCTTCATTGTTGGAACCAAAAACTCTGGCAGTAGACCAGTAGAGGCTAAAGAATATCGCATCTGACAAAATTTCATTGCCTGAACAGTTTACTACATATTAATTACCCTAAATAGAAGAATAATCTGGAAAATACAGGTTGTCATGACTGAACCTATTGTGAACCATGCAAAATTAAGCTGTTTGTCTAGGTGCTGTAATTCAAATACTTAATAAAAACCTTCTCAATGCTTTCCTCCCTCCTCTCCTCCCCGCTTTCTAACAGTGGGAAGAAACAGAAAGAAAATCCGTATACTAAAGCAATCCATAGATTAACAAATATTTCAAAGTATTCAGTGTCCTCTTTTAATGGTATTTTGCTTTCAGCTTTTATAACTTCCATATAACTATGGTATGGATGGATTTAGGGATATAATTTCATATGCTACCTCCCCTTATTGTAGTCTGAATAATTTAGTATGTTTATACTTTAGGGAAGAAAATAGTACAAATTATATTTCTTCTTATTCAGCATTCATTCTCCCTTCCAATTTCCATATTTATTCCATTACCATGCATAAAAAGTTTGTTTTAACTATTAACGAGTCCAGCCTTATGCTCAAAGTTAAATCTCCATTCTCTACGCCCACGTAATTCTCAGGAAAGCCTTTGTGATCTTAAAGTCTACAGTGTGTACTTTGAGCTCTCTTGTCAGCTATTACCAATACAGAGATCTTGAAATAGGAACTGGCTTGCAGCGGGACTAATTCACAACTGAAACAGAATTAAAGATTTTCCTTTACAATAATACAGCTCTCTGTACAACTGAGCATTTAAGAATTCAGAATCCAATATTGACTTAAACTCTGTATGCACTAAAGCGTTACTTTCAATTAAGGAACACATGATATTAAAATTTATACATGTTTTAAAGTAATTAATTCAAATTTACTTTTGAAGTACTTTGTATCAGATACCTTATAGAAGTCATCTATATGAAAAGTAGTCTGTGATCATGGAACACATAATACTTGACCTTTTTAACAAGGATTAATGAGAAACGCAGTATCATTAGATATATCAGTAATTGCTAGAATAGCACCTAAAAAGGAGTAGGTTGCAGCTCACCAATGAACTGTTGGTAGGATGATCTGGACTGAGGACCAAATTTTTCAATTCAAAAGTCAGAAGTGACTTTATTTATATATGATAAATTCTTCACATGCTTTTTCTTTTTTTTTTTTCCTTCTTCAAATGAATTGCTAAAAGAAACAGAAATGGATCTGAAAAATTCCATTAGTGAAAATCTCCTGGAAAATAATATTTAAATACAGAATCATAGAATGTGTTTGTGTTGGAAGGGACATTAAAGATCATGTAACTCAACCCCCCTGCCATGGACAGGGACACCTTGCAGTGGACTAGACTGCTCAAAGCCCCATCCAACCTGGCCTTGAACCCTTTCAGGGATGAGGCATCTACAGCTTCAAATGCTAGGAAAAGCCTGAAGGTTATAGCACTGTTTCCAGACGTGAAAAGCTAAACATGATCTTAAATGGATACAAAACTGTTTAAGTAGACATTTTATGAGTTTAGAAAACAGAATTCCAAATCACTGAATTTACTATTAAAAAAAAAAAAAAAATCACTAGCTGGTAACATTGATGAATATTTAGGAAAAAACAAATCCACACTGGAACAAATTCTAGCATTTCCACTGTAGCTGATTCTCACATCATACTGAGCTGACAAGATAAGCCATCGACAAGCTGAAAAATATGTATTAGCCTTGTGGAGATTGGAGAGCAGAACATATTTCCTTCTTTCTTTTTAAAATCATAATGACAATAAATCCTTATTTTGACACTGCATTTGTGCTGCTTGGGCAGTCGTCCAGATGGTCATTCAGCAAGCATAACCTAACTTTTCACTGGAATATTTAAAGATATTATTTTTAGTAAAGGTCAGCTGCTTTGTTCTAATTAGCTCTTGAAATGCTTCTACAGAACTAAACCCCCTTTATTATCAAGTAACAAGTGTACATCATCTTTTTTCATCTCAGTCACATGTTGATGACATTTCCAGATAAGGAAAAAGGAAACAATACAATAAATGAGATGGGAAATGAGAGGGTCTTAGCACATGATTAGTTTTACCTAAAAATCAGGTCAAGAACATACTTTTGTTGACTATTTTTATTATATATTGTTTGAAAATATACTATAATAGCTGTTACAACTCATCTGCAGTGACTACATAATGCCATTTTTTTTTCCTTCTTGAAGAAAAACTTCTAAGAGTAAAACAAGAGGGGAAGAAACCTTGCCAATGTACCATTTTTATTATGCAAGTTAAAAACTAGCAACCTCTGACAAAGAAGGTTGCTACATAGGCATCCTAGAATTTATATTCCTATTTCCTATTCCCAGCACAAAAGAAAAAAAAAAAAAGATTCCAAAACCTTTGACAGAAGTGGCATATAGGAATTAATATTAATCACTTGTTTTGTTATTAACAAGCTTGCTGTTTGTGCTGGCTTTTGTGATATGCATATAAGGTCTCTAGGGAACTGCAGCATATTATCTACACAGGAAATAAGTCTTAAAGAGGCATGTAGCTGACTACAAATTATTAAGGTATATCACACATGTGACTGAGAAGCTAAATTCTGACAGATACAATTAAAATCAATAGTTCAGTCACAAAAAACATCTAAGACGTAGAATAAATTCTGCATTAAACACAGACATCTAGCTCAGTACTAATTATTATTCCTGTTTCTGAAGTGCTAAAGAAGCACTGAACATTGTGGCTGAGGTTTATAACCTTATTCAATCTGAAATACAAAATACAGTACTTTTTGAATTTATCTACTGTGGGTACTATAAGAAATGCAGCATCATATATCAGGATGCCTATGTACACTTTTTACTAGTGTTAACATATTTTCTATTGGCCTCTTGACTTTCTACTACTGACATAGGTTTGTCCCCCAGGAAATCCAGTTTGCAAGATTATTCCCATTATTCACCACAAAGATCTACTACCACATGTATCACAGGACTAGTTATACAGCCACTTAGAAGCACTGTGTGATTTTATTGAAGGCTTCATAATGGAAACCTTGATGAAAGGTGAAAGTTTGCTCAGCAGGGATTATGCCAGATTCTGCAGAGGAGCACAGTGTTCCCTCTAGAAGTCTCATCTTGGTGAGGGAAGAAGGGAAAAGTGCTAAAAGAGGAGTAGATGTGTACAGTAGGACCTGGATAGATTCCAATTAATTTAATTGCCTATATTAGGAGTCCAGTCAACTTTGTCTCCCCATGTGGTGAATAAAGCATTTTCAGGGAGCAATTCTGCATATGTAAATATAAATCACACCTGAATGTAACCTATGCTGATTGAGGCAGTGTGACTGGGCTCCTGTCTTAATGATGAGATGAACCCAGACCTAAGGTTATTCTGCTGTCCACGGCTAAAAATCAAGCTATGCAGATCTTACCAAAGCAGTGTGCATGCCGGCAGCAATTTTCTCCTGTGACCAGAGAATAACTAAACCTAACTAGTAAAATAAAATATGGCTATTCAGGTCATGAAGGTGTTTTAATGCTGATACATTCCACGTGTAATCCCTCAGAGCTGCAGGTCATCTACCAGACCACAAGGATCCACAGTACAAAAATTTCTAGCTGTGAAGATCTGGCAGCCTAGATGGCTACTCAGGAGTGGAAGAGGACATGGAAAAGGAGAATCTGGACAAGATCTTAGAAAAGTACAAAGATGTGTTCCATCACCAATTGCTTCTCCACCAAATTTATAAACACAAATTTTGAACTTCTTGTGTTCTGTGCCAAAATCACACACAGGAAGAAATGGGTATTTTGCAAGTTTTTATTATAGGAATGCCCCTGTATAGAGTAATTTAGTATGACTAATATTGCCAAATATCTTTTGTATCTTTCTCTCTCTCACACTGCAAACAACAGGTTTGAATTTGATATTTCATATCTGCAAGCACATATGCATTGCATGTTGACACCTATTTTCTAGACTAAAATCACAGAAGTCTGTTTGCTAAATTCAGTAAGTATGGTAATGCTTATACTAGGTGTTTCCAGGCCTAAGGGGTTTTTTGTTTGTTTGTTTTATTTTTTTTATTTAAGAGATCTTCACAGGGAAATTGAATTTACATTAAACTTGAACGAGAAAAGAACCTGAATGAGATTTGAATATTATATATATATATATATATATGTACATATATGTGTATATATAATACCTTCTTTTTAAGTGTGAGTTTTCTTGTTAGCAATTTGCATTGCAATATTTGCCTAGTAAGTAGCAATACCCTATCAAACAACTTTAGATTTAGATTTTTTAATTACGATCTATGCTGAGTCCCATTTATTTCAGTTTTTGTTATTCAAGAGATGGGAAAATTCATATTAAAAAAAAAGGAATCATAAACCTTTATGTGAGATTTTGATCATTCAGGACAGAAGTCATCCTAAATTACTAACTAATTGCTTATTATCTAGTTGGCAAAGAGAAATTTTAAAGGGTGACAGTGAAAATAAAATGATGAGTGATGAATGATCCATGTCATAGATTTATTTTTATTTCTATATAGTAATATATGAAAAATATGCCTGTGCATTAAAGAGAGCCATCCAATGGTAACTAACATATTTGAAACATTATCCTATCAATTAAACAAACAAATAGTGCTCACAATTTTACTGTATAAGGCTATTAATCTATTTACTTATTATTTGGTGTTCTTATTAGTAATTGTGAAAACAACTTCATGCCAAGTCTTCTTGCTGAATCTCAATTAATCACAATAAGACAGAAGTATTCATCTTACCATATTTTGTGTGCTTCAAGGCTACAGAAAGATATTTCCATTATCTGCATAAAAAACTTTTGCTATTTGTAATATGAACTGCAGTGTTAAGAACAAACAAACAAGCCAACCAACCAAAAAAACCAAACGCCCCCCCCAAAAAAACAATAAAAAACCCAAACCAACCAACCAACCAAAAAACCAAAAACCCCCAAACAAACAACACCCCCCCCAAACAAACAAACAAACAAGCAAGCAAACAAAAGAAAAAAAAAAAACAACCAAACTAGAAGGAATCTAGGCATGGCAAAACAAAAAACACATGAACACATGAAGTTTGGGACAGCTCAGTAAATCTCTAATTCAGTGAAAACTTAGTCTGCACCATGGGGGTAGACACATGGGAACTATCAGAAAGACAAATGCATAAAGGTTCATAGTTTCACCAAGTACTACTAGAATAAGATTATCCAGTGTTTATATTGCTGATTGTGATCATACAAGAACTGAAACAAAAAATAGTTGTAACCACTTAAACCACTTTCTTTTCACATCTGAGTACAGCTCCTAAGTCTGACTTAACCTGACCTGCTCCACTAGGGATTAAACATTTTGGTTTTATTTTTTGTAATGCAAAGTACCTTGTAAAAGGCATCAAAGGATCTTTCTTGCTGGAAACTCCATACTTCATCATTTCACAACACCCTAAAAAGCAGACACTCAATATATTTACTCAGTTTTGAAAACAGCAGCTAAGGGTATTAAAATAATTTTACAATATTATTGCCCAAGTCCCATAAAATCAGAATTGGATGTCTAGGAAGGATGACCAAGATACTATTGCAAATCTCTTCTCCCTGGTATCCAGTAACAAGATGTGTGGGAATGGTTCAAAGCCACACTGGGGAAGGTTCAGACTGGACATGAGGAAGTGTTTCGTTACTGAGAGGATGTTTAAACACTGGAACAGACTTCCTAGAAAAGTTGTTGATGCCCCAAGGCTGTCAGTGTTTAAGAGGCATTTGCACAATGCCCTTAACAGTCTATTCTATTCTTTTCCTAAATAGTGTTAAATCACTCTGTAAGAAAATTTCAATGGGCAGTTAACATCCACTGTATTCAGTGGATATAACAAATCAACATCCTATATATTCTGGATGACAACTCAGAAACATGGTTTATTTGTGATGGAACACAACTAAAAAAATTTCACAATCTTAGCTTTGTAGGATATGGTCTTACATATTGATATTATCTAGCTGTCAAAGTTTTCCTTCAGAAATAACTTCTTACTTTTCATGTTGTGCACAGGAAAGGAAGTCTTGTCAGCAAACAGGTACTGCTGGAGCCTGGGAGTCTCAAGCCAGCAGCACACCAGATTGGGTCTGACTGATTTTTCCTCATCAACTGACTGCATTTGCAGACCTGCATAACTGTGCACCATTCACCTACTTCCTTGCATGGCATCCTGCTACTTAATACAGCTGGCTCCAGAGTAATGCCATCTGTCAAGAGACGTTTTTTCAAAAATTGGGTTTTGTTTCAAGCCAAAATGAAACACGAGTTCTGTGAATCACAGATTCTCACAGCAACTACAGCATGGTACTCTTGAAGTTGCGTCCAATAACAGAGCTGTAGCCTGAATGAATTACTTGTGCAATATTAAAGAAAAAAAAATCAATAAAACATAATAAAAACATTTATCAATATATTTTTTTAATGGAAATGTAGTTTGTTGAAGATACTTGCAAATCAGAATATGGAAGTAGTTGAAGTACATGACAATTTACAATCATTGTAACTTTGCTTACCAAGAACTTTTGTAGTCTGGTAAGTGGTCAAGTTCTAAGTATAGCTGCTTTTTTTAAATCACGGTCTCTAGTGACAAATAGTCTCTAAAATAACTAACCAGCAAAGATTTTTCCCCAGGGTAGCAACTTCTTATGACCAAGGAAGGCCAGAATCTATTGGTAGAAGTAAACACGGGGATACCTTTGCAATGGTCTTTTTTGTCCTTTAATAGTCCAGCCTAAGTGAAGTGACCTACAAGCATTTCAGCAAACTGGGTGCATGTTTTGGCATAGTCTCAGCTCAAGACTTATATTCTGGAATCAGAGTAAGATCACTGAGCCTCTCTACTACATTTGTTCCATTAAATGATGAGCAAAAGTAGTCCAAAGCAATTAAGTCTGTTCAGAAAGTCAAGGGGAAAGGGGAACAATCACAAGGTTATGTAATTATCAAAAATTATCTTTCACTCACTGGGGTTTCTGATTCTGTCATGTATGATAAATTATTATATAATCACATAATTTTGTTGTCCATAACTCATGAAAATTACTTATCATTACTTATAATTTTACTGAAGTGTATTTTTTTTTCCTTAGGATTACAAGCTTTCGTTAAGATGTATTTTAAATATCTGGGAAAGCAAGTATTAATAAGCAATTAAAAAAATATAACTAATATAATAATAATAAAAAAAAATTAAGAAAGCAATTTAAGACAGGAATTGACAGGTCCTTTATTTGAAATTGCATGTGCCAGGTTCGCAAATCAGCATCCTGCTGTGCGTTCTCAGCATCTCACTTTCCTCTCTGACACATCCAATATGGCTCTTCCCAGGCTGAGAGTTTCAAACCTTTCATTTTGTTGACTTTACTTTTGCTCAGGTTTCTAAAAACCTCTTATATTATAAATATAAGGGCATTTACACATAACCTTTATTCTCAGAAATTATTTCATTTATTTCTGTCCTACCTTACAGATTTCCAGTTTTCCTTGGTGACTGCCCACCTTTGCTACTCCTGTAAGTTTGTTCATGCTCCAATGTTCCTGCTCTTTCTTACTCCTTTCTGTATAATCTCCCCTGGTTGTATTTTGCCCTTTCCTGTTCTTTGAGTCGACATCTATAGTGAACGTCTTGTGCCTTCTTCTTAGCTCCTAATCTATTTAATTGCATTTAGCTAACATAGTTCCAAAGCTAAACTCAGTTTTCCTGTTCCTAACTTCTTTTGCTTTATTCATTTTAATTCAGCTCACACAGAAGCCAGGAATGTTATGCGTATATAAAGCATTTCACCATGCAGCCCACTTTGCACTGTCTAAACATGCTTCCAAAACAGGGGAGACTCTCTGGCCAATTGGCAGCCATGCATCACATCCCTGAGCATAATGTTTTCTCATACTGAGGAAGGAAAACTTAAAAAAAAACCCTCCACATCCAAAGAATCAATCAATCAAGTTTGATTCTATATTCTTATCTTTCCTATCTTGACAGTGTTCCATTCAATTCCAGCTTCTCATCATCTTTGATACACAAGATTTATAGGAAAAAGTATTTTGTCAGTGAATGGATTTTCTCACCATGATTACTGAAAACATCTCATGGTCCTTCACATGACCCATTCAAACTCCTCAGACCCAGCAGCCTGCTGGAAACTGTTGCCTACACTACAAAGCCAGAAGCCATCCACTTCAGTCTTTTACATGAAATAATATCTTCAAGTTGGAGACAACTCAAACAGCGTAAGAGGTGGTCTCCGAGATTCCTGGTAAAGTCAGAGTCTGATCCCAGAAATTGGGCTAATGGGGTGAAAAACATTATAAAATCTGTGGGGTTTTTTTAAATTATTTTTGTTTTGAGGGAGGTCTGTAGTGTTTATTTAGGGCCAGTGAATTGTCAGAACAAAGTTTCTTTAGCAGGAATGGAAGGAAGGAGGGGTGAACTGGGTGAACAAGCTTCAGTCGAGCATCCTCAAGGCATTTTCATGGCCTGTCTTCTAAGACACTGAATTTCATGAAGAGTCATTGGGCTTTCAATATTATGACTAAAGCAGAAAGCAGAAGAGATAAATAACTGGGGAACTATTGCCCTCATTATTTCTGTTTCAGCCCAGAATCAATAACACTATAATTTCTTTGCAACAACTTGCTTTTTACTGTGTAAAAAAAAAAAAAAAAAAAAAAAAAAAAAAAAAGGCAGCAAAAACCCCAATTCATTAATTTTTGCCATAATCAAAATATCATTAAAATATGGGCTTGAACATCTCCACACTCTTTAACAGAGGCATAAAAGCTCGTTCACACTGTTGTCAGTGTAGGAATCTGAATTCAACAAGAAAAATAAGAAACTTTTACCCTGTGGTGGTCTTACTGGCCAAATTTATGTGAGGATAATGAAAGGAAGGGAAGGTGTCAGGGGAGTAAAAGAAACTTTTAAAAGATGCATGGGAATGTCACTAGAAAGCACAAGATAATGGAGAACTTGCTGAAAGCTGGGATGGAAAATATTCAACAATCCTCCACCCGGGAATAGGGAGGGGGAATGTAGTGTTGCCTAATTTTGCAAATTGCTCTTAAGTTACAAATATGAAGGCAAGGCTCTTTGTGAGAGGTCTTGGCAAAGAGACAAATCCTGAGGCAAAGGCAGCTAGGACAGTTAAAAATGAGTTAGTGTTAAACCATGTATTCCGGGTCTCATATTTCCCTCTTTCTTGATGTCCTATAGCTTCTCTTATGAGAACATAAGAAAACACCCTGACATGACACCCTGACATGAGGCTTTTTCTTGGAATTCTCCTCTTTCTGCTTCCAGAAGATTTTTCCTTAAATGAGATAAAATCATCCATGGCAGCAATGAAAAAAAAAAAGAAAGGAGGAAAAGAAGAAGAAGAAAAAAAATCTGCATCTGGGAAGACACCAGGTAGATCTGTGATTAAAGGTTGACATTTTTACCTAGTATGCAAGATTAGATTTTCCATTTTTATACATTCCCTCAAAAACAACATGCACAGATTTATATGAGTTGGCATCATTCTGTCAGTTCTCAGTGTGGCAACAGATTCTGGAGACTGGACCTGAATATCCTCTAGCAATAGAATACTTGAAAATGAGCATCATGTACAAGCCAAACCTATGACTAATTTTTTTTTTTTTTTCCCTGCGATCTGCTTGGAAGAGTACTATGAGATAAAGAACAAGGGTCTAGAAGAGTTGGTTATTTTTCACAGGTCATCTCCCCCAAGCTCAAGAATTATCTATCTCAACAAGAGGAGGTTAAGCAAGATAGCAGGCAGTCTATGCAGATGAGAAAGAACCTCCTAGCAAAACTCAGCTGTAAAAAAAGGAAGCACACAAGAGGTGAAAGCAGGGACAAGGAGACCTGGGGGCAATATAGCGACACTGTGCGAGTATGCAGGGATGAGGTTAGGAAAGCCATAGGACATTTGAGGCTAAATCTGGCAAGGGACATGAAAAGCAACAAGGAAGGTTTCTATGGGCAGTTCAGGGAGAGAAGGGAAAATGTGGGGCCACTTCTGAATGGGACAAGGGACCTGGTGTAGAGGACATGGTAATGGCTGAGGTTTACCTCACTCTTTACTGTTTATACTGGCCTTCAGAAATCCCAGGTCACTGAGAATAGTGGGAAGTTCTGGAGCAAGGAAGACATCCTCAGTGGAGGAGGAAAGCCAGAGTATTCAGTAGTTTTTGCTCATGGGACAAGAGGCAACGGGCACAAACTGAAATACAGGAAATTCCCCTTAAACATAAGAAAACTTTTTTATTGTTAGGGTGTTCAAACACTACAAGAGGTTGCCCAGACAGGTTGTGAAGTCTCCATCCTTGAAGATATTAAAAACTGGACTAGACACAGTCCTCAGCAACCTGCTTTGAGCACAAAGTTGGACTAGATGATCTCCAGGCATTCCTTCCAAACTCATCCATATTGCTATTCTGCAATCACTCCATTTTTGTCCTTTCCTGCACACATTCACCATTTTCAAAGAAAAAATAATTAAATGGCAACAATGTATCTATCATAACTTTCAGAACTACTTTTTCCCTTTCTCTGTTCTATCATTTCATTATCCATTTAGCTTTAATGTACACTAAGAAACCTTTGCCAACCTTTCTGTAAATTAACAGAAGTAGCATTTTTATATATGTACAGTATGATAGAAGAAATTTTAAATCTAAGATACATACGGTTATAGGCAAATCCTAATCCATACATATACTCTAGATAAAGAAATACCTTACTGCACTATGAATGATGTGTGGTAAGGCACCACCATTGCAGAACTCCTAAAAGTAATCTTAGAAGGGTTTGTAACATTTGTTGAATGCAGTTTCTTTCAGTACAGGGTTTGATTAAGGAAAGTGGTTACATATTTTAATTTAAGTTTTTTTTCTGAAGAGAAATCCTGGAAAGTGATAATGAAAAGAAAGTAAAGAACATCCAGAGGGACCACCAGATTGTATCTCAAGTACCAACATAGCAGTGATATTTAAAATGCTCTAAATGGTTTGAAAATACTTGGTACTACTAAGATTGTCACAGATGCATACTTAAGGACAAGAAGAACTCCTAGGAGAATTTTACATGACAGCCTGCAAAATTTGGGTCATAGATGCCCATCCCATAATTCCTAAAACATCCTAAAGTACTGGTGTAGCTTTGGCAAGAAAATACTCTTAGGGAAAAAAAAAAAAAATCTAGCCTTTATTTCCTCTAAGTGCAACCATGAAAAACAGCAAACTCATTAACATCTTTCATAAAGAGATAAATGTTTAAGCATATTTGACTATGACTTTTCTTTGATTTGACCTTGACTAAATAGAAAGCACATAGAAAAATTTACAGTCAATGCTAGATGTGAGCTGTACTAATATCTGGCTAACTGCCTCTGCTGTGAAAGCTCTTTCTATTTCAGTAAAATTTTATGCACAAAAGCATTTTCTAGAAACTGATGTAGTGTTTTCAATACAATTTTAGACCCAAGCTTAATTACAAAAGCTTTTTCATAACAACAAATATTGTCCCAAGCAGAGACTATATTTAATAAATATGCTTATTATTTTCCTTAATGAAAGCAATGTTTAAAATTTGTAGGTAATCCCATTACACTGTACTTCAATTATACAGCCTGGCTCTCCTACCCTCCTGCTGATAGAAGACTTCCTCATCTTAGTTTCCAATTATATACATTAAGTCCTTCCAAAACTGGCTTCATTATTACACACAGCATGTATAGCTCTATCAGAGAAAAAGCCATAATTGGGAAAGAGCAAAATGCATTTTCAAGCCTCAGATAATCACAAGAAAAGTTAATTATGTCAATTAAAATAATCTTCTCTCCACTCAACAAATATGACCTATTTGTACAAAGAAACACAGCAGGATAGGTTCTGTTCCTTGACAAACCATAGTATTTCTACTTCAGTGATTCTTACCAGAAAAATCTGTGAAAGAACCAGATTTTAACTTTAAATTATTTCATAATAGAAGAATGGCCAAAAAAGACTATTGGATGAATCCAGGGGAATTCTCCAAAATACAAACCATAATGTTTCCTATATACACCCCAAATTAAGCCTAATTATTTCAGTTCTTGGATTAAACTTCTACTTCCTAAAAGCAGAAAAGGACAACTGACACAAGTGGACTGACAAAAAATGTCTTGGAAAAGTATAAATTAAAAATGCTAAATACAAGAAGTAAAATCTGCACCCTCACTGCTAATTGTTCTCGGCAAAGAATTTCATCTCAACATCAGGTGGCAACCAGATGAAGCTATGAGTGTTGACTAATTACAGGGACTCACTTCAGAGCTTTAAGTGAGGTGCTCCATACAGCAAAACCAGACCTGTTCACTCCAAACAGCTTTAGAGAAGGCATCAAACAGGAGGCTCTCAGATCCTATAACTGCACAAGCCCAGCTTTCAGGTCCTCAGGTTGTAGAAGGAAGAGCAAGATGTGAGGCGTCTCTCCTCATTATCTGTTTCTGATTGCCAGTTTTCCTTCCTCTTTCCTTTCCTTCCCACTCTAGCTGACGTTGACATTACACTTGATAAGTCTCAGATGCTTCAACCACTTTTTAGAATGTGTAGTTTTTCAAAAGATTGCTCATTCCTATATTTTCATATCTAACTGTGACAACACATCTATTCATGACTCTAATTTTGCTGGGAAGAATTTTCCCATCCCATTCCACAATGACTTGCCCAGTTCATTTGACTTTTGAACATTTCCTAACATGTTTATTGTTGCTGTTCTATGGGCACCAAAAATAGAAGCAATGTTCTAGAGAGTACTACAATATTTCTACCATACCACCATAAACTTACTTTAATCCAGGTAGTTTAAGCAGTTCTCTATTTATGCCAAATGATTTCTCTATCTTACAAATTCCTGGCAATTTGCTGTATGAAATTTGTACTGATGATTTGGTATGACAAGAGAAGTCAAGTCCAAGTACATTGCAGCTTAGAGAGCATTTTCAGTTTTCACAGGGAAGTGCTACTTGTCCTGGAAGTTCCAACCTCTTAATTTCTTTTCCCGTGATTTGTTTTTTGGTGACTTTGTCAGAGAATTCGGATCACTGCCAAAGATGTTTACTTCAATTGTGTTTCCAGTTCTAAATTAGATTTCTCCTAAACAATGAATTAGAATATTAATCAGCTAAAATCTAAATCTTCATTATTAATTTACTAGAAACAATACAGCACCTTGTAAAACATTTATGCAGCAGTAAACGGAGAACCACTTTGCAGAGATCATGACATGCTTAATTTACTACACAACTAAATATTTAATTACAAATGGTAGTAAAGCTGAAGGTGTTCTGTTGAAATTAAACAATCTTTTAAACACTAAGAGTCTTACTGTGGGCAATAGTGGTAAAATTCTAAAACAAATGGTAGGAAACTTGCTCCTTTTTGTGGGGTTTGCACTTACCAGTTAAGTGAAGAATCATGTATTTGGCTATACAGAATTTACTGATAGGTCTGTTGCCTCCTGTAGTTTGAACATAAATGATTTTTAAATGCCATATTAAATTAATTGAAAACACAATGCAGTTTGAGTCACTACATTTGCAATGCAGTCTTGCTTCAGTGCTTTCCTTGCTAACAGTACCATCTCTAATTGGAGTAATGGTATTCTAACTGTCTTGTGAATACCTGGCAATTCTTTGTTTCATATTCAGTATTCAAAACATCCCAGGTACAATTTTTAAAATTCATTTGCATTTATACATCCAGATTTATAAATAAAAGAAAAAATTTATATTTCCACTTTAGGAAACTGCACATAGACCTTTTGCAAAGACACCTCAACATAAGTATTATCCCCCCCGCCCCAAGTTGAACCTGAACAGTAAATGTTGGCATGCATATATCTAATTAAGGTGAGTTTTCTAAAACAAATATTCAATAAATGTAGCAGGATTTGTTAACTGTGTAGCAAGAAGGAGAATGAGCAGATATCTCTCTTGTTTTTCTTTTTTTCTCTTTTTAAACTATTCCTTCCTATTGTCTCCCTAACTCAGATAGCTCAGCCCTCAGCAGAGGAATGCAGGCATGTTTCTTATCCTTATGAACAATGATGAATGCAAAGAATAGAGAGAGCAAAGCAAGAGAGGCTGGAGGAAATTAAGAACAATAACAGCGTGTCCCATTTCACCAAAAAGGCCCAACCAATAAACTATTACATCAAACAAAGCAGTCGTCAGGCTATAAGGGCAGTCCTGAAAACAAAGGGTAGCAACAGGATCGCTTTCACCTAATCTTGAAAATCTATTTCAAAACAGCAAACTGATACTTCTTAACCATCAGGCTGTTTTTATTAACAATATAGAATATCCTGACCTTTTGCTGCCTTATAAGAACACATGACAGTCTTTTCAAAAATAATTCACCTAAAATCTTCACAATAGTTGTTAGCTAAGAAAACCACAGCTACATATACACAAGTCATCAGCTAACAGGAAATGAATATTATATTTAGATTATAAGTAAAATTTTTTTTTCTGCATTTTCTTTATGTCTCAAGGCTAAAGAATATTTCACAGATTTATAAAATTGCATACTATGGCTACTCAAGCCTCTAAACAGAAGAAAGTATACACTTGGTAGCATGCCTCTCATTATACTGCAGCATCCTAGTGATATGACCATGCTTCACAAAGAAACTTGTAAAGTAAACTTTTTAAAAAGTAAGATTAGCAACATCCCTGGCATTAATCAATCCATGTTGAGTTTAAACATACGGAAGAATTTAATGGAAGACAGGTTGGGGTAAATTGAAAAAATCTTAGTCCAGGATTGAAATGAAGTTTTCATGCAGTTTGTTCTTGAGATCCAAATCCAATTTAATAATGACAAAGTTACTGCAATGTTGAGCTTCACAAAAGGCATGTGATAGCCTTGGAGGAGTTAATACCAGCTAAGATTAATTAATTGGTTAACTCATAGGACAGCTGAGCATAATGAGGCACTCAGCATAGTGCTGGTATCATCACTGGTCCTCTCAAAAGAACTGAGTTGTGCCAGCTATGTACCTACACATACTTTCTCTGTATCTAAACAGTGTCATTTCTGACTTGCAAAGGGGAGGAGGTGGGAGCAGTGGAAATGTGAGGAACCTTGTTTTGCTGTTTTCTTAGGTATATGTAAGCTGCTGTGAAAAAGAGAGCTTCAGACTCCAGAACAATTTGTGAATGCTTCAAATGGTGTTGGGGCCTCCTTCCTGGTGATAAAACCTCTCAGACTGCACGTACTAGCTAATCCCTTGATTATTTCCAATTGCTCATCTGAAGCTGTTAACATATATTGCAGCTATAACCAAGTTTTCCCTGATATGCACCAACATTTCAACTAGTATGGCAGAGACATTCTTCTTCACCATAAAAAAAGAGGGCCTCATTTAAAAGAAACTGTCTTGAGAATCACATGACGTGACAACAATTCTAAATTTTACTAGAGCTGTTTACACATGTGTTTTTGGAAGGGTGCCTTCCAGTGAGAGCAAGTTACATATGTATCAGCTGTAATGGCCCACATAGGATATTGAAAACACGTAAAGAATAATTTGATAATCCGCCTTAGGAACCAGTGTGAGAATTTTCATCCTAGTTTCCTCCAGAGACTCTAATGCCAAAGGACAGATTGTTTCTTGTCAGTGTTTCAAACTGATTTCTATTTGCAAACACAGCAAGTGATGCCAAATGCAGTTCAGAACGCAAATCAAACAACTATTTTATTATGCGCTGTTTTGAATTGCATATGCAGGACAGAGAGGCAAGTAACGACAAAAAAAAAAAATCATGCTTGCACATCACACAAGCCATTTCCATAATATACTTGAACACTGTATATAAATGCAAAGAAGCTAAACTATGCCAATAAAATAATGAGCGTCTTATGCGTTAAATATCATATTCACAATGTTACACACTGGAATTTAACAGAACATAGTATACAATGTAGACCAAAATATAAATACAGTAGCTATACTATTTCTGTTTAAAAAAANGGAAAAAGAAAAAGAGAAAAAAATTTTCTTTGAAAAAGCAGGCTAGCTTGTAAGCAATGATATTAAATCCATTTATTCATTAGAGCCAGGTCCAATCTGATTCCATTTGAGTCACAGCATGAGCAGCAATTAATGTAACCATCACTGTGATAGCTGTTTTCAGAATGTTCCTGTCCATCTCAGTTTTTTGAAGCAAAGAAGATGAAAATTAACTGGAAAAGTTACTTAAACTGTTTCTAAGATGATCACAACACTGGCTAAATCAGCAAAGGGAAAACTGTCTTAAGTGACATGCTACAGACACCTGTGGGTCAGGAACTAAAGGCCCTGTTGTACCTGACAGACAAATAATACATGTCAGAGTAAAGCACGGAGGGAGAGGCATCACAGCAGCCAGCTAACATTAGAGTCCTCTTAGATTAAACTGTAGAGAAAGAGAGAAAATACTCTGTTATTTACAAAGAGCTCACCTATAGCTGGTTAACAGATATCTCTTTAACAACAAAAAACCCCCAACCATCTAATTTAGCCAAAAGTGCCCCTTATGGCTCATTAGTTGCTACAGATCAGTTCTGGGCCTGTGCAGGTGCAATGGACAAGCAAAACAAGAGCAAAATCCCTCAGAGATTAAAAAAATAAAAATATTATTTCAAAATTAGGAATTTCAAAGGATTAACTTCAGGAGTTTACTGCTGATCAGTATCTTATTTTAAAACATCATTCTTGCATTCTTTAAAAGTTAGTTGAATTTATTCGTTATTACTACTATGGTGATTGTGAGGTGACAGTGAGTTAAAATAAATCTCTACTTAGGCAGCTTGTCCATTCTGATATATATATTAAGCATACTGCGTTATAACGAATGACAAAGAAAAAAAAATTAAAACAAAATACTTGAATAGCTATATGTTTCTGGATTAAATCACAATATAAGAAAATATCTTAGAATTCCAACTGAGCTGTGCTAAAGCAAAAGACACAGTGAGTTCTGGATACAGGAACACTTACTTCTTTTTTTTCCACACAGTTATATGTGAAAAGATAAGATCTCTCCATAAAACTGTAAAATAGAGCACTTAGAAAGCCCATTTGAAAAGATTCCTCCCGGGGTCTGTTCAAACTCCAGCATCTGTTCAAACAGGTAATTCTGCAAATAAGTGACTCCCTTTTGTCATTCCATTGAACTTGGTCAATGAGGGCCCTCCACTGTCCAAATACAAATAAAACTATCCATTGCCCTTACACTGTGTGGCAGCTATATGAGATATTCCTTAGAGAAGCAGTCATTTCACCTTTAGCCAAGGCAATAACTAGACCTGCAAGTTTTATCACTTCATCACAACCCCAGTGGACTGTAAATAATTTGGTAAGCTCTGGTTTGAAAGAGAGCACTTCTTAAGAAATCTGAGGTATACATACAAATATTGAAAGTTTCTCTTCTTTGGAATGATATATACATATAAAAATAATAAGGGAAAATGTGTTTATCTGGTATTATGTTTTATGGTTTTCTAATCACAGTTTCTATTTTATGTTGTGAGTAATTACTGTTTCAAGTGAACTTTTTATCTCCTTCAAATTAGATTGCTGGGTAGCTACTTGTAAACAAAGTAAAAATGAAACAAGAATACATAGCCTAGGACAGCACACTGCAATTTGCTGTGCTAAAATACAGAAATGAGAATGATCTCAATATAAACTGTCATCTTGATATGAAGACTGAATTGTTGGTATTGCCAGGACACTTTTGCAAAAACTATTAAATATGCCGGCATTTATAGACCTCTTTTTTTGTTTTGTTTTGTTACACATGCCAGTTTTGTTAATAAGGCAAATTTTCCTTTTTTTTTNAAGTACTTCATTGTAGGCTGACAGTCTACCAAGGATACTTCATTTACCCACAACAACTCAAAGCCAGGCACACAGAATGACAAACTGTTTGCTAGTCTATGTTCTACTTATCTAGTCTGCGCTACAGTACTTTTTAAAACTACTCACTTAAAATTATACTGTTCAATTAGTGAATGTGACTTACAGGCAATCTTTATTTCTATTTACAATTGATAGCCCAGAAGCTGCATTCTACTTGTATCATTGCATATACACCTATTTTTAAAGTTAAATTGCTTCTGTCTTGAATGATTAAACTAATAGATGAGTTAGACTGGAATGATAAATTAAACCTTGTGGGGTAAATTTTACATATTTTCAAATATATGATATCAGTTCTTGAAACTGATAACATCATAGGAATAATTTGATTTCTAAAAGCTAGAAAGAGAATTCTAACAATGTTATTCTGTTACAGAACACAGGAAGTCAACTCATTTAGACACTTCACATGGGCCCTGCTGTTTTGCTCCCTCAATATAATCTACAGTCTACTTCCTTTTAAAGTGACTGTTGCCTTCAGATATAAAAACTCACCAACATGATTAATTCTACAGTGTTTATCATTTGGGTCTCATGGTTGAAATATGTTCCATGTCTGAACAAGCACAAAAAAAAACCGGTTCTGAACTTCTCTTTTGAAATTAAATTATAAGGTGACTTTGACAAGTCTTTCCCCACTTTTGATACTGGCCCTTGAAACCCAAATTCTACCAATACAGTGAAGCATCAGAAGATTTTTTCACAGTTCTTTAGCTCATTCTCTCAGACCAACATGATTAATTGCTCAGTTACTTTTCTGTACCTCTTCCAATCACTTGGAGTACTTATTTCTATAGCATAACCACATGCAGTTAACATCTCTTGATTTCTGCTAGATGGTGGTTTGATGAGAAAAATTCAAGACATCAATCTTTGTCTTAAGTTATTTTAGTTCCAATGTTCAAATTATCATGTTTACTCTCATAACAATAATCCTTTCATGTGACAAACTCAAAGCAGTTTAATAACTTCAATAAAAAGGGTAAGAGCAGAGCTGACTTGAAAGGAGTTCCGTTGTTTTCAGGCAATACTAGTGGCAGCATTCCCTGTACACTAAATATCTCACTACTTGAGGGCAAGAGCAACACTAGCAGTCAAGCCAAGACAACCAGACTGAGATAGAATTTGTAGATAAAAAGTGCAATATATATTGGAAAGAGCTATGATATATCCTAATAAAAACAATAAAGTATAAGAAACATGCTTAAGATTTCCATGGCAAAATGAGAATATTAAGAGCAATGTATAGGCATTATCCCATTTTACTTGCAAGAAGTTTTGGCCTGGACTGGTTGGGAAAAAAGAGTTCAACTTTACAAAATTTAAAGTTTTCCAAAATATTTTTCTCCAGTTATGAATTAAAATGAGGCTTTAAAATACCTAATAAAAATATGATTCAAATAAAAGTATTGGTGCACACTAATCAACTTCAAAGAACCATTAGGACATGTTTAAGACATCTGTGGCTGCCTGTTATCGTGTTCCTCCTTGATGTTGTCTTTATTCTCCAGATTAAATTCTAACAGTGAGAATTCATGTCTGACTTCTAGAAGCTGAATATCGAAGAGGAAGTCATAGAATCCTAGAAAGGCTCGAGTTGGAAAGAACCTTAAAGAACATCTCATTCCAACCTCCCTGCCATGGGCTGAGACACCTTTCATTCTACCAGGCAGCTCAGAGGTCCATCCCACCTGCCCTTGAACACTGAAGCTCTTAAGTTGTATGTGGGTGTCAAGGAGACAGTGATTTTGCAGAGAGCAACTCATCTAACCACAACCTCCAAGGAGATGTCAGGCTGGAGGGGAAGCAAGAACTGGAAGGGCAGGGCAGGGGCAGCATGCTGCACTCAACAGCAGGCACTGGTTAGGGAAAACAGAAAACAAGCTCAGGAGCTACCACAGACCTTAGTGGAAAAGATGCCACCTCCTCCCTTTGGTCTCCCAACTCTTTGCCGCAAGGTCTCCCTTTCCACAAGGCTAAAGATCACTTCTCCAGCATAGGCCAAAGCTTGGCTCCTGAGAGCCCTTAGTCCTTAGCTGCAATGCTGCAGTCACAAAGTATCAGGAACAAGAAGGTCCCGCTCGTGGGGGCAGTTTGTATGCCGGCTCTCCTGGAGCAGAGATTGCCATATTCAGACTGCAATTGGATTAGGAGATGAGGAACAGGAAGATACAATGAGATGGGAGGGATGGGGAAGAAGACTCCAGCTTTGAAAAAGATGGGGAGCTCTGGAGACACTGAGGGCCAAGCCCACCCACTTCACTGCAACTAGACATCCCCATGAATGTGCAGAGCGTGCATGGGGGAGCACCATGCTGTCACATTAATGCCCCCTTAGCTCTTCCCACCAAGGACTACCCCAGTCACCACAGAACCACAGAATGCTTTAGGTTGGAAGGAAACAAAGATCATTTAGTTCCACCCCCACCCCTGCCAGGGGCAGGGACAGCTTCCTTTCCCCTGCCTTTCTTGGTGTGCACCTCCTGGCACTGCATGCTTCGCTCTTCACCTTGGAAACTCTGTTTCCCTAAATAGACACCTGAGAGATCCAGGTTCAAGTCCTCTCTCTGCTCAGTTTAGACCCACAGTTCTGACATTTTAAGGAGCTACACTGTCTGGTTGTGCATATGTGTGTGCACACATCAGTCAATGTTATAACCCTCTTCTGTCATGTCAACCCCCGGGTTTCCTCCTCTGCTAAGAAAACAAAATTTGCTCATGCAAAATATCTGTTTCTTTGAAATACCCCTTAGAAAGAAATTCTTGACTTGTACTCATTCAAAGATGTAAAGCATAACAGAAAAATCTCTTATGGAGCCATAGTCTTCTAATCGTCACTATCCAGATCCTAACTCCAAGAAAATCTTTTTGCACACATATGCTATTAAAAATTATTGCTGTATGTTACTACCTTCAAAAGCACATTAAGAAAACAATGTTTAATTCAAATAATGCACATGGGGAAAAAAAGCTAATTATTTTTCAAAAAAACAAGGGAAAAAAAGCAAAGTAAAATTGCTTAATAATTTGATTATTCAAACTTATATATAAAAAAAGGCAAAAATAAAACAAAGCATGCAGCTAAATGTTACTTTTAATTTGCTTTTTGATAGACCTATTTTCTATCTGTGTTCTCCTGTTACCAAGGTATTGTACTAAAGATGTGAGTGTTGATCAGCTTCCAATCATCAATGGCACTTATTGAAATAGCATTCTGCTAAATATGTGATTCTCTGCCTTTGCTGGAATACACCATTAATTTACAGAAAAACAAATAAAAATAAAAGTGAGCCCTGACTGTGGGATAAACCTTTAAGAAAAAAAATTTATTTTTGAAATAAGGTAATAAACATTTTGCATTGTGTTTCTTGCATTCTTACTGTCTTCTGGCAAAAATAAAATTCACATGCAAATACGCTATTAGCATGCTCATGTGATGTTCAAAAGATCTAAAAATTATGAAGTATAGCTTGAAAGCTTAAATAGAATGGACCTGAGCTGTCTTTATAATTTTGAAAGTCCTATAGAGCTGAACAAGTAACATTGCAATAGATTTCTAAAGAAATATTTAAAATACTTTAAGACAAGGAAGAAAAGAGACAACATTTTGAAAGCATTCTTTTAGTCTGTGTTACAAGACTCTATGGAGAAGAAAATATTTTCTTAGTGAATATTCTGGCACTGCTTTATGAAATTTTTCAAGGTTATTGGAATAATCTTTGACTATTCACATTTTGAGCAACGCATATTAAATCTGTTTTTAAAGCTGCTGAGTGAGCCCCACTGTGTCCGGAGTGGAATGTGTCCACTCATCCTGCCTCTGTCATCTTGGAGGAAGCCTGAGAGCAAATACTCCTCTGGAGGGAGCCCCTCAGGACTAACGAAGATCTAGGCTGCAACTTTTTTCCCTCCCATAGCAACATGCAAACAGCAGGAGAGTTTATAAGACTCCCTCTTTATGGAAATATGATTAATAACAAAGAAAGTTTGACATTCCCATGTACAGATATCTGCATTTCTATTTCCCCTTATATATTACGTGAAATATTTAAATCACTATTATTTAACTAACTTCCCAATGACTTGCATATTTAAATTTCAAAATTATCACATAGCACCTTTTAAACCACTGGGAATATTTTGCAGAAAAAAACAAATCTATCCCCATTCTCTTCTCCCCAACCACAAATAAAATATCTTTTTGATAATAATTTTCTGTAGGGGAAGAGTTTTTCCAGTTACAGAGCAATTCAGGCAATGGATAGTTACTTAGTGCATTGATGGCTGTATTACATAGCATAAAACATATCAAAGTAATAAAGCAACCCATTCAGAAAGTCTTTGACTACATCAAAGACAGTAAGAAAAAAGGAAGCCATCATTACCAGACTAACGAGGCAACTTTATAACATTACATTGAAGTTTTTAACCCCCAATCTAAAGCTGAGTTTCTAACAGAGGAATTAGTCCCATTCTGAAAATGGTTTGTATGTTAATGTAGACAAAATTGGAATGCAGGTCTACTAATTAAATGCTTTCTATACGTAGAACAAAAGGCAATTGCCTTGACATCCCCTAATTATCATTACTGCAAATTCTAAAACTGCTTAAGTTTTGCTCATGGACAAAGAAAGCAGAAGAATCTTACCTACAAGGACTTCCAGAAAACAGCTGGTTAAACAGTTCAATTTTATGAGAAGAAAAATACTGAAGGACAGTACTGACCAGTTCTACATTCCCATATCTTTTTAAATAAAAAGGATGCATGCTAAAGCACAGTTCCAACAAGTACAATGAAACAGAATTCTCAAATATTATAAATGCTAAATATGTTATTACATCCTCATTGGTCCCATATTAGAAAAAAAAAAATAAACAAGCAGCGAACAATCAGCAGTTGTTTAAGAGTGCAACATGGTACTATTAAAAATAATGCAGCACAGCAACAAGTTCATTGGAGTGCTCCTTTAACACACAACATACCAGATGTGCAACTGTTTATCTTGGGGATAAAAAAAAACCCAAAAAACAAACAAACAAACAAAAGAGGGCATAAAGACTTTTGAAAGGATCTTCTCCTCGGTATTTAATAATATGCAAAGTATTGAAGGACTCTTGCATGAAATCAGGAATAGCACTATGTCGTTTTTCATGGTATTTAAAAAAGCTAAGCAGACACACGACAGGATGCCAGCAGGCAGCTTGCATGAGACATAAGGCTTTATATTCCCACCAGGAACGTACCTTCTCTGCTTTTGCTTTCCTGGCGTTATGCACAAACCTGCGTCCCAGCTTCTTGGCATACCAGATAGAGGCAAACATTGTAGTGATGAAGATTTCAGTCTGAATATGCAGCACACACACCAAAAAAAAAAAAAAAAAAAAAAAAAAAACAAAAAAAAAACAAACAAAACCCAAAAAACCAAAAAAGCCCCCCCCAAAAAAACAAACCAAAATCAAAAACCACCAAAAAAACTTCCCCCACAACTGAAATAGAGCTCTAATGGTCGTTAAGGTCTCAATTATGCTGTTGCTTTGTCAGGTCCTCTCATGCTGCCTTCTGGAAAAAAAAAAAACAAACCACCCAGTGTGGCCAGTCTGCAGGTGTATTTACATACTGCCAGCAGGAAGTCCAGGGTGAGGCATCTTTGCATCCAGCTCACATCCAGTCTGCTAAGTGCCTGTCTGCAGTTCTTTAGCACTGTCACCACAAACTACATATGTGTCAGTATGAAAGGAAGCTGCAGTAAACTACTGTAGCAGACAGCTCACCTCCTCTTCTCCTGTTCTGAAATTTAACTCCTTGGTTCTCTTCAATGTGCCAGCATGCAACAGAAGCAGCAGCAGTTCAAATATGAGATACACAGCACTGCAGGAAAGCAAAGGGGTACAGAAGTGCCAAAAATAGAAATGTGTATTAACTGTTAAGGTGAAGGAACAGGTGTTTTTTATGTGTTTCCATGCAATTAAGATCCGAAAGGAAAATTGATTTTACTTTGTTCTTGCTGTTTGGGATCTATTCAGAGATATTTTTGTTACCTAGTTTCAGTTTGCAACAGACAGGCATCATAGCTGCTCAGTTCACTTGCTGATGTCATACATGCTTTGCTGAAGGATTTAAGTCTCAATCAAGGGCTTCTGTTTTTCTTTGATAATGGCTTCATGAAATAGAAACCTGGTAAATTTTTTTTTCCCCAAATTCCAAACTCCTGTTCTACCTAAGCATGCTTTTACCTCTTCCTTTAATTGCAAGTTATTCTGCATTAGAAGTTGAGAAGTGCCTTTGAACACCTATTTTTATAGCAGAACAGCAATGAACTATTTTCCTGTTGTCACATACTTCAGCTTTAACCCCTGCTCTGCTCTGCAGTTATAATCGCTAAGCAATAAGCAGAATCATACTCTTTTGGCTCCAGACATATGAGAACCAGATGTTTCTCCCAGTCAGACACAGTATCCAAGCTGTAAACTTTTAGGGTTTATAGCTATGTATTGTATTCTATAGTACTTGTATTACAGGACAAATCCTGCCCAATGCCCTCCCACCCGCAACTGTGCAGATACCAACACTGCTGTACTGTGTGCAGGATTGGATTTGGGATGCACACATGCAAGAATAATTTCTGCTTTGCTATTCTGTGGTAAAGAGCAAACCAAAATTAATAGATGCATGGCAAAGGAAATACAATCATAGCAATTTAGTATAGGTCTCTTGGGGCCAAGGAAACACTTTTTCTGCCCCAGGATTTTCAGAGAATGGTTGAAACTATTTTCTCCAGGGTACATGAAATCAAAAGGGAAAATATTCCCCTCCTACTTATAACTTACATAGAATATCCAAGTTACTTGTAGTTGGATGGCATTACCCAAGCTTTGAGCCTTAAGGCACATGCTGCTCAATTTTGTTAAGATTATAGAGTTCAAAGAACTCTTCAACACATTTTAAAATGGTAAGTTGGTTAACTAAATTGAAATTCTTAGATAGTGAGGTTTTATTACCAAGGTAACTCCAAGCTGTATCTTTGGTTTTGCTTGACATCTAAAACCTTCTGACAAAATATTTGGTAACTGGTGATATTTCTGGGAAGAAAATAGTTTCTAATTACTTCCAGTTCAGATATTTAGTTAGTCCTGGCAGTCAGAAAGTTTTAAGACCATAAGATAGAGTAAAAAATCATGTCTTATCTGGTATATGATTTCTATAGAAGAGCTATCTCTCCATAACACCACTCCAACTTTCTGAACTCTAGGCTGATAGTAAAATGAATTCTCCAAGGTGAGAAAACCTTTATTATGCCATGCAGCAGCCTTGCAACATTCTCCATACTTGTGGGGTAGCAGTGTCACATAATAGAGGGAAGGGAAGACAAGAGGGAAGAAAGCCTGAAAAATTTAGGAAGAAAACTGATCTTGTTTCTATCTGGGATATCACTAAAGAAACACAGATTGAAAAAAAAAAAAATGCACAGAAAAGAAGAAGCAACATCATTACACAGCTTAAACAACACTATAAATGTTAAAGGAAGAGGAAAAAAATCTTAGATAGTATATGCATAAACAGTAGAACACTTCTCCCACTCTGCTCCCATGTTTTTATGAAGAGAATAAGTATAATTTAAAATCATTCCACTACAACCAAAAAAGGGTACATTCTCCCAGGCAACTATTTATATAGTCTTATGTATATTCAGAAGCTGAGGAAATTGAAGGAAACACTCATTAAACAATAAAACCTCCTTTTTATGACTTTTATCATCAGCATTAGCAGCTTTACTGAACTATTTATTCAGGAAAAATAGGGAGTAATAAAAAGCCACAATTCATCCCACTTAAAGGAAAAAAAATAGAAGACATTGTTCATTTAAGAAATAATGACAAAGCAATAGAGAGGTAATTTTCTCCACCCACTGAAAATGTTAGATCAGAAAGAATAAATCTCACCAAATACCTAATTCTGATTCTAATCAGAAATGCAGTTTAACTATTTGCATGCAGTTGCAGACCTATCCAAACGCCCAAGCATAGCAATGGCCAGACTACGAGCCATTTCCTTCCAGCTCCATCACACAGCAGTCTGCCATACATTGCCAATAGCAGGTTTATTAGGTCTCTACTGGTACCAAGGGATTTTATGATTATGAATATTTTACTGTAACCATAACGAAGGCTGCATTTTACAGAAGTGCTACAAGCTGAGCTGCTTTAGAAGAATTGGAACTCCCAGCTGCTGTCTGCTCACAGGAGTAATATGTACTTTAGCTTGCTCACTGAAGTGCTACGTTACAAGGACAGAGAGATGCATGCCGTTGAGCAACAATATTATCACAGACAAGAGACAATCAGTTAAGAGCAAATTTTACAAGGAGCTTCTTACTGCAAACGAGTGGGTGGTTTTCAGTAAACCAAACCACATCTAAACTACACATTAAATGCCATTCTTGTGGCTCTATGAGAAGAAGTGGTCTTACCACAAGTAGACACATGGATATAAGCACAAAACAACTACGGTGTTGAATTCCTATTATTTTTATGACCTGGCTCCCCAACATCACAAGCAAGGCAATTGATGCTCAGTACTGAAACAGATGGTTATTTCAAACACCTTACCAACTGTTTGCATGCACTGAGCATCACCAGTATTTCTGACAGTTTGCCTCCTTTTTCAATTTTAACGTCGCTGTTTTACTTGAGCAGCACATGGGAAGAAGTGCAGCTTAGCTTTAGACAGGGCATTAATTTTCTCTTGTTAAGGGATAGCTCCTCACAGCACACACACGGGGAGTCAACCTCCCCCTCACACACCTGTGGTGAAGATAGATGTTAGCTGTAGATTCTGTTTCTCTCCTGCCTCTATCTGAATATATATACACAGTAGTCATAAAGTGTGATGACAGGGCCATTTAAACTACAAATACAGTTCAGTCATAAATAATGCCTTCCTTGTAAGAATGGGAAGATGGAGGGAAAGATTAGTCATTCAGGGTTTGCAGAAGTCTGTTTCCAGTGAAATGGACAGGAAATGGAAGAAGTTGAAAATTAAATACTTAAGATATAAAATAATCACTTTGCTTCAAGATTTATTTGTTAACACGGCACAGCTGTGGGTACAGGAACAGATGAGAAACTAAGGTAGCTAGCTTTGTTTTTATTAGTACTAGGCAACAACATATATTGATTTGACTGACAGTACAAACAACCATTTCCCATCCCCAGCACAATTAATTATCTTACATAGTTGCATGATACCAAGACATACTATTTAATGACCAGAATACTAGGAAAGATAGGAACCTAAGCATTTGCTATTCCATGCAAAGATAGAGATTTTAGGCACTCAGACCTTACAATAGATCAAGTAGATGGAAGATCCAATGTTTTGTAAGGACCTGATTTTTCATTCTTCCCTCTAAACAAAGGCAATTGGAATAATGTGCCTCCTGCTAATGTGACAGTATTTGTACAGAAAGCCACCCTTACAAAAGGAGTTACCCAAGTCAGCACCACCAAAACATGTGCAGATTTTTCTGGCCAGGGCAGAATGCACTCTGTTACAAATGCAACACAGGTGAAAGATTATTGTAGAATAGAATCACAGAGACTTGAAAGATTATTGAGTCTAACCATTAACCCAGCACTGCTCAGTCCCTCTAAACCATGTCCATATGCACCACACCTACACATGTTGTAAATGTCTTCAGAGATGGTGACTCAACCACTTCCCTGGACAGCCTGTTCAGATGCTTGACAGTGCTTTCCATGAAGAATATTTTTCCTATTCAATTAAACCTCCACTGGCACAACTTGAGGCTATTTCCTCTTGTCCCCATCACTTGCTACCCAGGAGAAGAGACCGGCCCCCACCTGGCTACAATCTCCTTTCAGGTAGTTGCAGAGAGTGGTAAGGTTCCCCTAAACCTCCATTTCTTCAGGCTAAACAAAGCCAGCTCCCTCATAAGAATTGTGCTCCAGACCCATCCCCTGCTCCATTACCTTTCTCTGGACATGCTCCATCATCTCAAAGTCCTTCTTGTTGAGAAGAACTCAAAACTGAACACAGGATTCGAGGTGTGGCCTCACCAGTGACGAGTATGTCACTTTCTACTTCTGATATTTTCTGCCAGTTACGATGTTTCAGAAAATACTTTTTTTTTTATAATGAAAATTTAAAAATTCTATCACTTGGCCCTGAATTTTAGAGATGAAACCTGCGTTGACTGAAAGCTAAATGCTTCCTTGGAATATCTAAGTCAATGGCAGGAATAGAGTGCAATGATTCTGAGAACAGTCACTTATCCTGATGAAGAAGTCTTGCAGAGAAGGGAATGGGAGGGAAAAAAAAAATAAAAAAGGAAGATGAAAGAAGATGGAATAAGAATGGAAATAAAAAGAAGTGCTGCATATTAAGGATGACAGAGGTCCATGCTCTTCTCTTCCAATTCAAATTTTTCTAGTCCCTTAATATTTCTTGTGCCAAATCTTTTCTCTTTAAAAATTATGTTTTAAGAAACCCAGATGTGACATTACAAGTTTGCCCCAGGTCTGCTTTCTCCTTAAAACACAAGAACCTCCATGCATTCATCTCCTCTGTCACCTTTCCTGATGTATGACAGAACTGTCTTCTAGCAGAGGGCATGAAGAATGTCATACACAATGTCACAGAACTTCAAAGCAGTCGAGAAATAAAATGCAAGCATTTTTTCTTGCAGCTCTCCCTAAGGGGTGAGGCCCCAAATATTGTGCGCCTGCACTGTGCCATGCAATTATCAGTGCTATTTTTCTACTCTTCTATTATTTGAGGGGGCAGATGGCACACAACCTGCTATGTGTGGTGGAACAGGTCAAAGAAGAGAGGATAGGGAGTGCTACACAATTGCATGAAATACAGTTTTAACTGTGGGAGAACAGTAAATGGAAATGAAATAAGTGCTATGCTAAACACCGAGACTCAGCACATCCCTGCATACAGGGATGTATTCTACCACTTTACAGTATAATGGCATAGCGGACAATGTTTTATATTTAGGCAGTTCTTGTTCTTCTTTTGTTTGTTAAGTCTCAGAATGGAGAAAAACCTAATTACGGCACTTAATTTTGATTTTAAAAATTGATTTTCCACTCTACTTTCTGCTGGTGCATAGGAAACTCCAGTGAGTCACAGAAGTAATATAACAACCATTAGCAGCCTTAAAAAAAAAAAATAAAAACTTGAAAAATGCCACTTTATTCCCTATCTGTCCTTAGTTCATCACAAATTGCTTCCTACCTCACCTTTCTGATAGAAATTTTTAAATTTCCTCCTGTTATGTTAAGAAATCACAATCAAAACTGTGTATAAAATCCTCAGATGTGCCATTACACTGCTCAGACTCGTATCAAATCAAAGCACGCTGTATGTAGCACAGTTATGCATTTGCATGGCAAGTACTCCCATGGGAAATAATATAAACTACAAAATTTATCCTTGGGGAGGAGAAAAGAGAAGAAACTACAGACTGCAAGCAGTGCTTATGTGTGTCACCAGTACATTTTGCAAGGGACTTGCCAAATATAATCCTGAGCAAAACTGAATTCAGCGTGGAAATACTTATATTACATCTCTATGTATATGCCTCATTCTGTAGCATTTAAGTACATTTTTTTTCTTTGTACTTATACTCTTCGTGGTGGTGGACTCTTATCTCTGTTTCATAAAGGGGTGAATTTAAGGTACAAAGTGACTTGGTACACTGATTGGGAGCCCAAAATCTCAGCGCATGGCCAGAAGCCAGGCAAAGGTGGCATGCACTCAGTCTGATGGCAGTCCTGGCACTCCTGCCCAAATACAGTGAGAGGCAGGAGGGCTTGTAACATCCATGTACCTACCCACAAGGACCACTGAGATATACACTTTCCGTATGATCTTTTTGTTTAAGAATAGCAAGTGGGGCAGCCTTTAATGAGCTGTTCATCTCATTGCTGATCACGAAAGAACCCCCAAAAACCGTTGCAGGCACAAGCCTGGGAATATACATCATCCTATCTTAAACATTATTTTATTTCTGGCTGATGACAAGCTGTCTTTTCTTTCAAAGACATCCTTAAATCTCACTTTCGCTTTATCAGCCCCAAGAGCAAAATTAAAAAGTCAGTTTCAGCAGAATCACTGCAAGTTATAGGCACTGTATCAGTGAATCACATGGACTCCTTTGACCCAGCATCATTTACCAGTTTGAGGTGAGTGTACCCAGTCCTTGCTCTTGTCCAAGTTCTCCAGAAAACCTTCACGCACATGAAGCTGGGTTGCACTGAATTATGAAACATTAAAAAAATCACAAGTGATGAGATCTAACAGGATAGTTATAAACTAACCTCATGCCTCCTTGCAGAGAGACACAACTATACTTGTGTGGGTTGAACCCACTCAAGCAGCACATTTCTGAAAAGCAGCAGAGTCCATGTAGCCCATGCACACCATTCTTTGACAGCTCAGAGGTTGGACTGCCTTTTTTCCCCCCTCTCCCAAGCTTCTGCCAAAGCAGCAGTTCCTCACTCTTAGCTGGGACTGTCTCCAGCCATATTCTGCTGTTGGCTAGATGGTACCCCAGCTGAGCAGCCCCTTCCCTCCAGGGGCTCCTGCTTGTCTTTTTAATGCTTGTTAGAGAACAACCCACACGTGTAGAACCAATGCAACAGATAATGGCTTCTGCCAGTTTTCATTTCAGTTCTTACTCTTATCCCTGTCCTCAGCTTTTCTAGGCTCATGGGAGGATATCCTACAGTTCAACAGTTCAATATCACTTGGGAAGTTAAATCATTTCAGAGGCAAATGGTTAAGGACAACATTGCTGAACACTTCAGGTGCTCAGCACAGTTTTAAGATAGCAATGTATTCCTGCTAAAATGCAGAAGACAAGAAATATGAAGGAAAAGGTTTAACTTCCCCAACTCTAAGATATTCTACTACTAAGTATGATGGGTAGACAAAAAGTCTTTATCCAGGACTGCCTGCAATTCTTGCTTCCTACAGAGACAAGGAAGAGGGCTCCTTGCTTTTGGAACTGACTCACAATATTTCTGTTGCTCAAGCAAAGCAAAGAGAGGACAGGCTAAACCACAGCAGACCAGACACCAGGTTTTCTCCAGTAATTCTGCTAAAATTCCTCTGCATGAGATTAATTACTCTTTGCAAGCCAACTATTCACTCTTGAAATGAAAAAACTAATGCTCTACTGCACTGGGACAGTCTAAAGATAAAATTATTAACAAATGTGAAGGATTGTGATAGAAAGCATTATAGAAAGCAGAACAGCTATACCCACACTGGTTGATATAGAATCATACAGAATTCTGCTGAAAGGTCTGTGAGAGTCCATACCAAACCTGATCACACAAACGCTTCATTGTAATGTGACACATGAAAAGGTCCATTTCAGCAATAACAGTCATAAAGGATGGTGTTTTACCCATTTTGACCTAAAGAGAAAGAAACTGTAAAGGACTATGAGGTCAAGGACAAGAAGTTATTCTTCTTACACCTATGAGATCTTCAAACGTAGAAAAAAATATCAAGAAATTATTAAAATCTAACTAAGATTTGTCTAACCTATTTCAGTTATTAATTAATTATATGTTAACAAAGGGTTAGAGAGGATTTGTCACACAATGTTTTCTTAATCAATACCACTTGAGTGCAAGCCCAGTCCATTTTACTCCCATCCCTTAGGAGAAACATGAGAACCACAGTTGTGGAGGGAAATTTTTCAGTACAGAGGATTTTAGCATTTTGAAAACCAGGGGAAGAATTGAGGCTGCATACAACTAGTGAGATATACTTTGATAACATAGATTAGAGTTGATTAAAAAAAAAAAAAAAAAAAGAAAAATTGTGATAGTTTTTTAGGACAACAATAAAAAAATAGCATCTTTCCAAACACTTTGAAGTTTTTAAACCTCATCTGAGTGTTTCAATAAAACAGAAACTTTTTGAGCTGTTTAACCAGTAAAAAATTGAGAAAGTATTCCTTGAAATTGTCAAAATATTTATCTTTCTTTTTCATCAAAAATCAGAACATTTCAGCCTTCTGCAGGGCTGTCAATACTGCTGTCTAAATTACATTTACATTTAACTTTCCCTTGGGATCCCAGTCAACAGATATTTTTAAAATTTTTGTTCTGCATAACTCACTGAAAATACTTTCATTTGATTCATACATCCAGCACCCTCAAAGATTCTCCCACACCTTTGTGCAAATTGAATTTTGCCAAGCCAGGCACATTGGTTGTCTTCTCACATGTCATCCAGACACCATGAAGACGCTAGAATGAACTCATGTGAACTTATAGAAAAGATCATAAGGAGAGAAAGTACCACAAAAGCAAGCAATTCAGTGTGTCTCATTGTTCAAGCACACTGGGAAGTACCATATTTCATGCCTAGACCTCCCAGGAGCAGAATCAAAGCTGAATGAAGGACTGTTTCTCTACCACTCCCCACAGCTAAATGCAGAAAAGATTAAATATACCCGGATTTGCACAACACATCTCTGCCCTCCACACAGTGATGCCCCAGAACAAGTATCTCCAAGGGCTCCAGTTATTTTTCTATGGCTCCAGGGGATCCAGCTCTATATTGAACTGAACCAAAAGCTCTAAAACACTTCCCGTTTCCAGCCAAGAGAATTAAATAATGAGCAATGTGCCAAAATCCCATTTCCAGCATTGGAGAGGAGCTCTGATCTTAAGAGAAACAATCTGTTCTCTCCATGTTCTCCCTCTTTGCCATTCAAAGTCTTGAAAGGTTCAGTGAAGGTAAAAGTCATAAAAGGGCCCAGACTTCTAAGCAGTGCCTTGTCCTATCAGGCTCAGGCTCCCAGATACTGCTGATTGTCACAGCTTACCAATCTTGTAACCAAAGGCAGCTGTTGGTTGGGGTGACTGTGAGCCCCAGCTCTGACCCAGATTAGATCCTTAATACACCAAGCACCATATGCACTGGATAGTAAGGGGAGTGCTCCCAGTTGCCTGCCTACCTGGCACTAACCTGCCTAACACTCTCATACTCATTTTACTCAGTTAAGCACATACCACTGCCAAAACTGTTGTTTTGTTAAAATGCCCTCTGACAGGTCTGTTTCCTGCTTTCAAGCCTATCCTTTCGAGTACATAATAGGCATTTATGCTTTTGTAATTCCTTAAAAATAACAGATTAAGTACTACTCACTTACTGAGTAAGAGTACTCTGCCTACAGTAATGCTGTAGGAAGACAACAAAAAGATGGCAGATTGCAAATGCATCATACAAATGTCTTGGCAATTTGATGTGATTTAAAGATGAGATAAGCAGCCAACCTAATCTTTCAGTCTCAGATGGTCTCAGTCTGAAAACGACTAAAGGAATATACCACTTGATTATTTCATCTATTATGAACAGTAAATCATCATTAAAGCTCAGGACAGAACATAACAACATAGATCTGTTATATGAATGCATAACCTTGGTATTCTTCAAGGCAACATCTCCGTAGCAATACATAGGTATTCCTACCTATGGGATTTTCATCAGGACAAGTGTGTAGAAGAGCATGCTAATCCTTTGGCTTTGATTGCATGCTTAATGCACATCCCAAACAATATATAATGGATAAATGTTACATGTGAAATCTCACCTTCTTTACTCATGCAAAGAGATACAGAATACCAGACAGTACTTTAGATGTGATGATTTCAGCTGTTTCTAGGACAGGGCACATAGCCGAGGATTCAGCCTCCACAGCTGTACATTCAGGAATGTGCAATGTGCCATGCTGAGAAAGATCTGCATTTTTAGTTACACAAGCACACTGAACATGGCACAGTGGCAAGGCAAACTACGTTACAAATGCAAATTCAAGAGATTAAAAAAGAAGAAAAAAAAAAATCAATTTCAAGCAATGCTCGAAATACATGCAACAAAGTCACTTAAGTGAAACTGGCCCAAAATTACAAGAAGGTGTATGCACTTTGAAAGCTCAAGATATATAAAAAATATATATATACAAACTACTGGCAAAGTTCTGGCCTTCAGAAAGCAAGGTAATTTTCACCAGTGCTTTTCTATGCATAGTGTGAGGGAGGCTGTTAAAGCCAATATAATGTAATCTGAGTTACATTTAAATGTCTGGTCTGTCTGCTTTATGTGCATTGATAGGCTCTATTCAGAGCAACTGATTGAGTCTTAAAATGTTATTGAATATAATTTTTTTATAGCTGTTTTACTTATGTGTCCTTCTTGGGCATGCTTTAAAATCAGGACTGTAATATAAGATATATAATATAATGTAATATAAGATAAATATAAATAAGATTCAAATCCACCATCATATTATATAACATTGTTTTAAATGAAATATATTCCTAATGTGGATTTAGCTACTGTAACATTTGTAGTCGATTGGTACTATGCCCCACAATTTTCCCAGCAACAATTTTAACAGACATATTTATATATTGGACAAATAAAGTAATACATAGGATGGTCTGTAGGATGTTTCACTTCAAACAAACAAGACCCTGTAATTCCTGAGAGTTAAATTCTCTTTTTCCAGTGATTTAAATAGGAGTTTTGCCGAATGAATGACATTTTTTGTCTCTCATTTGGCTGTGGTAGAGTCTCTGTTCTTCCGCTTAAGTGTATTTCGGAGTTTTAGAAATTATACCAGAATTTACAAAAGATTAAATATTCACTTCATAGAGGGAGCCTGACTAGTTCCATGTTCCAGACAGTACTGGACACAAAAACCAAAGGCTGCCTAAAAGGTTTAGGCATTTAAAACATATCTACTTATTGTCATCACCAGAAAATAACCTACAAATAACTTTTCCATTGGAAACGTCAAACTATAGACTGCAAAAGCCCTGCAAATTTGATTCATCCGTGCTCATTTCTTTAAAAAGCATCAAGCCAAAAACATTTCAGAAAGCTACAAAAAGTATTATCTTTCACTTAATTATCCTTCTCAATACATGTGAATGTACTTTAGAAGTGTACCACAGGTCAATGGAAATAAATATCGACAACCATAAAAGCCCTGAATTAATTTATAAATAAATACTGATTTTGGAACTCAACTCTGGTATAATTTATCCTGCATGAAGGGGAGAAGCTGTGAAAGAACCAGCAATTTATCCTTTGCTCAGCTGTGAGCATAGACCACGGTATTAAATAATCTGAATGACACCATTTTTCCTATAGGCACTCACATATTTTTTATGATGAAATAATTTCCCACATCTGCATTATGACACACATTAGTATTACTTTCTAAAATCCTTTTAATCCTCACATATGATAGAACATTTCTGGAGAGACAACAGATTCTGGATCACATTTTTAATGTGAACTGAAGCATTATATCTACAAGATTTGAAAAGCAAAAATTCAGTAATGTGCACAACTCTAATTAGACTGGAACTGAGCAGACCTGCTCAGCAGGCTTGCTTAACAGCTGGTCCAAATCTCTTAGGGAGGAGCATATTTTTACAAAACATTTTATGAGGCCACACACTGAGAACTATGGGATTTTATTACAGAGGCAGACAGGTTGATTAATAAATATCAATTTTGCTTTAGGAATCAGAAATGTAAATGGTTTGCCTGTCCGAGAAGACTATACAATTTATGGCTTTATGCTTGTTTATATAACCTCATGCATAAGTAGCCCGGAACTTTTATCAGCATCTCAAATGATTATATTTGACAGTATTCAGAAGTGAATATACCAATCCTCTGACAAAAAAAAATTAAGGAAAATGACAATAAAATAGTTGAGCCAACATGTAATAGCAGTCTGTCTCCAAGACAAATTTACAGACAGTCTGGCAAGATAACTAGGGCAATTGGAGTAAAACGCGAGAGGCCAAAGACTGGGGTGTGTGAGATATGCAGTTGTGAGTTACTTTATTTTCTAAAGTTACTGCACAAGATCGATGTCATGACCTCTCACACAGCATTGCTGAAAAAAAGTGTAAGAAACACAAGGTGTCAATCTGGACAATACCTTGAAGAATTTTACAAAAGCTCAAAAATATTTGAATTTTCCAAGAGGCTCTCCTTTCTGGAGGCTGCTGGTTCTGTATTCTGGCCATGACACTAGTGCTTTGTAGCCTTCATGAATGATGCATAATCTGGGTTTTCTAATTTTAATTATTTTTTAAGCAAATCTATCTCTTGACATTCACTCAAAAAAGGCTTAATACTGAAAAAAACCCCACATTTTCTGTATNTTCAAGCCTATCCTTTCGAGTACATAATAGGCATTTATGCTTTTGTAATTCCTTAAAAATAACAGATTAAGTACTACTCACTTACTGAGTAAGAGTACTCTGCCTACAGTAATGCTGTAGGAAGACAACAAAAAGATGGCAGATTGCAAATGCATCATACAAATGTCTTGGCAATTTGATGTGATTTAAAGATGAGATAAGCAGCCAACCTAATCTTTCAGTCTCAGATGGTCTCAGTCTGAAAACGACTAAAGGAATATACCACTTGATTATTTCATCTATTATGAACAGTAAATCATCATTAAAGCTCAGGACAGAACATAACAACATAGATCTGTTATATGAATGCATAACCTTGGTATTCTTCAAGGCAACATCTCCGTAGCAATACATAGGTATTCCTACCTATGGGATTTTCATCAGGACAAGTGTGTAGAAGAGCATGCTAATCCTTTGGCTTTGATTGCATGCTTAATGCACATCCCAAACAATATATAATGGATAAATGTTACATGTGAAATCTCACCTTCTTTACTCATGCAAAGAGATACAGAATACCAGACAGTACTTTAGATGTGATGATTTCAGCTGTTTCTAGGACAGGGCACATAGCCGAGGATTCAGCCTCCACAGCTGTACATTCAGGAATGTGCAATGTGCCATGCTGAGAAAGATCTGCATTTTTAGTTACACAAGCACACTGAACATGGCACAGTGGCAAGGCAAACTACGTTACAAATGCAAATTCAAGAGATTAAAAAAGAAGAAAAAAAAAAATCAATTTCAAGCAATGCTCGAAATACATGCAACAAAGTCACTTAAGTGAAACTGGCCCAAAATTACAAGAAGGTGTATGCACTTTGAAAGCTCAAGATATATAAAAAATATATATATACAAACTACTGGCAAAGTTCTGGCCTTCAGAAAGCAAGGTAATTTTCACCAGTGCTTTTCTATGCATAGTGTGAGGGAGGCTGTTAAAGCCAATATAATGTAATCTGAGTTACATTTAAATGTCTGGTCTGTCTGCTTTATGTGCATTGATAGGCTCTATTCAGAGCAA
>VXBX01006687.1:209043-286340 GCA_013400415.1 Scytalopus superciliaris
ATTATCTTTCACTTAATTATCCTTCTCAATACATGTGAATGTACTTTAGAAGTGTACCACAGGTCAATGGAAATAAATATCGACAACCATAAAAGCCCTGAATTAATTTATAAATAAATACTGATTTTGGAACTCAACTCTGGTATAATTTATCCTGCATGAAGGGGAGAAGCTGTGAAAGAACCAGCAATTTATCCTTTGCTCAGCTGTGAGCATAGACCACGGTATTAAATAATCTGAATGACACCATTTTTCCTATAGGCACTCACATATTTTTTATGATGAAATAATTTCCCACATCTGCATTATGACACACATTAGTATTACTTTCTAAAATCCTTTTAATCCTCACATATGATAGAACATTTCTGGAGAGACAACAGATTCTGGATCACATTTTTAATGTGAACTGAAGCATTATATCTACAAGATTTGAAAAGCAAAAATTCAGTAATGTGCACAACTCTAATTAGACTGGAACTGAGCAGACCTGCTCAGCAGGCTTGCTTAACAGCTGGTCCAAATCTCTTAGGGAGGAGCATATTTTTACAAAACATTTTATGAGGCCACACACTGAGAACTATGGGATTTTATTACAGAGGCAGACAGGTTGATTAATAAATATCAATTTTGCTTTAGGAATCAGAAATGTAAATGGTTTGCCTGTCCGAGAAGACTATACAATTTATGGCTTTATGCTTGTTTATATAACCTCATGCATAAGTAGCCCGGAACTTTTATCAGCATCTCAAATGATTATATTTGACAGTATTCAGAAGTGAATATACCAATCCTCTGACAAAAAAAAATTAAGGAAAATGACAATAAAATAGTTGAGCCAACATGTAATAGCAGTCTGTCTCCAAGACAAATTTACAGACAGTCTGGCAAGATAACTAGGGCAATTGGAGTAAAACGCGAGAGGCCAAAGACTGGGGTGTGTGAGATATGCAGTTGTGAGTTACTTTATTTTCTAAAGTTACTGCACAAGATCGATGTCATGACCTCTCACACAGCATTGCTGAAAAAAAGTGTAAGAAACACAAGGTGTCAATCTGGACAATACCTTGAAGAATTTTACAAAAGCTCAAAAATATTTGAATTTTCCAAGAGGCTCTCCTTTCTGGAGGCTGCTGGTTCTGTATTCTGGCCATGACACTAGTGCTTTGTAGCCTTCATGAATGATGCATAATCTGGGTTTTCTAATTTTAATTATTTTTTAAGCAAATCTATCTCTTGACATTCACTCAAAAAAGGCTTAATACTGAAAAAATCCCCACATTTTCTGTATATCCACACTGTGAAAAAAAAAAAAAAAGAGTCATAGAATAGTTTGGGTTGGAAGGAACTTTAAAGATCATCTAGTTCTTACCCCCTGCCATGGGCAGGGACACCTTCTACTGGGCCGAATTGCTCAAAGCCCCATTCAGCCAGGCCTCAACACAGCCTGAAGCTAATATGACTCTTTTCTTCTCCACCTCCTCAATTAATGTTATAGATTGTTACTATTTTTTACTGTGTTTAATGCCTGAACATTAAACAGCCTGAGCTGACAGCTCCTGGTACTGCTATAATAGGGACAATTGTTCCCAGTTATTGAGCTCTATTCAGAGCATCTCTAAGATGGCACCCATCTTCCTTTTCCTCTTCCTTAGTCCTCTGTCACAGGGTCACAGGTAGCATTTGAGCTGTATGAAACAGTATGGAGCATTCTACACAGATAGGTTGAGGTATATTACTTCTCCGTCAAACTCATCCATGTAAAACAAGCTTGCTACAAATGTACTGACCAGGTGTTCTTATCTTCAATTGCCTAGATGAAATTGTCCCTCCTCACGTCCTCTTCCTTCTTTCTTATGCATTTATTTCTTTTAAATTTCATTTATAATGTCTTTCTGCTTGATACAAACTAGACACAGTGTCATTCCTTTCAAACTGCTCTCATAAATCACAGAAGCACAGAATGGTTGGAGTTGAAAGGGACCTCTGGAGACCATCTAGTCCAACTCAATTGCTAAAGCAGGCTCACCTAAAGCAGGGAATGTCCAGGAGGCTTTTGAGTATCTCCAGGGAAGGAAACACCACATCATCTTTGGGCAGCCTGCTCCAATGCTTTGCCACCCTCAGAGTAAAAAAGCTTTTCCTCATACTCAGATGGAATTTCCTGCATTTCAGTTTGTGCCTGTTGCCACTTGCCTTGTTGCTGGGCATCACTGAAAATAGTCTGGCCCCAGCCTCTTGACACCTGCCCTTGAGATATTTGTACGCTTTGATGAAATCTGGTCATCTCCAGGCTAAACAAGCCCAGCTCCCTCATCTTCTCCTCATCAAGGAGATACTCCAGTCCTCTCATCATCTCCATAGCCCTCCACTACATTCTCCCCAGTAGCTGCTTGTACTGAGGAACCCAGAACTGAACACAGCACTCCAGATGTAGTCTCAGCAGGGCTGCCTAGAGGGGCAGGACCACCTCCTATGACCTGCTGGCAGTGCTCTTCCAAATGTACACCAGGATACCACTGGCCCCATTGGTCCTCAAGGCCCACAGTTGGCTCATGAACAGCTTGTTGTCCCTGAGGTCCTTCTGTGCAAAGTTGCTCTCTAGCAACTAACCTTTACTGCTGCATGGGGTTATTCCTCCACAGTGCAGCTCTGCATTTGCCCTTGTTGAACTTCATTAAATGCCTCTCCACCCAACACCTTATTACCTTTATTCTCCAACTCATTCAAGCACAGATCCCTCACACCATCTGAAGAAGGTTATCTGGCATTTATTCTCCAAATTCTTTTGCCTGTACTTCTACCCAGTAAGACTTAAGCAATAATATTTTGTGAAGTAGAAATTAGGCAACTTTTTGAAATGCAAGAAAACATCTACCAACTAAGTTGTTACAGAAAAATAAAGGTCAACACCATATTTATAATTCATTAAAGCTCTGTCACTTTTCAAGCATTTAAGCATCTCATTCTACCTCAGAGTTTTTCAGTTCATGAGAGAATGTTTTATGCCTGTGACGTGGGAAGCAGAGAGAGTCTGCCTTCAAAAATTCTTCATCGTGACACAAAGAATTAATTCAAAAAGAACAGATGAGGGGATATTCCTTGGCTTTAATAACACATTTTTATTATTGATTGCATAGGGTGCATTTTCCCACTCTTCTATAAAAAGGAAATACTGAGAATATAGCAGAATACGTGGAAAAAACCCCACACCCTAACCTAACCAGAAATAAGTTAAAATTTTAAATAAGTTTACACTTGTTAAGCAAATACAAATTTTAATTTTTTTTTTTGATTATGAAGATTTCCAGTAATATGCCTTGTCAACCACTGAATCAAACAGACACAGATAGAGTACTGTGTAGGAAAAGAAACCAGTTTTACCAGCAGTGTGGCAGTTTACCACAATTTCCAAACCAAGCAATGTCAGTTTAGTCTGTTATACAGGCCTTGCTTTAGGCACATTTCCTGATCATTCCCTTCTGCAAAAATCATAATTATTTGGGAAGGTCACTACCTCCCACAGCACTGTCCAAGCACTGTGGCAGAGCTGGCACTCATGGATGATACTGGGAAAATTGCCATGACAAGAGACCTGCTACTTGTTTTCTGTTGTTTTCTGTTTTGTTTTCGAAAGAAGCCAGAATAGCTCGTATTTGGCTCAAATTAGTTTGTGCCTGGGTATTTTTACCATATCAGAATACTGAGTACACAATATAGATGGAGATCTTAAACTATAGCCACAAAATAATTTTCTGAAATGTTTGCAAAGCAATTAGCTGTCATATATTGCACAATTTACCCCTAGACCAAAATTCTTTCAGGTGCTGTTTCTCCCTGGACAATCAAACCCTGTTTTGCTTCAAAGTAGTTAACACTTTCCAGATGCTGCACCCTGCAGTACCTCCTTCCTAACTGCCATACTGGGACCTGATGTGGACTGCATTGTCCCTAAAAATCCATCAGCCCCCACGAGCTTCACTCCAAGCCTCATCTCCTGCCACTGCAGAATTGCTGGGATTTCTGAGAGCCCACATAATCTCAGACTAACCATCACAAAACCAGCAATACAACATGCCTACTTTGTTCCACTATCATGGGACCTGTGATACCAAGCTTAGACTGAAACACTTCACTTTCAGATGTCTGAAAAACAGGTAAATCACACCTTGACGTAGCATTTGTAAGTAATCATGAGCTGACAGTCAGCAATATGTAATTATATCCATTCTGTACAATTAATTATGATAGGAGCGACACTCAGAATAACATTTGATTTAATAAGACTAGTGACATTCAAAGATATCTTAGTCTCAGTATACTTTTTTGACTCCTGCTTCCACTGGCGTTCTAAAGGAATGAGTTGAAAATTGTGTTTGTGTTCCACAGACACAGATGCTCAGTTGACTTAAGAGAGGCCTCAGATCATCCCAGTGTACTTTAAATATATGGAAATATCTTTTTAAAAATCAAAGTATACATTCATGCTCTGGGGTTGTGCACTCCCAACAATGTTTTGGGAATTCTGCTGGACTTTCCATTAACTATTGAAGAAAAAAAATGTTTTCTTTTACAGGACTATCAACATAAATCTCCCATACTGCTAAAGCAAGTCATCCCTCCAGTTTTTTTCAGGTAGTATACTTGATTTCTTCACCAGGGTCTCTGGGTGCAAGTATAATCATGTATTTGAAGAAGTTATTTGACAATACCCAGGATAGCCTCACTTAAAGTTTGTCCTTGGTCACAATATTTAGGAACTAAAGTTCTACAAAAACTTGGTGGTTTAAACATTCACCATCCTTCCTGTCCATACAGGGTGGTGCCCCTTAATGTGTTTTCCACCAGGGACAGCTAACCATTGTAAAGATTAATGTGCTGCCAGACTACTCTATGTCCAAATGCATCACTTTAAAATTTCATAAGACCATTTTTTTCTCCACTAACCTGAATAATGCTCACAGAGCTTACACTTGCAAGCTTCAAGGAAGGCATTGTAAAACATGCCAATACCAAATATATTTCCAATACTAACATTCATTTCACACAGGAACTCTGAATAAGTAGACAGTGCAGAATCCAGACTTCAGACTAAATTCTTCTGCCATATTAGACTTCATGGTGTTGTTATACATTACCTTAAAGGATATATTCAGGATATCTTAGTGAAGATTGTTAACATTGGTTTATTTATTTTTCAATAAAAGTGTCTCACAAGGCAAAGAAATAATTAAGTTGGATGCCACTGCACTTTATTAACTCACACCTTGATTCTACTATTAGGATGAAAATTTGATTGAAATATGCAAAAGGCAGGAATTTATTTTGCATTAATGCTAGAATTTATGTATAATTACAGAAATCAGAGAGAGATTTGACAGGGAAAAAAATTGTCAGTCTGATCCCAATCCTGTGAAGAGAATGGAAAGCAAGCCTACAAACCCAAATGTTTTTCTCTGATACAGTAATCTCAATAAAATTTCTGCGTTTTTAATTTATATCTAAAGAACCTGGAGCTAGACAGGATATAGAAAGTGAAGAAAATTTACTGAACTAATGTTTTAGTCTGCCTAGATAAAAACTAAAATTATTTTCTCATTTACCTCCTTGCTTTAGAGATCAAAATCATGTTTCTGGCTTGCTGATACAATTATTTGCTTGTATGCTTGCCAGGCAGTGTGGTACATATCCATCTTCACTACATGCTACATGCCAGCAATTGCTCTGCTTGGGGTAGGCAGTTGGAAAGCAATCTGTTAAAGTCCACAGCACGACTCAAACCCATTCTCCTCTGCTCCTAACACCTTGCTCATTGAGAGCTGTCTTAAAGAGCAATCTCTCTCCATCAGCACATCTCCTTACTAGAGCCTGGCCAATAGATCTTATGGTGCACATGCAAGTTTTAAAATTATGCTTTCTTGGCTTAGAAGGTGTTTTTATAGGTTCACAGAACAGCACAGAAATGAAAAACTACTTGGTTCTACCTCAGCAAACTGTATATTTTGTTATAATTTGGATGACCATTACCCAGCTATTTCTCTAGGCAAGCTGAAGAGCCTGGGTATTTCATCAATCTGCTAAGATAACCCTCTTTTAAATCCTCATGTACAGCAGAAAATATTTAATATTGCAATCCATCACATGCCTTCTTTGCTGCTGTCGGTACAAAAGGAAGCGTTTGATTTTTGTTTTGTTTTTTGTTTTTTGTTTTTTGTTTTTTTTTTTTTTTTTTGAGATCTACATTTGTTGCCCACAGACATTGCAGATAGCCCATCCCTGGAAGTTCAAGGCCAAGTTGGATGGGGCCCTGAGCAACTACTGGAAGGTGCCCCTGCCCATGGCAGGGGGGTGGGAACTAGATGATATTTAAGGTCTCTTCCAACCAAAACTATTCTATGATTCTGTGATTTAAAGTTGCATTAAAAGAGTGCATGCACTTTGTAGATATGATTTCAAAAATGTCTGCCTTGCAAGTTACCCAGACTTCTAAACTCCAACAATATGTGATCCCTATTGCTAGGACAGACAAGGTCCCATCAACAGCTGGTAACATGACACCTTCAGCACTCATCCATCATGCTCGAAGTCCTGCTGTCCTATTGGAGCATCTCTGACTTGTTGCAAACACTTTACTTTGGAACAAAAGGATCTGTTTGTTATGCACAATACTGATTATTAGTAATGGGATAGAATTGCAATGGCACTCAACAGGATTTAGGAAACTGAACTGATCTGCTGACTCAGCCATGAAATCGTGTAACTCCTCTCCCCACCCTATGCCTTTGTTTCACCAAATCAGAAGACAATGGTAATGCTCATCCCTATTGAGCCTTTTGAAATATTCAGACTGAAACTACTTTATGGGTCAAAAGAACTAAAGAAAGGTAAGACTCTATACTATTCATTACATCTAAACTACGTAATGCATAAATGCACAGTAATTTGTCTAAATTTCCAAGAATATATAAAAAATTGCTTGCAAATCTCCTCCCCCTTTTCCCTTCAGCCTTTCTTATTTTAGGATAAAGAAATCAATAAAGAGACCCATTCTTTCATAGTGAAAGTTTCCCTCTGGTGTACTCCCTCTGGCCTACTTGATTAATTTTAAATTAGTAATTGAAATTAAGAAAGAAATGTAGAGCACAGATGAAGCTAGTATGAGTTTTACACTTGTGATTCCAGATGAAGTCTTTAAACCCAAAAAAAGTAATTTCAGGATGGTGCAGAGCATAAATACCACAGCAGCTGAACAGCTATCTCATCAACACCAGTAGCAAAGCTACCTTTCAGCTACTGGGGGCACTTCTGCACAAGATTTCTGTGCTGGGATTGCAAAATCCTTCATAAACATTAAATAATATGAAAACAATGAGATTCTCAAATTGCAAATACATATTGAATATAAAGCTGGCACTGAAAAGCCAGGAAGGACTTTCCAGAGAAAGGGGTAGCAGAACTTCCATTTTCACTGAACTTCATTAATTAGCTCTTAATGATTAGAAGTTCCTCTCACCCAGCCAAAACATATAAAAGGGTTTTAGCATGAAAAAAAAATAATTGAGAGGACTACTTAGCACATGTGACAGAACTATCTTCTAGTCACAAGCTTCTTTTTTATCTTACTATGCTTTAATTCCTATACTTTAGTCTATACTTTTTATCTCCCAGAGCTACACTTTTATGTCTTAAACTAGATTCAGAATTTGGAGGCTTCTAGGATCATGCTTTAAGCCTACTCTGTAATTTAACATAATTTGTTATAGCTGCTGGAATTATTAAAAAGATTTCAAGGGATAATTTTCAGAATAAAATATAACTGCAAAGATTTCTTGCTGATGGAGGGCCCAAAGGAGTTCAGATTTGTCTTTATATTCATCTGCCAAGTGATGGTCATTCATCTATACGACATATTACATTTTATATCAACTTTCCTTTCTCTGATTACTATCATTTTTATCTATGAAATCCACCAGTATTCAGCACAATTGAGATATAATTGCAGAATAACTGTTGAGTATCTTGTCTGAAGGTTTGCTAACATGTAGGATTTGCACCAAAAACCCAAAAATGAATAAAAGTGAATAAAAGGGTTGGCTTCTTCTGTTACCACACTACATGGTCAACACTGGTTTTCCCTGTATGTCTGGAATATTGCAGGAATGTTTATGTTTCTCTTAGGTTACTTATTTCTGTTTATTTAGTTTGCTTATTTAATTCTTTCAGAGAAGCACTTCTCTCATCTTCATTGTTTAATTTTTGTCTACAAAGGTCATCACTATACACTGAGGAAAAAGAGGTGCTAACTCTTTAAGGAGGATGAAAGTAAGAAAGCACAAAATATTGCTTAAAATGGGTTCTACATACCCTTGTGTATGGTGGAATATGTTTACTGCCTGAACAGAAAGTCTGTCCTTGGTGAGACCCAGAACAAAGCAATGGAAGATAAGTAGGAAAGAAAACTTTTCATTAGGATAAGTGAAGATAGAAAGCAGTCATGTAGTAACTTCTGTCTCTTGTGCAAGGGAGAGAACAAAAGTCAAGAGTTGTGGGAGGCTAGCATCCACACGTTAATGGTTTGTGTTGATGTCTTTTGGCACCATATCAGAATACCTGGAGCACAAAGACTTTTCTGAGAAAGGCTGATGAACAATAAATTAGAGAACCATAGAATGATTTAGGTTGGAAGGGTCCCTAAAGATCAAGTAGTTCAAATCCTGCTGCCACGAGCAATGACACCTTCCACTCGATGGGGTTTTTCAAAGCCCCATCCAATATGGCCTTGAACACTTCCAGGGATGGGGCATCCACAACTTTTCTGGGCAACTTGTTCTAGTGCCTCATGAACCTCACAGTAAAGAATTTATTTCTTATGGCTAATCTAAACCTACTTTCTTTCACTTTAAAGCCATTGCCCTTTGTCCTATTACCTTGTAAAATGTCCTTCTATAAAGTTAGCCTCCCTTCAGCCTAACTTCTGTAAAGGTAGGCTCTTTTAGGCTCCCTTCAGGTACTGAACAGCCTCAATAAGGTCACCCTGGAGCCTTTTTTTCTCCAGGCAGAAAAAAAACCCAATTTTCTCAGCCTTTCAAAATGAGACTTCCCTCAAAAGCATTGTGGGGAAAGTGCATATACCCCAATTAATCGACATTGGGGTACCAGAAAAACAGCTACAAGAGGTAGAGACAGCACAGTTACAAGCAAATCAGTAGCAGAACAATCAGCATGGTCAAAAGAAGGTGAATAGGCCCTGTTATTTACCCAAGAATTACAGAAAACATCCAAACTAGAGCTGAAGGAACAGAACAGAGAACCTTGGCTCTAATCTGCAGCCACAAACTGGACAGTGGGTAGTTTCAACATTCAACAAACCAATGTCCTTGAGAAGAACATTTCAGAATTAAAGTCCTAGCACAATAATCATAATGAATATTAACAAATACTGCTTTTTAAGTTATGTGTAGGACCAATGCTAGCATCTTGTATCAAAGAAAAACAGCCCAGAGAATACAGTAAATCAAGTCATTATTTCAGTTAGATAAAGTTTAGATTCTGCTTTGCTACATAGCAAACCCACAAAGCTTCATTATTCCTAATGCATCAGCACCAATAGTAAATTGAAATAGGCAAATATTTCCCCCAAAATATATTAATGTTTCATTTTTAATAAATTACACTGAAGAGAAAGGAGTCAGCCCGGATAATTCTGAAGTGGGTACTGAATCACTGGTCATTTCACTCTTAAAAGAATTTGAAATTCAACAAGAATTTTTAATTGAACCCCCTGGATTTTAGCTTATGATTTAATCTACCAGGTTGCTAAGGCAACCAACGATTACAGCTGCTGGGCAAAATTCACAGAATTGTTAATCGATCTTAATCTGGATATGCTGCATCAGTAGTTCTTTCACAAGGGAAACAGACAAAGCTATGAAAAATATTTGAGTTTAATTCTTAAATTACAACCTACAATGACACTAGAATTGCAAATATGCTTTTGACAACAAACATCTATATTTGAAATACCATCCTTTAAATCAATTGTTCCAACAGAGAGAAATCTTTTGCTGAGGTTTGTATATCACCCAGCAGTGTGTGTCTCAGATGCATCTAATCAATGAGATTTTTAATGTGCTCGACTCTCCCTCACTCTGAAAGGAGGAGAATGGATTTACCCTAATTGAAGGTTACAGTCATTGTTATAATATGATTGTGCTGGAGGATAAACTTTGTATGGTGCTATTTTCAAATCTGTGTACTATTTGCCTGGCCCACTGTATAAAGCGTAATGGCCAGCCAAGGTGTGGTCAAGAACTTTTGCAGCTCTTTTCTTTATCCTGTTTTCACCACAAGCATTAACCAATCACTTAAGATATCTGTGTGTGTTCCAGGTTCCTATTTCCTGTTTTCCTATCCAGCAGTAGATTGATGTAATTAGACTTAGCTACTACAGAGGGGTATTGTGAGAACAACTAACTAAAATTTATTTTAAAAATATTTTTAAAATCAAGTGTCGTGGCTAGATGATATACAGCATATTAATTTTAATGGCCACCGATAGTTAGCCAGAAAATTTATTTTCTCTTTTATGATCCCATTAAGTGTCCATAAATTTATGCAACCAGATGTAGCTAACTTAGCATTTATGAGAGTGCTTTCATTCTGGTTTAATCTAATTCACTTTTAAAGTGAGCAACTAAACCTTCTGAATATATTCCATTAATGTCTTATTCTTGGAATTTATTGAAAAAGATTATAGTGCACTAAGGTGATATTTTGCACAACAAATCAATGTAGTTATTCAATATATTTATTTGTTATTACTTGAACTGATATTTCTAATTTGGTGACTGCTCTTCACATTGTTTTCCTCATGTAATCTAGAGTACCTCTTGTTCACTTTGCTTTCCTCAACATATTTAACCTAGAATATCCAATCTGAAAAAATTAAACAGGGATTAGTGCCTATGAAAAAGTTACCACAAAAGAGTGCCATAGGTGAAGAAGTCAAAGGGCTAGTGTCAGTTTCAAATAAATATCTGTGCAAGACCTTTTGGACTCCACTAATTGAACAAGAAGGTTGAAGGTATACAGCGGAAGAGAAATTTTCTTTGACAACTGATACAGAAAGCAAACTCTACGGTCTTTCACCACATCCTGGAATTTAAGAAATTTTTTTGATGGCAAAGAAACCTATCACAGATAGAGATATGTTAGGTCATTAAGCTTTTTTATATTAATAATCAATTAATATTGTTGGTGGAAATAGGGACGGGGTCCTCTCCTGCAGCACCTGAAACCAGAAACTTCAACTCTGTAATGGCACAGATGAGTGTAACTCACTGATGACCCATGCCCTCATGATTCTACTGCATGAAATACTAAATGAGATACTGCCCCACAAAAAAGGAAAAGAAAACTGTGAAGCTGTGTTTCAGCTGAAATTATACAATTAACTTCCTTTTTTGCTCCATACTAATTAAGATGTTTATCCAAAAGATACACTTTTTCCAACTTAGATCTCAAAATCAAAACTGTACTGGATCATTGAATCGTAGAATCATTAAGGCTGGAAAAGATATCTAAATTCAAGGAGTCCAACTATTTAGATAAAGATTTTTGATGGAAAGAGTAAAGAAGGATGGAACTAAAACTGGTAGCCTGAAATTGTCACAACAAAACTTTTTCCCTTCTGGTTTTCTCATTTCCGTGCCTCATCCCTTCTTTCATCTTCACAACAATTTATTCATTCTCTCCTCAGTGTTTATAACAAATTCCTCATTTGTTCCAGTCTCTTTTCACTTTATCTACTGTTAAATTCATTTTTTAAAGGACTTCTCCCCATTCTACATTTTTTGTTACCTTACTACTTTCCTTTCTACCTTACAGTAGCTACTGTTAAAATATATTTACTAAACATCTCTCTGAAGAAACTTCTCTGCTTTAGCTAAAAGAAACATACTGCACAGTAATGAGGAAAAAATGCATTATCTTAAAAGGCTGAAGCTAAGAAACATATAAAGCTCCCACAGTATGTTTACATTTGGGCTCAATGACCCTAAAGGTTTCATCCAACCTAAATGATTCAATGATTTTATGATTTTTTTTTTAATAAGATTTTTAGACTTTTTTTTGCAAAGATATTATATAATACATAAGCTTATACATTCACACATATATAAATATGACTGTCAGCTGGTTTCAGCCTTCCTAAGGAAGTTAAAAAAGATGGAAAGTTTTGAAAAAATGATGGGATTTCCGTATGAAAGATGGAAATAAAATTGTGCATTCATTTGAAAATTATGATACATTGGAAATTGTTAATAAATTATATCAATGTCATGTACATAACACAGGAGGTTACTCAAGAATAATGCTTAAGAAGTCACAGCTGAAACACTAAAAAGAGCTTCATCCTTTTCCCAAATCATTAATATAAAATAAATCTTAGACAAGACCCTTAACTGTAATTCTCCAAAGCTTTTCCATCTGGACAACCCAGTTCTAAACCTTTTTCCCTCTTACCTATACAAAATGAAAGATAGCTAAACAAAATATACTGCTGTGCAATAAATGCTTTTTAATCTAAAACACATCAGTACAATTCCCTTTGAAACTCTATTTTATACCAGATGCCTAATTAAAAAGGCACACTGTTTATGCAATTTTAACAATATTCCAAGTAATGGACAATAACATGGCTTTTAGGCTGAAGTCCCCATTGACTTAATCAGAACTTCTGCCAAGATACAGATATGACCAGTAGCAGCTATGCACGCACACAGTTACAACGAAGCATAATATTAAACACTTTGGGTTTGCTGCATTCATCACTTATTTGACCGTCTTTTTTTTTTCCCCACATTCCAAAATTACTTACCCATACTTGGCAAGAGTTATATTTTTCCTGTGTAATATTTGATTTTTCCTTTATTGTCATTCATTCAAAATCTCATGACAGGCATGTATAACAACTATTATATATAGGGGATTGAAAAAAAAGAACAAAATCAAACCAAGATACTATTTAGAATGGCAAAATCTATAAAAGATGATTCAGGTAAATAGTTTATGAATGACATTTAATAAAGTACTTGTCAGAGAATAATCTCTACATCCTCTCTAATTAACTGCACACTATGTTATAAATGTAGAAATAAAAGTTTTGTCATTTCCTTTGACTCTAAATATAGAAAGTTTAAATATGTACGATACTGTAACCATTCACAGAAGATTGGATCTTAGAAAGCCTTTTGGAGCTGATTGAATCCTGTCCTTTTTTCCTGTGCTGAGGGATGAGTGGGGGTAGAGAGGGACAGACTGCAGCCACTGTAGACTGCAGCATAGCAGAGGTGCACAGAGCTACGAATTGGTAATTCCAGGATTTGGATTCAAGCTACAGTGGAGCACACCATATGTGATATCCACTAGGGACTTTTACACAACTTTCCCACTGCCTGCACGCATATCACCCTGACCTCAGAGCTGGCTGTCAGCACATGAGATATCTCAGCTGCAAAACCTAAAGACTGAAAAATTGAGCCATGAAAATTTAAAACTAGATATATTTAAGTGCATTCCCAAATAAGCAGTTAATTATATCGCCCTATTATTTATGAGGATATTGAAGGCAAGAGACTTGTTCCACTTACCCTGGATTTGTAGAAAGCCAGAAATGGCACCTCTCGTCTCTCCCTTCCAAGCCATATTGTCCTTAGCCTTTGGACTATGGTGCTGGAAGGACACATGATGGCTTATCCTTAAAAAGCCTCCTACATGGGGAATGCTAAACAGCCCGAACATTTCCAAAACCAGGTTTCAACATCAATGACAAGATAAGAGAGTCTCTTGTTATTTCTCTTTGGGGGGGGGGCGTGTCTCATGAACATTTATCAAATAACACAACATATCCTGCATGGGAATGCAGAATATATCTCTGGCAAAACTGCACATTTTGCCAAAGTCAGACATAGATGATTCATTGCATACTCTGAAAGAGTTTACTATTCTAGAGTTCACAGTCCTCCATATGGAAATGCTATGTACTTAAGGTGTGAAGGTAACTTTTATTCTTTATCTTCATAAATCAAAAGAAAGATTCAAAACTAAAAGTATTGCAGCATATGCTCTAAGAAAGTCTGTACATATTTTGTCACATATTCCCCATAAAGCTGTGAATTATTCACTCAATAACAGAACAAAGACAGAAATCATGTCAGCTAGACCTGAAAGACTTCGTTCAATCCAATACAAAAGTTTTTGCCCAGAAGAGGGAACATTACTTCTTTTGTTTCATTTACTTTTGAATATTTTGTTCCATTTTGGAATGCCAGTTTAAAAACACAAGTCAAAAATTATTTTGCAGCTTTTAAATAAAATGTTTTGACTTTCTGAAAACAAATCTTACATTAAAAACATCAATACAAAACACTGTAATTTCTGATCTTTTTTCTTCTTTATTCCGATGAAATTATTTGTTAACTTTGACGTGAAAGTTGTAAGGTAAGACTGAAATAGCTTTTTGTGGCAAATTTGCAATTAAAAATGTCACCATCTGTACTGACGGCAAATATTCCATGTAGTTATGTTCTTAGCTTTGAGCTATCATTTCTGACAATAAATATGCACCTCTGATTTTTTTATTTTATCTTTTGTACTGAAAGGTATAGTTCTGTTGCAGGCACATCAATTATAACCAAGAAAAAGAATTCAGTTCTTTCCCATATTTAAACATAACATATCTTAAATATTTCAGCAAGATCACAAATTGTTTACTAACTTCATCAGTCTGCTTCTGGAACAAATGTCAAACTATACAACAAAACCCACAAGAATGCATCATCGTCATCTTATTGGATCAGCTTTTTTGTTTAGTTGTCTTTCTTGAGACTATAAACCAATAGGAAAAACCTTACTAATTTTATTTGCTCTATAGCAGTAACTCTGGAGCAAATGAAGTTGTACATTAACTTGTCTAACCCCTAAGGTGACATCTGAAAATTCCTCCTTCCATTTGTTTGGGGTTTTGAAGTCTACATTGAACTTAACAAAATGATTATCACCAGCTTTTTTAAAAAATAAAATTAGTAGACAATCAAACTACTTTCACTAAAACCTGTGTTGTTTCTCTCAATACCTCATATCCTCAGTCAATGAAGCAGAAAAGTAACAGAAATGCAATTCTTTCTCAATGATACCTTTGTTAGAAAAAGGTTTAAGTTCTGTTAAGAGTATGATAAAAATACATCATAAAATTCACAAGTAAAGTTTCAAATGATACACATCATAACATTTTTTTTGATTATACATTCAATAAGCATGTATCTCTGGTATAAAAACATACCATAAAATAGCAGTGGAGAGTTTTATGTATGAGTGAATTGTAAAGAACTGAAAACAATACATCATGTTTCCTTTCCATGAAGCATTAAAGACCATAGTGTTACAGATACCAATATTTATTTACTTGTTTAAGATTCTTGTAATCTAAAGGTGTATGATTATAGTCTTTTTACAAAGTAACATATTCTCACAGATTCAGTTGCCATAAGGCCTTTGAGTTCAGGAATCAAAAATAAAACATATAAAAGAAAGTCTTCATTATTTTGTAAAACTTGCAACTATTAAGCCCATGCCATAAAGTGTTAATTCACCTCTTAAGCATGAATTTCAAACAGAGCAGCTTCTTTTTAACTCCCTTCCACAAGTTGCAGAAATTACCCCTGAGCTAGCAGATTTCTGGAGTTTCCAACCTGCACAACCTTGAAAAGGTTACACGTATGACAGGGTATTATGTTCTATTAAACACAGACCTGTTTAGCAGGCAGAGAACAATGAGACAGCAATACACATTGCACTCTACATCTTAACTGAAAACCTTACTAAATTATAATCTCCTACCACTCGGCAAAGTTCCATATGGTACACGTTTGGCTTTTTAATCTCCTACAAGGTCCTGATTTTTCATGTTCTTTCAGACAAGTCAATTCTGTATCTTTCCTCTATTTGGTTATCTCTTTTTATGAAATTCATTACTTTCTCTTCAACCACTGATCCCTTTCAGATTTGATTCAAAATGACCAAAGGGGAAGAAAATCAGAGAAGGGGGCAAAACTTAGCATCATTGCCTAATACAATATCTTGTCCAGAAAACATTAGAAGAGACTTTTTTTTTTTTCTTTTCCCACTGCAATCCATACATTTCCCTTTCTTCTTTATCCATTTCTGAAAGCTTTATGCTATGGAGCTTCTTATGACATGAGAATATTTTCAATATTTCAGTTGCCAATTTTTGCTGTTCATTTGTAAAGATTTTGCTTAGTGAATTCAGTCACTTAGAGATTTGACCACAAAGCTGTAAATTATCTTTAAAACATTCAGTTAGTTAGGTATGTATGAGTAATTTATATAACCCCTTTCCATTGTAAATATGTATATTTTTCAAAATTACATTTTATCATCTGTCTGTTCTTCCAGTTCTGTTTAATTCATCTCAAATGCTTTACAGCTTTGTCTTCTTTCCACTGTCCAAAATAATTGTTTGCCATCTGCAAATTGCCCTGTGTCTGTCTAGAAAATTACCATATTTGTATTTCTGTAGCACTGTCTAGGACAGAATTCAAAATGTATACAGACTTTCCCTGGTCCAGCTTGTCTTAGAATAACTTCAGCCATAAGCCTTCTGCAGATAGTCCATTCATTTCTCTCCGTTTTTGTGGTCACTGACACTCTAACCTGCCCCAGTACTTTATTTGCACAAGTGTTTTCTTTCCTTAGAATCTTCGAGTGATAGGACTTTGTCAAATTCATTTAGTAAGTACAAATAAATTACTTCAGCCTCTTTTCCAATTACTACTAATTTACTGACACTATCAGAGATTCCATTAAGCTAAAAGAAATCCATTTTTTCTTTACAGAAACTATTCCTGTTTGTTCCAATCCCATTACGTTTATCTCATTAAAAGTATCTGGCACAGATTTTATGATGTGCAATTCCCAAGATCATCCCTAGAGTTTCTGAAAAGACAGATAAATATTTCCTGCCATCTAGTCCTCTGAATGAAAAGCTGTGACACTGCACATTCTTAATAACTACCCATCAGCAATCTTATTCTATCTAATTAATACTACCGGTAAGAGAGAGAGATTTTTTTGGCTACATTTTTCTTCTGGAAATATACAATATCACCAACAACTCAAAAATATAGAGTCAAATTACACCAATTGCAAATTTACTTATATCTCTGGAAAACAGGCTGTACCAAGCAGATAGAGTTCTTTGCTCCTAGGATTAGGTTTTGTCCCTGGAGCATATCCACAGTTCTGGGAACTCAGGAAAACAGTTTGGCCCACCCTTGAAACCCCCCCAAATCTGCAAAAGAGCAGCTGAGACAATTATAAATAAAGACAATTAGGACAAGTGGGTAGTAGATTCCTACTCTGTGACCCTAACACTTCAGAAAAATAGATGGCACTGGAGCAGGAATACCCAGGGTCTACATGGTCTAGCACTGCACCTACACTAATTAGTTTTTGAGGAATGCTAGCAATGCAAAACACTGCTGTCCAATGCCCCCACCTCTTTCTCCATCTTTTTTTGCAAAAAGAGCGTGAAGTGGGAGCTTCAGGGTAGATGGCCTGCATAGAAAGGCTAAATTGGGGATGGAGAGGAGATTAAAATTACGAAAACTATGATTTCCTGTCTTTTCCATCTTTTCAATTTTTACTCACACAGTCATTCTTGCCCCAGACTGCCACAGATGCAGCTGCTTGGGTAACCACTGTGCTACTCAGCAAATGAACTTTCCCCTTCCCTACAGTCAGTCAGACCACATATGTTAGAGTGAAAGGAAAGCTGGGAAAGACACTGCCTGCCCAAGGAAACAGGCAATTCTGGGAGAAGAGAAAACATTTCAGAATATAAGGACTTTTTGCAAATTCTGCATCTTGACATTCCATAAAGTGTTGCTCTAATGATTTTTGTGTTTACATATAAAACAGTTAACTTGTTTCTTCTTAATAAGATCTTGTTACAGGTTAAAATGACACTGCGGCCCCCAAGACGTGGCTACATAAAACCTAGAGTACACTATGACACTCTCCACCAGGTCTTCCAAGAAGGCAGAGCATGCCAGACTACAGCTGTTACTAAATAATAGGTATGATACTCTAATAAATTTAATTGTGGAGAATTTGAATTTGACAGTCTACATGTCATAGGTCTTCAATGTCACATCTAGTAAGCCAACAGAAAGAGCTTGTGAGAACACAGGTGGATATGTGTGTCCCTGAGAACAAAGGGTTCTCATAGGGATGAGCCAAGTCTTATTATATTACATCTCAAGCCTCTTAATAAAGCTTTCACCCTATCATAATTGAGAAAACTCATTTATACTAACCATTATGATTAAAATTATGTTGAAAAACCCATCTAATTGAAAGTATAGTAACACTCATCAACTCAGTTAAACACATGTGGAGAATTAAGTCAAGGACATTAATTGATTAACACAGTAAGTAAGTGGTGATATGTTAGTTAGGGGGTTAATTTCTATACGGGGCAATCATGGCAGATTCTTACTTTCTAGGTCCCTTTAGTTAAACAGGGACTCTATTCTCAGAACCATTCTCCATTAACACTAAGAATGGGTTTTTCTGGTTTGTTTTGTTTTGGTTTGGTTTTTTTTCCCAAAATGTATAATTTTTCATGTATTTCTCACTCAGTGAGATGCAAAGCATCAGTGCAGTGCTAATGAGAAAAAGCCAATAAATGTAACAAGATAGCACTGGTCTATAATTCAGCCTCGAGATATGAACATCTCTAGCCAAAGAAATTACAAAAGGATTATACAGTAGTTAAAAAGATATAACTTGATTTTAATAGATAGATTATTAGATAAGATTTGAATATACACAGGGATTCCTATTAATTTCTGCTCATTTGCATTAGTTTTAGCCTGGGCAACTCTGTGGTATCACAACATTAAAGCTTTTCTTTGTCTATATAATGCTTAGGACAATGGAACCCTGCTCTGCTATCACAGCCCCTGGGTAATACTATAACCTAAATTATCATCATCATCATTCAGATCGAATTAAGAGGCTTGGAAAGAATATGCATCTAGGGAGGAATTTCCAGACCAGTCTTGCTTAGATCATTACTGATAGCTGTAAAGAGAAGGGCAGTGGCATATCTGCTTTGATGTATTCAGGGGCTGCAAGGTCTGCACTAACCTAGTCAATAATCTTGACGTTGCAAAAATAAAATAATCTGAGTTGTGCTACAGGATGATGTCTCCAAGAATGGATGAATTTTATCCTCTCCCACACCTCTCATTTTATTATCAGATGAGATTCTCAAAAATAATTTAAAAGACTTTGTGACTTACAGTTCTTTGAAAATCAAAGAGAGATGTATTCCTGCTTAAATTAGGCTGAAACCTACTTTTTCCAAAAGCCTGAATATAAACGCTTTTCAAGATTATATATAAACACCACTGTCACCTCCAGGTTTAGCAGTGTTTGGGAAAATTTTGTACTTATCCACCCACACATGATCTAGCTGAAGTCTGCAGAGCATTCACCCACAGAAGGATATGACCCACAGTGTTTGTATCTAGAATGGTGGAGTAACACTAACAAACCCAAATTTTCAGTCAGAGAAGTCCAGCAAAAATCATTTGGGGGCTGCTATTTTTGTTCAGGTTTCTTCCTCTATAATCCCCAGAGGCAATGCAACAAGCAGCTACTATATGGTCTCAGTCTCCTTTGAATATTAAGTTACTGAAGTTCAGAAGAATTTAATTAGTATCTCACCTACTTACCATCTTGCAATGATGCCACTCCTACAATTATGCTACTACATTACAAGCAATTTCAGCTTAATTGAATAACTGGAGTAAAACCCAGGTTCCAATTGCCAGAATTATCTATATTAAGATAGCTATAACTGAGTTAAAAACCAGAAAAAGTAAGATGATCTCTACGCATGCTGTGATACAAGGTTTATGGCAGATAGTCTAGTATTCATACCTAATATTCACCCTAATATTACCACACTGTCAAAAGAAATACATTTAAACAACATTGCAGATATGTCAAAGAGTCTGGGTGTGAGAAGCTGAATAATTTCAGTCAGATAAGGCTGTAAGGTAGCAAAATATAGGCTCTGAATTATTTTCAAATACCCCCCTTATTTTAAAAGTTTGCACCTCTTTCCCCCCTGGCTGCACATACCTATGTGCACTTCAGTCACTGACTACAAAAACCCATCCCATAGTTCCTCACACTCAAACTATTTGTAAAATAAATTTTCCTACAAAACCTTTGTACTGGAAGCAAGAAAATAAAAAAAATTGCAGAGACAGTAAAAGCGAGAGAGAAAAAGAGCAATGGGACAAAGCCCAAATTGGATTTTCCTCAGCCTGTTTCTCTACCCTGCTGCATTTCATGTCATTCCAAACTGGCTCAGATCCACTTTGGTTTAACAACCTGGCATAGGAGGTCAACTTCTGAGTCATCCCGCTTCAGCAAGAAAGTATGAGGAGAAGAGGGGTGCTGCTAAAGGCAGTACATGAAAGGTGGAAAGCCACAGATGTATGTTTCCCATGGCTCTATAGTCCAACTGAGTACAGAGAGTTTCTAAGTCGTTCCTAAATGACTTCTACTGGGAAACATGGAATTGTTAAAGGTGGAAAAGACCTCTAGGATCATCGAGTTCAACCATTAAGATAACACTGCCGGATCCACCATTAAACAAATCCCTAAATACTACATCTACATGTTTTTTGAACACTTCCAAGAATGGTGATTCCACCATTTCCTTGGGCAGCCTCTTCCAATGTTTGACCACCCTTTTAGTGGCAAAGTTTATGCTAATATCCAAATAGTATGAAATACCTATCCTGCTTTTCTGCTGTTACATTGTAAAATGAGTTTGACTCTGCAGTCTCTCCAAATGAGGAAGATCCAGACCCTAAACAAAGACACACAGAGTCCTTCAAAGGCATAAACGTGGAAATTCCCAATGCACAAAATGATGAAGGAAAATAGAGGATGCAAACTAAGTTTTTCAAAGTAATCCCAGCACTTCCTTCTTTTTTTTTTTTTTTTTTTTTTATTTGTTTTTGAGACTTAGGAAAAGATGCAAACTTCTGTGTATCTCAGGGATGCTNTTTTAGTAGCTATAATAGACTGACATACTGATGCTCTACCACTTTGCTCAGCACTGCTTTTCTTCTATTTAGGAATGTAACTGGAGCAGGCTCCCCAGGGAAGCACTCACAGCGCCAAGTTTGCCAGAGTTCAAGAAGTGCTTGGACAAAGCTCTCAGGCACATGGTGTGATTCTTTGGGTTGTCCTGTGCAGGGCCACGAGTCAGACTTTGTAACCTTTGCTGGTTCTTCCCAGCTCAGGATATTCTATGATTATGTGATAAATACTAATGTGATGCTCCACCTGGTTGACTGTTCTTTCTTTATATATGCAGCACTATTTTTTTATTAACCTTTGAGGTACAAGTGTTAAGCAGTTCTTATGGCCTAGTTTGCACTCCAAAACAGAGACAGGATTAAAATGGATTAATCCCAGTATCTTTAGCTAAGAGTAGGTATATAGCACTTTCAGAAATGCAAACGTGTCTTTGGTATTTCACCTGAGGTTGCCTGAGCCAGTTTTTCAGACATTCCCTGACATTACAGGTATTAGTAAAGTACAGGCAATACAGAAATGCCTTTGTCTTCACTTTACTGTGCTCATTGTCATTTGCCTTCGATATAGAGATCTCCAGGATACTGAAAAAATAATACCTTTTCTAAGCAGAAGTAAAATTATGATCATAATAATTTGGAAAACAACTCAGTTTCAACTGAAACCTCTAATTCAGGTCAGATCTGCTCAATCTGCAGATTTGTTGCAAAATAGTGAAGGAAACACACTGCCTAACTACTGCTAAAACATCAATTTGAGTGTGAAACCACATGCAAGTATGGTCTTCAGAAGTCGGTTGATGACCTTAACACTCCCAGAGTGTTAAGTTGTTAACTTTGCACTATTTTGGCCAGTTCCCAGTAATTAATACAAGTCTTTATGTTGCCTGGAATACCTAGGAAGAAAACTTCCATGACAGGGCAAGGCAGAGAAAAATCCTTTACTATAAGTTTAGCTATAGCAATCCATGACGCACGCCGGGATCACAGAATTCTACAAATTTATGATTGTNCTCACATGCTATGTACTATCACTGAAAATTCTATTTCCCTGCTTGGCATTAATTCATCTACTTGATCAAAGACAATTTTTAATGCTGACTTCAAAGCAAAAATTTGTTTACTTGCTGTAAACACTATTACTCTTTTTAGCCTTTCCAATGTCATATTATCAATTATAATAATTTTATTAAGTCTATTATCAGGTTTAATGATTTTTTTTATTTGGAAGCACAAACTTCAACCACCAAGGGCTGATTAAATCCAATGCAGCAGTTCAGGCAAATGACTATTAAAACTGTAGTGGAAGGAAGGCTTTGAAAAAATCAGCTACACACACTTTCTTTGAGAGTGTGGTCATTTTCTACAGAACCCACTTAAACCTAAAGAGCTGACTTCTAGTATCATTCTATTCACATTTGGAAGATAACAGATGCAATTTGCTGTGCTTGAGTTTGTTGGCTGAAGAAACTAATTGCAGTTTCTGTGACTCAGAGTTTCTGTAAGTAATAGTAGAATAAAAGCTTCCCAGAGTTCTGCCATTTCAGTGGGCAACTGAGATCTACTAGACATGATAATACTCAACTATATTTCACATTGCTTTTGTTCAGGAGGAAGAGAACCCATCTTTCACTGGCAAGAAAAATAACAGAAGTTGTTCATAAAGACCATGTGTGACAAAGAGGAGACAGGGAGAACCATGTCTCCTCTTCTCTAAAGCAGCCAAAAAGCAAAAGGATCAATAAGAGTGCAATTGTCTCGTACAGGAGGCTATCAATCGTTGCACGTTAAGAGCTCCCTGGTACAAACTTGTACTTCATGGGTGGCTTGCAGGATTAACAAGATCCATGTGTAGGTGTAGGAATGGATATAAGAGAAAAGTAAGAAAAGAAGACATACAGGAATGGATCCCAAAGATAATTCAGATATCAGAGAAAGGAGCAGGAAAAAGGAATGCTGCTTAACGGTGGAAAAGAGAAACAATATGATGGGAATGGGAAAGACAGCACTGTGAGAAATCAAGTTAGTAAACAGTGCAGGTCTTAAAAAAAGTCACTTGAGTCATCAAGCCTGCTGACTACTTTTTGACATTTTCCCCAATTGCATCAGCTTTAGTAGCAATACTTAAACATTATTAGAAAGCAAGTAACATGATCTTCTGAAACAGAGAGATTGAAGGGAACCAAGTGGCAAAAGGCAATTAAAACTCTTTTGAGAAGTCTCAATTAGCTACTGATACTATTCTTAGTCAGGCTGCCAAGATATTCTGTCATAAGGTTTGACTAGAGAGAGATTCTGTCTTCATTATGGAGGCTGCACCCATCCAGAGCTCCCGAAACTGCAAACTTCTGCTTTCTTTTATACCTGATACTGACAAAAGCCAGAACGTTTTTGATGTGTCACATCATTGCATGTATAAACACGTATCTTCTATTGAGTGAGTCAATGATCATTATATGCCTCAGTGAAAAGGTATTATGGCAGTTTAGTGCTTAATTTAAAATGTAGAGTACATTCCCAAGTGTCAGCAATAGCTGAAGTCTGACAGAAGGGCATTTCAGCTACTGAGCTTATGGGAACAACTGGTGTTAAACCTGTCTGACACAGCTGAGAAAAATCCCTCCTGTTACAGTCTGACTAATAACACCAAGATGCTTTATTGCACTTTTCAGCAGTAGGTCACAAAACACTTTGGAAAGGTGGCAAACATCATTACAGATACTTTACAAACACACTGATATTCTGGTACTACTATCCTTGGAGAAAGGAACTGGCAGAACATACAAATCTTATGTTTGCAGCATCTAGTAGTTTTTCCATTGATTTCATGCATGTATTTCATTTATTTCAGATGGAAAAAGAACATCCTATAATAGTCCATCCCTCTGTTTATTTTTTATTCTCTGAGTATTTCATATGGCCAACACATCAAGGAAATTCACATCAGTGAATTACAGGGAATAACTAGTACTGTGCAAAACACTACAGAAAGATGATAAAAAATAATTCCTGGAATTTCTTATTTTCTCAATTGTAAGTGAGAGACATGGTCAGAAATATCTGCAATATATCAGGGGTTTGGTTTTTTTTTTTTTCCCCCTCCAAAAAAATAAGACTCAGGAACAAGACTATCCTTAAAAAGAAATCTGCTATCCAAAAAGAATAAAATAAATCAATTTATACTGATGGATAAAGGACCCAGTAGATCACGAACAAAGTCTCCTGAAACAACAATTCAGATTAACATTTGAAAAGACCTGCAATACCTAGGAGGCCCATATAAAGAAAACAGGGTACACAGCCTGAAAATATTTTCAAATTCCTTTGGAAATTCCTGTTTTGAGTCTTCATGCAAGCTTAACAACATATAATGGGCTAGTAGATACTGCCAGAATTTGCTCTGCTTCTGTCCATCAGGGGCCATCATTTATTTTGCCAAAAACTAAAGGATTGCAATGCCTGAGGTTTATGTTAACTTGCTGAGATTTCTCCAATTAAATCAACCACTGACAGAAGCAATTTTATTTGGTTTCTCTTTTATTCTGTCAGAAGCTAGAAAGATAAAAAGATACTCTCTGCAACTACATAAATCATGTGGAAAGCCATCAATCAGAAAGCCAAGGCTTTCAAGCATACAAAACAATGGACTTAGCTATGATGACAAAACGAAAAAAAAGCATTCTTCATTAGCAACTCTTCTTCACTGTAACATTCAAATTTTGCACCATTTTAAGACTTTCTCTAGAGTAAGGCAAGGACTCAAAAATGGAAGATATTCCTGCCCTCATGAAAAAGAGACATAAAATATTACTCAAAATGCTAATTTATAAGCTGCTTATTTCGCCTTGAAACATAATAAAATAAAAATTCAGAGCTACTTTTGTCACTTCCATAAGAGCAGGAACAGGCACTGGCACATTTGTGAGCTTCCTTTGTCTCTTTTTAATCCAATTGCACTTTTATATTAAAAAACATAGATCACAGATACAGATCTATGATATATGCTTATCTGCTGTTACAGTAGGAGATAGAGAAAAGCAGTACATGATTAAACATGTAACAAGTGTTGTATCTTAATGAAGCAACCTACTGAATATTCAGTGTAATTCACTAACGGACTGACTGCAGCATTGGGCTTTGCCAATAACTGCATACTAAAAAGGAGGGAGAGGTTGTGTGTGTGGAAAGACAAAACAAAACCAACTCCAACACACAAAAGCTGAGAAGGGCTACCAGGGAAGAGATCAAAAGTATTCTTATAAGATCATTGCTGCTGGGCTGAGCCACCCTGGGGATAAAAAAAATGCTTCATGCAGATTAGCTGTACTTATAACATGTATTCAGTGTAAGCAAAGAAAAGGATGCAAGATTAAATTTTAGATGACTTGCTAATATATCTATGCATACATTAATATGTCCTCTATATAACCCCAATTAATTTTGTAACTGCAAGAGAAAACTTCAGACTGCTGTTCCTGCCATGTAACAAAGCCTCAGCCACTCTCAGTTCTCCACAGCTCTTAAAGAGCCTCTGAAATGCTGCATCTTTGCTCTGGAAGAACAGCCTGTGCTATCTATGGCATTGCTTCAACTCTTTGTCACACCTCAACAACAGAAATTAAAACAAATCCAGCCTTATCTTTTCCTCTTCCCTATCTGAACTTCACCTCTGTCATATCATTCTTTACTAGTAATAGGAATTAAGAGGTCTTGGCAGCTCTGGAAAAATAAATGGGGTTTCTTATCACAGTTATATTATCACACCAAAAGCACTAGGAACTACATTTACACAGGAGTATCAGGCATGGTAAGGCTGCAAGCAGCAGCAACCAGCTTTCCCTGCATAAATCTGGTTCCCTGGAAGCTAAAGGTATTTACAATTATGTGGGCAGAGGACTTGCCTGCAATTGCTCAAACTTGGTCTAGTGGAAGGCGTTCCTTCCTAAGGCAGGGGAGTTAGAACTAGATGGTCTGTAAGGTCCCTTCCAACCCAAACCATTCTGTGATTCTATGATTTGAAATAGATACACAGGTCTGTTAAGTATATTTGCTTATGTTGTTTTACAGTTCTGTGCAGCAACATCACAAGTTAATTTACTGCTCATGTGATCAACTGCAACATCAGGATAATCTTGGAGTTTGCTGTTTTCACAGTACCTGTGACTGGCACATGACTTTGGTTTTTAGACAGAGTTCAATACCAAAAAAATTATTGCAAAGTTTGTTGAACTCAGAAATGAGACTTCTGTATCTGGGAAAAAAAAAAAAATTGCTATAGAATGTTTTGATCTTATTTGTCCAAATTGTCTTTAGAACTCAATTTTTATTGAAGTCAATGTTAATTCATGAAATAAATAGCTCTTTCTTAATCTACATTTTTAGACAAAAAAATTACTCTTTATGACAGTTTCCAGGAAGCTCAGGCTAATACATGTTTCACAGAATTATTAATCATCCAGGCTTATCCTCAGAGCTTCTTTCCCCATCTTTGTTAATTTGTTGGACAAGCACAGCAACCACTATAGTGAATTTTAACTCACAACTGAACAGGGGAAGTTTCTGAGATGGGGAAAAAGGTGTTTCATCAGAGATAGAAAAGAGAATCAGATTCCAGAAGCCTTCCCAAGAATGACCGTCTTGCACTCAGGTGAATAAAAAGAAGAATGATAGGATGTAAAGGATACTGTACACTCAGCAGAAGATTGGAATTAGGAAAGAGAGATCTGCCTTGGAACAGAAACAAAACATTATTCCCCCACTAGATACCGAGAATCTTCCCATCACTGGTAGTGCTCCCCAGGGCTCTGTATTAGGTTCAGTCCTGTTTAATACCTTTACTGATGATCTGAATGAGGGGTTTGAATGTAAATGTCCAGATGACACCAAGTTGGGAGAGAGCATTGATCTACTGGAGGGTAGGAAGGGTCTGCAGAGGGATCTGGACAGGCTGGATTGATGGGCTGAGACCAATGATATGAAGTTATACAAGGTCTTGCACTTGGGTCACAACTCCAGGCAGTGCTACAGGCTGAGGGAAGAGTGTCTGGAAAGCTGTCCAGCAGAAAAGGACCTGGAGGTGCTGACTGACAGTGGCTGAACATGAGCCAGCATATGCCCAAGTGGCCGAGAAGGCCAATGGCATCCTGGCCTGTACCAGAAATAGTGTGGCAGCAGGACCAGGTCAGTGATGGTCCTCTGTACTCAGCACTGGGGAGGGCACCCTTTGAGTGCTGTGTACCCTACTGAGCCCCTCACTACAAGAAAGACAAACTGAGATGCTGGAATAAATCCAGAGAAGACAATGAAGTGGGGGAGGGTGTAGAGGGTAATTCCTATGAGGAGGGGCTGATGGTGCTGGGGTGGTTTAGCCTGAGAAAATGAACCTCAGTGATGACCTATACAACTACCTGAAAGGAGGCTGTGTATGCCAAGTGGGGGCCTCTTCTCCCCAGCAAATAGTGACAGGCAAACAGGACATAGCTTGAACCTGTGCCAGGGGAAATTCAGGTTGGACTTTAGGAGGAATTTCTTCATGTAAGGGATTGTTCAACATTGCAATGGACTGCCTAGGAAGGCAGTGGAATCACTATCCCTGGAGGTGTTGAAGTTATGACTGGATGTGGCACTATAGTTCCACGGCCTTGTTGACAATGTAGCGATCCATCAAAAGTTGGACTTGATGAGGTCTTTTCCAGCCTAAATGAGTCTGTGATTCTCTGATTCCAGTAATTTAATAGGTAAGACAGGGGGGTTTTGCCATCAACAAGGAGAAAGAAGAAATGGATTCAATGTGATTCATTGAGAGATGCAAATCTCCTACTTCTGTAAAGGAATTTGTACAAATGTCAATACATGGATAACCTTAACTTTGGAGACCACTAAGCCCATTTACTACATGTGGAGATTTTTTTTTCCCCCTCTCTCTGCTGGAAAGTCATTCCATCAGTCCTGACTTTCTGTAAGCTGTCAGCAACCCAGCTGAGCTGTAGGACAACTCCCCAGGACAGAAAGGAAAAGCAGGAATAGCCAGAGCAGCTCCTTCCCTTCCAGAAAGTGAGGCCATAGAACATGAAGCAACTGAAGAGGTTCATTCCTGACCATCCTTGTTGGAAAATAAGTTAGGTTAAGAAAATAACAGTAATTTACCTCGTTACTAGTTTTTGCACATTTGCCACTGATGCTTACAGTCAAACCTGGCAATAAATTAGGAAATGGAGGTAGCTGGATACCTACCAGGGATATATAGCAAGGAGATACAAGATTCTTACAGGGATTTTTACTTTTCAGCTTATCTAAAAGAAGTGGAGTATACTTAAAACCAAAAATAAATCTAACATCACCATAATACTAATAAGGTTCATTTAGGAGCCAGAGTTATCATTCATTTAATGAACCCTGATTAGCTCTATTCCTAGGAGGAAGGGGAAGAAATGCACATTAAATTTAGAGACAGAACTCACACGTCTGAATTTCAGGTACAGTTGTGTTGAATTCAGATTTCCCAAAACACCAGAGATTCACGAGGCACTTTTTACTGAATTAGCACTTTCTAAGACGTCTATCCTGAAGCTCTGTAGAGGCAGACTAAAGGATTCTGATCTTACTGCACCATCTCGTGTCAAACAAGGGGAAGTGCAAGAAATTATTTTAAACACTTTTCATTACACCACGTTTTTTCTTTTAACAGATTAATAAATTACAATTTCATCGCCTCCATAAGTTGCAAAGAACATTTATCATCTTAATATGGTAACTCTAACAAAACTTGTCCAATGTTAGCATTTTCCTAAATGTTAATACAGCCACATAATTGAAAACTTCCTTTACAACTTCAGTGTTTGACATTCAAAGTTGCTTAAGCTGTTGAAAATTTTATCTTTTTCACACTAATAAGCAGAACAACCTTTAAAAGGATCTTGAATCTTTTTAAAATTAAGCATTTTCTGGAACTTAGTTGAGTGTACATGAAATGCTACAGGAGCGTAGAAAAAACAAAGTTAATGCAAAATATGTGTCAGTTGCAAAAATAAAAAAGGAACACAGAGAAAAGAGGGTTTGGTTTTCAGCACATCTGTTCTTGCTCATTATTATCTTCTGCAAGAGAGCAATGTGGCTAATGCATACTGTATTTTAGGTCCTTGGAACATAACAAAAGCATACCCAATGTCAATTTCAGAAAAATCTATTCGCATTTCTAAACAGTATTTATCATAATCAGTATCTGAGTGTTTCAAAGAGATTTTCAGAATGTCTGAGGACCAGAGTTCTTATTATTCAGCACATTAAACTAGTACAAGCTTATTAAAGAAAATAATTTCTATATTTTGCATTCAAAAAACCCCTGCAGAGCTAATCAATAATTACAGCGTCATGGATGTTACAGAGAATGCTCAAGCTGGAAGGGATCATCTTAAAGATCATCCAGTTCCAATGACCTTGCCATGGGCAGCAACACCTTGTACTAGACCAGGTTACTCAAAGCCCCATTCAGGCTAGCCTTGAATACTTCCAGGGAGGGGGCATCCACAACTTCTCTAGGCAACTGTGCCAGTGTCTCACCACCCTTCCAGTACAGAATTTCTTCCTAATATCCAACATAATAATCTAATAATTATGAGCTCCACTAGGATATTCCTGGACTACATCAAGCCACGTAATCTGGAATATGAAAATACAGCCAAATTCCTTAACAATTTCTATACTTCAGCTCAATATAAAATTTAAGATGCTTCATTTCTATGCAACATGGACCATATCAGGCATTTTGAATAATGTGTGATAAAAAAAGAGATGGCCTGAATCCTTCCAACCTGAGTGTTAGAAAATGCTTCAAGAAGCCCCGGAATGTTTTGCTTCGATATGTACACAGGGGAACAGACAGGTCCACAGTTTCTGTGCTGGGCTTTCAACCATCCACAAAACTTGTAAACTGTAATGATGCAAGTATTTTCTCAAGCTGACAGGCTGGCTTATGGATGCAAACTGGCATGTTCACTGAAAACTTGAGAGGGGATGATGGTAGCAAGCAGTCTACATGTACAGACAAGGTATAACACCCATGGTTTCCAGGGATGGCTGCGAGCACTGGCCAGTTGTGGGGGGCTGGAATCAGCCATCCCAAAGAGCAGCTTTATAGTTGTATGATCTTTGTAGATTTCTTTCCAAATGTACAGAAATGTATGGAAACAGGCAACACTTTCTTCTGCTGAAGTCGCTTAGGAAAAGTGATGTGATTGAGACGGACATATGGCTTTGTCTTGGCACAACAGTTTGGTTCCAAAGCATCTTAACTAGATTATTTTTATGCTCAAATATTTTTCTTTAATGATATTATTTCAAACAAAAATATTGGGCTAATCATCCTGTCAGCAGGACATCGTGCAGCCACTAAACACAGGATGCACAGGAGATAATGTGATTCCTGGTTTGGTGTTAGGGAAACTTCCCGGTCTGACCATTCACAAGGCTCTCTGGCAGTCACACTCCCAACGCCAGAGACTTTCACTGATGGGACTGAAGCCCCTTCACAGTGGGAGGCTCCAGTGACCCAATAGGTGCCCTGCTTGACTCCCTGCACACCCCACACTCACACACAGGCAGATCAGGCTTCCTTGCTGGTTCCACCACAGGTTTCCCACAGCAGTCTCAGATGTCTCATTTCATAAATCAATTTATTCACGGTACAGTAACACAGAAACAGCCCGAGCTGGTGCCTCTGTGGAGGGACCTTGAACCCTTGGGCTTTTACTTAATGATATCAAACTATAGGATGGAAAGTCTGTAATTCAAGACAATAAGCAATTCTGACTGGATTTTGGAGTATTGGAATGCTATTTCTCAACTATGTGGAAATCATTGTGACAAAAAGCTGCTGATCAGGGATTTTAGTCAACTCACAGCAATAAAAGTGAATCCAAAGCAGGTATTTCAGATAGGAAGAGCACTATAGTGCCATAGCTCTAGCAGGTTTTCTCCAGCTTCCTGAGCTAATTCTCTACTGAAGGTTAAAAGATGGGACATAGATTGCAAAGGAAAGAAAGTAGGAACTTCAAAGCCATTTGAAGAGACAAATTGCTAAATTTAGATTAAATGGCAGATATGAGATACTATTAAGTGGCAGACGAGACATTGTGAATCTGAAGGAAAGAAGGGAAAAGGACAGACTCAAAGATAAAAGTTCTCAGGCTGAGGGAAGAACTTGCAGAAGATACTGATGTTGAAGAGGAAATACTGTATGGCTCCTCTCCTCCCATCAATTCAGAAAACAGCAGCAGACAACAACTTTGTCCTGTCACAACAGCAAATTAGACTGGGAGCTGTTTTAAGGCAGTCGTAAAAGTCTGGGAATACACTTCACCTCAATTCCAACTCACTTTTTATCATCATTGCTATACCCTCAGCTTGGATATACTCTCCACATATAAAGAAAAATAACTATTTTTTTTTTTACTTTCATTAATAAGAAACACCACTTTAATCATAATACTACAGTCTTAGAGGAATGGGGATGTTCCCCTTCCAGTCAAACAATTGCTTTGTCTGTGAATGTCCCCTGATGTTACAGAGAGGCCTCACAGAGGTAATTGCTTCTAACTAACTAAAGTGATAACCTCAGCATAATAAGAAATATCACTGCTTGAAACTGTTGACTTCTGCAGTAGAACTTAGGTAAGTAACCCAGAAAGCTGGTAAACCAAGAAAAGACAAACATACAAACACAGGACTAACAAGAAGATTAACACACATGGATATTCCATGAAGGCTCAATAAACACCATCTGTATTCACATCAATCTTTAATAATAAACATCTTCTTTCACTTGTAACTGTGCTGTAAACACTACACTAGGCAAGCAATGCCCATTTCACAGGCTTTGAGCACCAGAAGAAGCAAAGCCCATTTGCCTTGTTTGCTGCTTAGTTAATTGCTGGAATAAAACCATTACCCAGAACATCACTGCCTCTAGGAAAAAAATATTCCTCTTTTTTACTCCTTCCCAGGCATAGTAGAAAATAAATCAGGAATTTCATCATGCTCATCACTGCACTTACACTTCTTCCCTTAGAGAAGTTCTAGGAATATTTTCAAACTATTGCACTCTTGTTAAAGAGTATATGTAATTTTTTGGGAATGGATTTCTTTTTGGTTATTATACAGGTTCACCAAGAAGATTAACAATTTTTCCCAACAAGATATACCAGAGGACACCAAACACATGCAGAAAAAGCTCCTCTATTTTATAAATGGTTGCCTTAATTAGTAGAAAGATACCTCTAGAGAACTATGAATTGCATCAAACCCCACAGAAAACAAGTGCTTGACCAGTAACGATATGAATATTGCCAAATGAGCTTCTTTCTCAGACATAGCTTGTGACTTTGATATAGCTTTCTGAGAGATAAAAAAACTAGGATGCATCAGACAGTTACATTTACAGTTTGGGGTTTTTTTTCAATTTCTGAACCAAGATAATCAGGAAGGACAGTGTGTCATTTCAAAATCATTGTGATATTGAGGCTGAGAACCTGCATTATTCTTTTCCCAGTACTAAAAAAACCACCAAAAAACAGGCTCAGTTGCCAGGAATTGTTTTCACTCAAGAAAAAAATCTCACTCAAAGCCAAAGTCTCACAACTCAACACAAAGCTTTGTCAACTATGCTATCTCCCGTTACACTACACCAAGCCTTAAGATCCTGTCACAGGACAATCAATCTGCAATGATATGTTTTGAAAAGCAGCTTGTCTGTTTGTACAACAAAGTAAGTTTCCCAGCCATTTCATGCTACATGTTTTCTCATATTTGAGGACCAAAGCCACAGGCAGTATCGATCCTACCTTCAAAGGAGAAATGTGCGACTGTAAGACGTATCCATGGACATTCTCTATTTGAGACAAGTTCTTCTCTGACACGTGAACAAGCTCTGGGCCTCTCACTTCGTGGGTTAAACGAGGCAAAGTATGATCATGTGGAGCGTCCTCATCTTGATAACGATATTTCTAGAGGAAAAAAAAAATAGCAAGGAAGAACAAATAAGCTTTGAGGAGGCAATTCATATATGTTAATATTACAATGAAATAACAATAAAGTATCAGACAGTAGACAATAATATTTGGATTTCCTAATCTGTTCAGGAGAGAATGCCTCGTTCTTTTTTTAACATTTTATCAAAGAGAGAAATGTGGCGTATGTCAGCAACACAACAAAACTTTCAGCATCAGACAGACTTCTGAGACAACACACCAATAATGAGGAGACACCTTGATTAGCTGAGCTGTAGTGTGAGAACATGTTTCACATCCCCATAATTAGTAACTGCACTGAGTTATTTTCCACTTAAAAGTGTGTACGCTGATGCTGGAGAGCATACAAGCACTTCCACAGAGCCACAGTCTGGCAGAAGGTTCCCCTCTGGTAAAGTTCTCTCCTTACTCTGAGCACTAATGCGGTATGAGCCCTCTTCTCCTGGAGACACAATATGAAATAAAGCTTGTCCAAGATCCCAAATGAAGCTTGCAACAACAAGGAATATAACCCTAAAAATTAAATTAAATAACCACTCTATCCTTCAGCTAGAATCCTTTGTAAAAAGGCACCATCCACTTGGCTGGTGGGTCCAGCTGTGCCCTGACGAGGGGCCATTGGATCAAAGATTAAGACCTATTTGGATGGCCATACAAGAAAAATAAGTCTGAAATCCAGGTACAATCCCAAGGACACCACAAAGCAGACCTCTCCATGAAGTAGACCTCTCTGTTGCTTACCCATTTCGCTTTGACCACTCAGCCCTGTAGTGTTACATCAGTTACTCATCCCTTCAAATGAAACAATCCCAGTGTATTCCTGCCTTCACTCTGATGTATGGAAATGTTTCAGCAGTTGCCAGTTATTTTCAGACTACACGTCACATGATTTATTCTCTTCTTTTCTGGGATATGCCTGCAGTCCTTCACATATTCACTTTTCAGATAACATAATTAAGGAATATATAAAAGAACTGGCACCAGGTAAATATTATTTGGGCAAGAAGCCTCCAGTCTAATAGACGGTACTCCAACCAATGTCACATTTAAGGCTTGGCGCATAGATCGTTTAAGCCAGAAGCAATCAATTATTTTTTTAATCTAGCGAGTACTCTTTTCAAAAAAGACAACTACTCAGAGAAAGTCTCTTTAAAGTGAGTCATTTGCTAAAACACAATTAGGAGAAATAAGAGCATAATACCAGAGTCATCTCATTAACTCAGGAAGGAGCAAAATGAAAATGTCCAGGACTATTTTCTAAAAAGACAAGACAGCAATGACAGAAGCCATAAGAAGCTCTATATTATGGAATCATAGAAACATTTAGGTTGGAAGTGACCTTAAGATCATTGAATCCAAACATTAGCCCAGAGCTGCCAAGTCCACCACTAAACCATGCCCCCAAGTGCCACACATACACGTCTTTAAAATACCTCCAGGGATGGTGACTCAACCGCTTCCCTGGGCAGCCTTGTTTCCATGTTTGACAGCCTTCTTGGTGAACAGATTTTTCCTAATATCTGATCTAAATCTCCTCTGACACAATGTGAGATTGTTTCCTCTCATCCTAACATTTGTTACTTAGTGAGAAAAGACTAACCAGACTAACTCCCACCTGGACACAAGCTCCTTTCACGCAGTTGTAGAGAACAAGGTCACCACTGAGCCTCCTTTTTTCTAGGTTAAACAATCCCAGCTCCCTCAGCTGCTCCTCATCAGACTTCTGCTCTAGACCCTTCCTCCTGCTCTATTGCCCTCCTCTGGACATACTCCAGCCCCTAAATGCCTTTCTTATAGTAAAATGTTGTGTGTGTGTGTATATATATATGTACATATATATGTTTCCCACCTCTCTCAAGTTTCTGATCCTCTGGGTGGGAGTGGGAGGAGTGAAGAGCAGGTTCAGGACCACCTGATGAGGCTGATTAGCCACAAGCCTATGGGACCTGATGACATACATCCCAGGATGGTGAGGGAATTGGCTGATGTGACTCTATATGTATTGTAAAATTCATGACACTCAGGTGAAGACCCTGATGAATGGAAAAAGTGAAACATCTCGCACATTTTTAAAAAGGGGAGAAAGGAAAATCTGGGAAACTACAGACCAGTGAGCTTCACCTCTGTTCCTGAGAAGATCATGATCAGGTGTTTTCAGGCTCTGTGTGGTATAGTGGTGAGCATTCTCATGTGAATTGCTCACCTCTCTTGTACACTTTTTTTTTTTAACATTGCTGCTGTTGATTTTCTTATCTCGTGGCTGTTTCCAGCAAATTGTTCTTATCTCAACCTGTGATATTTACCTTTTGTGCCTCCGATTCTCCCTCCAGCAGGGGAGGGGGAGCAGGATGGAGGAGTGAGTGAGTGGCATGTGGTTTGGAGTGGTTTCAGTGAGAACACCAATTTGCAGAATACTATTCCTAAACCACAACTGATGGCAATGGTCAACAAGGGGAGACTGATGACATCTCCTTAGACTTCTGTGAAGCCTTTGATATGTTCTCATATGACATCCTTACCTCCACATTTGAGACACATGGATTTGATGGATGGGTTATTCAGTGGATAAGGAATTGGCTGGACAGATGCAGCCAGAGAGCTGTGCTCAATGGTTTTGTGTCAAGGTGGAGGACAGTGACAAGTGGTGTCCCTCAGAACCCTGTCTTGGGACTGCTGCTCTTCAATATCTCTATCAATGACATGGACAGTGGGATCAAGTGCACCCTCAGTAAATTTGTAGGTGACATGACAGTGCAGTTGACACAATGAAAGGAAGGGATGCCATCCAGAGGGACCTGGACAAACTTGAGAACTGTCCCACAAGAACTTTCATAAAGCTCAACAAGGTGCTGGGTTGAGGCAATCACACTGGCTGATCTAGTGGATGTCAGCCCTGCCCATGTCTTTTCCAACCCATACCATTTTATGATTCTATGATTCANTCTTTGACCATCAATAAGTCCTTTTCCCATCACCACACTGCAGTGTAGTGGGATAAATGGGAGCCAAAGTCCAGGTGAAATTGATTCATCCTGAGCCCTGTACTCCCAAAAAGTAGAACACTTGCATGGATCTCTGCCAGTAGACTTTCTTTATAATTTGAATTGATCTATTTATCCAATAACTGCACATTGCTAGGACAAATCTGGTAATATCCAGGTTCAAATGCCTTAAACTGGAAGGATTACAGAAGAGATTTCTGCTTTCCTATTTGCCTCTGTCTACCTCCTACCCCAAGCCCAGCCTTCTCCTTCACAAAGTATGAGCCTAGAGCATTTCTGGGTCAATCCTGTTATGGGTTTGCCTCATGTTCTTAGCGCCAAACTCATTGATTTTCATACATCTTTCCACCCACAGCATCTCTTCACTGAAATGCTTTCAGCTGCAAACCAAAACGTCTTGACACAGCAAAAAACCAGTGGTAAGGATGAAAATACAGCATCAGAATTAAGACTCTCCTCTAGAAATGCCTCATTTGTCTCAATCACCCTGCCCTTATGAGGTCCTGTAAATGTCCTTGAAATTACCCCGTTCCCTAGAAACCTTTCTCTAAGGGTTACTTCAAATTTCTGGAGGGAAAAGCATGATTGCACAGAAATGCTACTCTTCATTTGACAAAAGAACAGGTGGATGTCTTATGATAATTAAATTACAAATCAGTGCCTGCTGCTGACAGGGTATTGTATGCTGCCAACCAGCATCAGATATTTAAAATCCTCTGTAATTACCTATAACGGTGGAGTGGAGTGTGCTACTGTGAATTTTTAATATGAGCATGCCTTTTTATAAGAGATCATTCTCTCTACACTGTGAGATTATTACAGCATCACTGCTCTTTACATTGTACTGTCTAAAGGAGCACTTCTAAGGCTGTGATTGCCAGAGACTTCAGCTAGACAGGACTGAAGACATGAATCCATGAGGATGTAATGGCCAAAAGCCTTAAATTTCAAGAAAGGCAGTTCTCAAGTTACAATACTGTACTGCCATGGTGGCATGGAAATACAGATGTTTTTACAACCTATCTTTGATAGATTGGCAATGGATTAAGATAGCTGCGAATTTGTCATTCAATTTTGGGCTAAAGGGAATTGGGGTTTTTTTACAGAAGTCTCCAGTATTTTTTTTTTATTTTGCAGTTGCCATCAGTCAGCTTTGCAGAAAATGCTAATAGAACATTTCATTTTATATCAGTTCAAATTGACTTGTGTCCTAAGCTGCTCAATGTGGTCTAACTGGAGTTGTCATCTAGAAGCACATGTCCCTGTTCTTTTCTACAGGGCTCTTTGGCTGGACCACACTCCAACACATCACACATTACTGCTGCTTGCAATAGAAGGGCTGCAAAAGGAGGGGGCAAAGTGTGTTTTAGGAGTCACAAGGCTCTACAACATCCTGTGAAATGAGAGCAGCCAGTGAATCCTTGTACAAAGAGTCTTGACCTACTAGAAAACACCCTGACATATGCAACAGGCATAGAGGCAAGAAAAGCAACGTGGCTTTTCACTCAACTGAAACTGTTTAGTAGACACAGCTGACAGATATATTAACGGTGGAAAAAAGGTACCTTAACACATTATGAGATGATAACCCTTTCATGAGTGGATTCTGCTCCCAATGTCTCTTCAAAGCCAGTGTGATAAAAACACTCTGACTAGCATATTATGTTTTGTCTCAGAAAACAATAGCAACACCACTAGTTTTAGCTCTTACATGTCAGCATTTCAAGTCTGGATTACTCTTTCTGTTTTACAGTCCTCTTAAGGAGGGGTCAGATTTCTGCATCTTAGAAATTGTGGGGCCTTGTATAACCCATGTAACTTTGAGACTAGAGGGAAAGGAATTTCTGCAGAAAATTTCCCACAAGAAACAATGACCTCTTAAAGATTCAGTTGTCCCACTGCAATCTGGAAACAAGGTATGCAGCTGAGTCCCAACACTACTTTCTTCTTGTTTCTCTCTCACTTGCCTTTCCTCTCAAACCAGGATTTGACCTTCTTTGTAAGTCCCATGTAGGTTAGCCCCACTGCTAGTCATCTGCTGCAGGCTTGAACATCTGCTACATTTGAACAGGGCTCAAGCATCACCCACCTTCTGCATGATATTAGGTCAAGAACTCAATATACTGGATTTTCCCAGAGAAGCTGTGGATACCCCATTCCTAGAGGGGAATGGTTCAAGACCAGATTGGATGAGGCTTTGAGTAACCTGGTCTAGTGGAAACTGTCCTTTCCCATGGCGGTGGGGTTGGAATTAGATGCTCTTTCCAATGGAAACCATTCTATGATTCTGTGACTTGTTCACAGTATTAGCAGCCAACAAAGACTAAAACCATAATGGACTTGAGACATTTAGACAAATGTTTAATCTGCAAAGTCCCATTAAAAAATGTTAGTGTCACCTTATCTTACTTTGGTGTTCAGTGTTTTCTTTGGTCTTCAATGTGTTGAATTTTACTGTCACTGCTCTCCAAAGACAGCAAATTTCAATGTCATATCAATGAGCATCCTCATAAAACAAACTTTACAATTTGCACACACAAGTCATTGGGCATTCATCCAATCATGAGTAGAAATAATGTTACTCATTCAACTGATTGCAAATGAGCAACACAGCTTGAATTCTGAATATTTGCAATCAATCTATAGAGTATAAAGAAAAAAATACTCTTCTCATTACATAAAATGGAAGAAATCACAGTCTGTTTGCCAAGACTGTGGAAGCAGATTAGGAAGCTTAAATCATTGAATAATTATACTTATTGTGAATGACTTGCTCTTTTGCTTATCAAGTAGATTTTAAACAAGCTTGTCACTGTATCACAGCAATACCTTTCATCCAAGAAGCCCAAAGAGCTTTACAAGTGGTAGTCAAGACTAATAACATCCTGTTGATGTGCATAATCTAAAGGTGGGTAAAATTAGGCACAGAAATACGTCAGTTTGCTCAAGGTCACAAAGAAAATCAGTTAATTAAGCAGTAGTAGAACTTAAGAGATTTTCCCAGTCTGCTCTTCTAAGACCTAGATCTAATGCACCTACACTGACTTTAACAGCAGTAATAATTATTATTATTTAATCATAAAGTTGTAAGTTTGCTGCTGACATTACCATTTATTTTTAATTTTCTAGCAGTGCTTTGGGTAAGTTACAGTGTGCTATCTCTGAGAAACACACAATGAATTTTAGAAGACAGGAGGTTTCCTGTGAGAGCCAAGTTGGTTCACAGAAAGAACGTTATCGTGCTGAATACTGAGAATTTGCACAGGTCTTCCATTTGGTAAAACAAGAAGTTCATTTATTTTAGGAGAGAGAGAAAAAAATAATATGATTTCTTAGCTTAGTGAAAGCAGCAAGTTTTTGTCTGTAGCAGGGAATATATCTTCATTTAACAAAACAAAAAAGCAAAGCAAGTACAATGTAGGGAACAAATACGTTTTACATTATTCTCCTCGTCTGGTTTTCAAAATCCTAAATAATTTTATTTTTCATCACAAAGAAGAAATGAGATGGACATTAGCCAAAGTACATCTTCCTTTTATTAGGTGTAGGTAGTTGCACCTTTTCCTCACAAGATGGCACAGTAACCATCGAGTTAAAGCATATTCTCACTTTGAACCGCAAAGTGTTGCAAGGAAAAACGTATCTATGCAATGTCATAAAACTTCAAATGACTCTTGTTTTGAACTGACCTGACATAAAATTGTTGTTATGAAAAAATATTAAAAAAAAAAAAAAGAAAGAAAAGATAGCAATCTTTTACAGTAAGTATACATATAAAGGTAATGATCATACACAAAGCTGGAAGCTGGACAAAAGTTTTAACAGTTCATATAAGTCTCAAAAATGACAAGCAAGTAGGAACCTATCAGCTTTTGTGAGCTTTAGCATGAACAAAACCACTATGTATTGACAAGATTGAGACTAGCCCAGAATGCTGCATTCCTCCAGGAATTCTAAATCCTAATTAAAACCGCCTGCATGCAAATCTGTACCATGAGGTATTCAGCTCCATATGCTGCATCACATTCTGGACCTGTTAACAGCATCAGTTTAGCCCCCTGGAGGCTGCTACTTGCTATCCAATAATTTAAAATAGATTTTTAACTTGAAGTGCCAATACAAAAAAAGACATTCTAAGAGGGCGGCTTTGCTCAGATTAAATGGTGAATGTGGCTGCAGACTATAAAAATCAGTAACAGGAAAAAAAGAAAATCCACCTAATACTAATTGTTTATCTAAGGGGAGCAAAGGAAAGACGTGGGTGAAACCATACCATGTTCCAGCATCAAGCAGTGGCCACCTCTGTACCCCTTTGTCCTGCAATAACTTCATTTGCATACTCCTTTTTATAGTCTTTAACTCTTCCACTCAAAATATTTTTTATATGTCCATATTCTCACAACTGCTGTAGAAGTCTTCATGCCTCAGTAGCTCCTTCTTTTTCCCCTGCAGCTCTCCATGCAGCCCTAGATGTACATGTGCCCATTGATCCCTCTAATTCTGCTATTGCAGAATCCCCAGTGTGAGCCTCTCAAATTCTGCTTTTCCACCCCTTGCCTGCCCTGAAGAGCAGCTTCTGGCATGGGGTGGCTGTGCTGAGGTTACAACTGAGCACTTGGAGAGGCAGAGCTGGCAAATGCTGTCAGTTGCTGTGTCTCAGCTTCCCTGCCAGTAAGCCTGCGGTGGGAATGCAGCATGGCAAAACAGACACCCTAGGCTTACATCAGAGGATTACAAAGTAAGCATGTGATGTAATAAATAAATAATATATTATTGTGGCCAGAAACCAATATAAAAGAGAAATGGACAGAAATCACAGAACAAATGGCTTGCCCCTCTTGTGTTTTCTGTACGAAAAATATATATTTTAATTTAGTCCAGCAGCACCTGACACAGCAGGTCATTTGCCTGTTGCAGCTGAAACCCTCTCCTGTCTTCACACAGGAATTGTGTGTCTATGGCATTTCAATATCATTTTTTACAGAAATGTGAGAATTCTGGCCAAAAGCTCTATGAGGCAAAAGGATGTTCTCAGGCTAAGACAGGTGAATGCTATTGCATATAACTATTTCTGTTCTTGGTTTTGCCATGGAACTCTCATGCAATGCTAGGCTTTTCACAAAATCTAACTTTCCACAAGTGTAGAACTGAGGTATTCCTCACTTTGAGCTCTGGCAGGCTTGGAATCCTGTGTCCTCCGTCACCCATACAGTAAAGAAATTCTTCCTCGCATTCAGGTGGAACTTCCTGTGCATCAATTTCTGCCCATTGCCTCTTGTCCTATTGTTTGGCACCACAGAGGAGAGTCTGGATCCATCCTCTTGACACCCTCCCTTCAGGTACTTATATACATTGATAAGGTCCCCTCAGTGTAACAGGAAAAATCAATTAAAAAATTAATAATGGAGCACAGTTTGAACTGCTTGCATTAAATAATGCATTAAAACATATGCTGAATGCAAAATGCTATACGAAGTAACACTCCATGTGAAAGGAGCAGTAAGTCTGTGAAAACAAAAGTAACTATGTAATTAAAAATGTATTGGGGTTGATGTATATTATAATACTATATTGCACCGTATGGCCACAGAGGGCCTGCAATAAAATTACTTAGTCCATCTTAACTCTTGCATTTCCTAAATCTGAGTGGTTAACTTTATCACCCTGCCATCCTTTAACTGTATTTTGAACACAGTGTGTACACACATAAAAACCCCCTCACAAATAATCCTGCTTCTCCTGCTGTGAAGAAGGTATAGAGATAAGTAGTTTTCAGTATTTGTGGAAAACTGGATCATCTTAAATAAAAATACAAATGCTTTGTGTACATAGACCTGACAATCTCACTGTTGTCACTCTGATGAGCCTAAACCATTAGCTCTGAAGATAATGTTCTTTTTGTACCAAACCAATTTATGTGGGTGCTGGAAAAGTTATTACAAATCAAATATCTAGTCTTCTTATCAGCTCCCTCTTTGAAAAGCTATGAATTTTTACTAAAAGAAAGATGGATTTAGTCCATTTTAACTAGGTGTTCAATGGGCCAGCAAAACACATTCATGTCAGGTGAATTTGCATGTGCTTGACACTCATAAGAGCTGAGAGAAACATTTCCATAGCAGCACACTTACTGAAAAAAACAGCTTTGGACCTTTGGGTCTTAATCCTTCCACAACCCTTCAGTACAGAATAATTGTGGTAAAATAATCTGCACTTTCAGATACTTTAATTGGTGCACAATCCGCCAAAGTAGCTGTCATTGTAAACAGAAAACAGAGAAACATGAAGCTATTGCATGAACAAGGGAATATTTGCTTCATTGAGGCTATTGTAAAAAACAGTGTTTCCACATTTCCCCTCTCAACAGCAATCTGGTTCCTGATCTAAGTAGTTTGTGGTTCCAGGGGAAGCTCCTTCAGCTCAGTCATCTGATGGGAACACACCAGGGTAAAACCAGCCCCAGGTCGTGGGCTGGACAGTAAGAGTATCTCATTAAATTCCATTACCTGCAGGTACACTAAGTTTAATATAATGGGAAAATGGCTTGGGTTTACATCATTTGAGCCCACAGAGAGAATGAATTTACCACTCCTGGGGCCATACTTTACCTGAAATGAAGAGAGAACATCTTATAATCATCATCTTTATTTATTCCATTTAAAAATAAGCTAACAAATGTATTGCGTCTGCATTTTCTGAAGGGCAAATCAATCCTGCCAGCACAGTCTTCCTTAGTTTTTTGAGTCCCATAGAGCTTAGCCTGAACCAAGGCAGTGAGTGGGTCATGGTGAATAGAACTGCTGGTAGAAAGCAAAATTGCAGGAAACCAAGGGATTTATACACAGATTTCTATCTGTAGAACTGCTTCTAGTTTTAAGCACCTACAAATTGCCTTGGTCTTATTTTGACAGGGAAACATTTTTCACATTTGAGCTTAAATGTGGGGATCAACCAGCACTTTCTCTGTGATTCTCTGCTGGGGCCATTGTTATTGGCGAATCTCCATCCATAGTAATGTTGGAAGAATAGCATATTTCTTATTTTTAAGTGATTTGAGCACTCCTATTTAAATAAGCCAACTGGGCTCTTGGTCTCTGCACACATAAACTAGAGTCCATGCTTAAAGTTTGGAAAAGGCCTCTATGTTCATTGAGTCCAACCATTAACCCAGCATTGCCATGTCCGCCACTAAACCATATCCCCAAGTGTCACATTCAAACACCTTTTGAATACTTCCAGGGATAGTGATTCCACCACTCCATTTGGCAGCCTATTCCAATGCCTGACCACCCTTTCACCAAAGAAATTTTTTTTCTCATATCTAATATAAACCTCCCCTGGAGCCACCTGAAGCCATTTGCTCTTGCCCTGTCACTTATTACTTGGGAGAAGAGACTGACACCCACCTCACTACAGCCTCCTGTGTGGCAGTTGCAGCGAGTGACCAGACACTTGATTTGTACCACATTATAATGTATATATGGCAGAGTTAGTAATGTCTGAAAAAGTTCTTTAGGGCTAAAAAATGCTACGAAAATACAAATTTATAATATGTGGCATAGAAGACTCTCTGGGCACCAGACAATTACTTAGATAGAGGTTTACTACCAGTCCATTAAAAATCAAAACTCAACATGTATTAACATGGAAAATCTCAGACTTAACTGATTTTGAAAGTTATCACCTGACTCTTCTGTTGGATACAACTCTCACCATTGTGGCTGCTTATCTTTGTGCTGAATTCTACAGTATTTTGTGCCTTTCTTGATTTTTTTTTTAGTAGTTATTACAGTTAGAAAGAGCAAGGGAAGACAAAGGGGAAGGTTGAATACTTTAGAAGTTAGTAATGTTATCTCTGAGGCTAAAGAAATTTCTTTCTGGCAGACTGACCTTATGAATGTCCAAAGCCATCCTTCTTCGTGATAACACTAGCTTAATTATAAGGTTAAATCCCTACTGTGTTCAATAAGAATTCCTATTTGAAAAATCCTAGATATTGCAACAACTTCCTTTTCAATTTCTTTATTTTTAAGCTGAAGAAAGTAAATTTCTTTTATAAAATATTATGAAGAAAATAAAATCTATATTTCTTTGGTCCTCATGATTAGCTTTCAGGAAGGCCAGGTAAATGACTGTCAGCTGAATAACAATGTCGTGGTACATTTTCTGTGTTCTTAATTATTAGAAAATTAGGACAAAGCAAAACTCATCCAGGTTAAAATTAGATTCAGCCCAGATCATAAGGCAATCATGAGGCACTCTTAACTTGGAAATGAAAGACATTATGATAAAATGATACCCAAAACAAAACTCAGACAATCCCAAGCAAATAGCTTGGTCTAGACACAGCAGTTTTATTATTAGTCAAAGAGGCTTTTTTTTTTTAAAGTCCTGACCCAACAAATGGATTGATTGATTATATAAATAAATATTTTCCAGAACTTTATATATGCAGTGGGCCAAATCTGCAACATCCATCTGGAAATATAGCCTATTTAAAGCTATTTGATTATGAATTTTCCATCTTCTTTAGTGTTAGATGGATAGCTGAAGACCTATCTCTCTTTTTTTTTCTGATGAAGTAGCAGTCTAAGCTCCCCCAAATAAAAGTTTTCATCTAAAAATCACATCATTTTGTCTGCATAAACCACCTTTACAAGAGCAGACAAATCACTATGTATTTTCTGTCAATCCTCTGCTACTCAGCTGATAATACCAAGAAGGAAAACAATTTGTTGAGTCTGGAGCTGTGATTTTCTGCTGAGGAAGAGAAATGTTTCCTTCTGAGCTACAGCTCATTTTTATCTTGACAATGAGAAAGCAAGCATGACTTTCACTTGTTGTTGACCTTTGTTGCAGTTGCATCACAGATCTAAAAGTCAGTAGCTATATATACAACATTATTCACATCAAACTATCATGCATAGAGTGGGAAAACCACATTTTAGTATTTATAAAACATCTCTGCATGAGCAAGTTCTGGCAACATTAATCACAATTGTGTGAATGATTATCCACACCAAGAAAAATGTACCTTTTTTTGAGTGATTCATCTCATCTCTGCTGCTCAGGAAGGGCTGCCCTTAAATGGTGCGTAACACTAACTACACAAAGGCTGAGATATTGGTGCTGGTGAACCTCACCCAGAAGCTCCTCTGGCTCTCAGACCTTGAAGTAAACAGTGGATGTGTGCTTTCCCTTGGACGGTGTGTTTATTTTTTGTCCTAAATGCTAGGTGACTAAACCTAAGTGAAATCTGCCCATGTGGGAACTGCCACAACTTGTGAACATACAACAAGATTTGATGCTTAAATTAGATACTAGGAAGAAATTATTTGCTGTGAGGGTGATGAGACACTCACACAGATTGCCCCGAGAAGTTCTGGATGGTCCATCCCTGGAGGTGTTCAAAGCCACATTGGGTGGGGCTCTGAGCAACCTGGCCTAGTGAAAGGTGTTGTTGCCCTTGGCAGGGGCGTTAGAACAAGATGATCTTTAAGGTCCTTTTCAACCCAACCATTCTACAATTCTATGATTCCATCACCCTATGACTATTGAGTACTTCAAAAGCTTTTTTTTGGAAATCAAAATATAAAAATAATTTTCTTTAACAACCTTGCACTACCATTACATGCTGAATAATTATGATAATCCCTTCCAATCCAAACCATTCTGAGATACTGTTTGTATTTTTGAAAGCTGATAATCTCCAGGTTGTGTTAAATTAGGCTGGTTCTTCTGCAGCTCACTTGGGAAGGACAGCATCATCTCATTTCCCTTGCTACCATGCAAACCATTAGTCTCAACAGTGAACATAGCATTAGGCAAATCCCAGTTGACAGTAATATTTTGTCCCTATAGGTCCATGTTCTCAGAGATATTTTTCACCTTTCTTAGCTTATTAGAAGTGTACTCTTAATAGTTTTTTTAACCACCAAAGTAATATTAAATGTTGCAGCAGGAAATGTTTTGAAGCATTTATTTTGCAAATTATTAACTAGTGTTGTAAGATATGTGCTAGTTCTCTGAACAAATGTAGGATATCTCCCTTTTGTACTGACTATTCTCATTTATAAAAAATAGTATTCAACAATAAAATAGCTACAATTATAGATCTTAACACTTTCCCTTCTTGAACTTCCCAACTAATAAGTGTCATGTTTGCTTCTTTTTTTTAATTACACTGTATTTACAAAAAAAAAAAAAAAAATCAGTACAAATTTATGTCTTAAAAAGCCTGATGAATAAGACCCCCAAAATACTTTAGATTAACAGGACAAAGTATGTTTTCAAAGCTTCTGAAGTACTTTGTTGGACCCAATGTTTTCCAAGTTTATTCTACTGTTGTACCAAAAATTCTGAAGTGTTTCAGTTATTGTGCCAATCTCATGAAAATTAGCAGTTCTTGAGTCCCTCCCACCTCACTGTCTTTCTCACATCAGTGAGGCTCATTTGCAAGTGTTCAGCTCTCACCTGGAAATAGGTCAGATGTCTACATTTTCCAACATCCCTGCATCCTTCTGACAACTCCCTGCATGCTCTCAGAGTTGACCTGCCTGTAAAATAATTTGAACACCTGCACTTTTGCTACACGTTGCCAAGCTATACGAGCCAGCCTTATATGCATAAATGGCTAATCAGGTATTCTGGACCTATTCTGTTCCTTTTTCCTGCTTCAGAATGTCTGAGATTTTGAGTAGTACTCTTATATAAAAAACACTGACTTGGAACAGACTATAAATGGCACATACTTGCAGTTCTACACAAAAAAACCTGGAGTCTCTTTTTTGCATCCTATAAATGTAAATTTGCAAAAGGTGCCATTGCCAGGTTTCTCTTTTTGAATTTATTTTTAAATATATCAAAGAAAAAAGGGTAGCCATTTTCTTCAAAACATGACTTCTTAAAGTGAGTCTATACCTGACACTTCCATCCTCTCATGTACTTGTTTATTTTTATATTTTTGCTGTTTTTTTTTTTTTCTCAGATATATCAGAAATCAGTATTTGGTCCTCATTAGTAGAATGTTTAATATATATTATTTGTTATCAGTAAGAATATGTATGCAGAAAAGTCCCAAAAGACACTAAAAATGATAAAGAAAGATATTCCAAATATCTGTATTTATTTACACTGCTACCCACAGGGGTCCCACATTAAATACTACTATTTCAAAAGCTGCTTAAGATGATTTCAGATTGAATTAAATTAAGAATTTCCTTCAAAAAACAAACTAAGGAAAATCAAAATCTCAGTCAATTGCTTTAACTGGAGTGCCAGGTTTTAAAATAATATTAAGATAACACATAATTTAAAAAAAATAAAACTAAAAGGAAGATTTGAAATACATTAACTTGTCTGCTAATGTGATTTTCAGTATTTTAAAGACCATTAATGAAGATGGATACATTTCTATGAAACATTTCCTAAAGGAAAAAAGTTTTATCACAAATTAAGGTAGTTTTAACTACCTTAGGGTTGCATCAAATCACATAAGCAGCCAACATATATATATTTGCACAAATTTCATTTTCTGTTTATTTCCTGTCCTCAAATGAGAGCTCGTTTTACAAATGTTTTCACCTAAAATCCCTTTAAAGTACTTATATGAGATTTCTGTGTATTAAAATGATAGAAAAAGAAGGCTTAGAATGGAGATCAATACTATTCATTAGACCTGAAGTTCAAGAAGGGATAACAATGTAATTTATTAGAGCTTTAGTATAGCCGAAAAAAAGTGGGCAAATATTTGGCTGCACAGCCTATGAAATTAAATTTGTTTCTATCTTTAGACATTCCTAATCTGTTTGCTATTTAAGTCTCAAAAAGAGAATTATAAATAAAGCAAAACAAAACAAAAATAAGGAGTGCAGAGATGATGTTAAAACTCACATAGTTATCCTAAAAGTGCAATTGCCTACTGCACAGTTTCCTGAATCCCTCTCTGATCTTATGCAATCCCTTATATTTCCAAGTTTCAAAAGCATTTTTAAGAGGGGCTAAATTATTTCTAGATTAGTTAAGCCACCTACAATTCATTAAGTGAAGAAATTCAGCACACACACTGGATCTCAAGAATCACTCTTTCTCATTTGCTTTAACACTTCCAGTGAAATGTGCTTTGCAAAATTTCACAAGTCTAAGGTGAGATGCACAGATTTAATAAACAATGGTTTGCATTCATGCTTCTGTGTGACATGCTTTGCAAAAGCCATCATAGTGACAATTAATTTCAGTAACATGAAATATTCAGTGAACACAATTCCCTCTCCTTTATAAATGGCTGTTTTAGCTGAGGACTAAGAACACAAGTGGCAAGCTGAATATTGATAACACATCTTTTCTTCCAGATATGCAGAAACCACCAAATGCTGAACTTTCTTATCCTGCAGAAATCATGTTCTTAATTTCCCAAGGTTCATTAGCAAGTCCCCAGACAGTGCTGTGTCCAGCAAGTGTACCCATTTGTGATCAACATCATTTGAATGAATCACTGGTAATGGAGGGACATTTCCTGTGCTCCCAGCCCTCTTAACGACCGTCATAGATGAGTTATGCTGCCTCCTGACCTGCTCCAGCCCTGCAGCACTGCCTGAGATGCCTCCAAGAGGTGCAAATGTCACTAGGGAGAAGGAGAGCTAGACAGGTAGGGACGATGAGAGACTCCCCTCCCACACCCCAAATAAAGGAGAGAGTGGGATTTGTAATACTCCTTCTCTACCTGAAGACTTAAGGTAGAAGATCTTCAGCTAGCAATATAACCGAGAAATTTCACAAACACATGAATGGTCAAAGAGAGTTCAGAAATTAAGAAAACAGATCACATTCAAATATTTTTTATAAAAATCTTTCATAAGCAACTCATGATTTGATGAGTAGATGGAGGAATCTGCAACTCTTGGGAACAGGAATACTAACATATATAATAGTATTAATAAACTCGGAGGAAGATGGAGAGCTGCAAGAGGAAAGCCAGGACTTGTAGAATTGAATTATGTCATCACTGTATGTTGACATAGGAACAGAAGGAAATGAAAGTAGCAATACTAAAAATGCCTTTTTCAATAGTAAGAAGTGGGGAGATAATATAAAAAATTACCATTGATGGAAACAGACATGGTCAGAGAGGTCCAATGTATGTAATACTGTCAAAACCAGAAGAGTGGGGGTCTCTCTCTTTAAGGAAATGCTATGGTTCTGATAAACAGAAAAGGTTTACAGAATTGTTGTCAGATCGTATATGCTGCCAAATTCATATGAACAATATTTTAAAATTTAAATAAAGTCTTCAGTCTCAGCTTGCACTGGAACACCTGTAGGGACATCAGTATTAAACAGCATAAAAAAAGGCTTTAAAGGGATATTAATAAGTCTATCTTCCTGAATTTGAAACGAAACATCATTGGGAATGTCAGGTCTAATTCTTCTGTCTTTCCTGATACTTCATAATTTCTTAGGCAGAGGAAAGACTACACTGCCATAGCAAAAATGGTTTCACCAAGACATTTAAAGTATGGTCTAAAAAATGAAGAAAAATGCTGCTATTGCAAAACTTGCACAGAATATCTGATTTATTCAAAAGATTCCTACTAGCTGAGTGGGATCATAATGACCGAATGCACTGACATTATTCATATAGAAAAGTATTTCACTTCACAATGACAAGCTGTCTTATGAGTTTGGTGGTGGTGCTGAGAATCAGCAATAGCATAAAGTGATGGGTTTGTAACAAAATTTCTCTAAATTAACGAAGATTCTGTAAACAGGATTTACTTCCATTTTACTTTATATTTGTGGCAAGCCTAAATCCACACCTGCATGTCCCAATGCATATTTCTGTTGGAAAGGTTATTTATTCAATACAACAGTAAAAGAACTGTTTTGACAGGTTTGTAGGTAGCAACAGCAGCAGTAGGATAAGGATCCTTCTTATGGCACGCAAATTTCTTGGCAGGAAAACCAGCCTCGCCAAATGAAATGCTTTTATTAACAGAAATTATTTATATAAACTGGCATCTTTTTTCTGCCTGTAATCACAGCTCATCTGTTTCCGTTTTCCATTATGGGAAGAACAGGTAGTATTTAAAGGTCAGTCTTGATATCAACAGTATTTACACATTTTCTGTCTCACATCCTCATACTCATGAGACCAATGATGTTTGCAAACCTGGGAACGAGCATGGTGCATTTGTTCTGCCTAACTCTCCCTTAGCATTTTGTTTCCTGTATTTTAATTTTCTTTATCTCTTAAGTAAATTTGAAAATATGAAAGTGAAACCAAACCCTTCAATCCAGAAGTAAAGCTTTTAGAGAAAACAACACAAGACTACTATGAGACTCCACTGTTCTCCAGCATCCTTCAGTTCTCCTCATTATCTCTGGATAGCAAGCTATTTTCCATTATCTTCTGGAGGCTGAAAAATCTTGCTAGTGCTCAGCAAATTAAAAGAAAAGGTTCAAAGCTGCAACCCTCAGAAAGTGCCACTAAGTGCCTACAGCCATATCCCAGGCATTCCTACGTTAGCTTTATACCTCAATTGTTATTATCAAAAAGAGTTTATGACAATGCAAGGATTTGAAACCAAGTCTTCAAATCATACACTAATGCTTATTCATGGAAAATTCTTCACTTAAGCTCATGGGAGGAGACAAATAAGGTCCCTAGGAGTCAAAATACTAATGCCACACACATGATCCAGAGCCTGGATATGTTGAAAACAGGAATGTAAACACCTCCTTTTAAGGAGATAAAAGACAGCAATAAAATAAAAAGAAGATATTACTTTGAAAAGTTCTTGAAATTTTAAGTTTTTAATGGCAGGACTGTCTACATCAGTAATAAAACAGAACAGCATCTTTGACTGCAAACCCAAGTTCATCCACTACACAACTTTGTAGTTTATCCAACAGGAAACTGGCAAGGTGATATTGAAAACAAAAATCCATCAGCATCTGCACACAAAGTGAAGCTGACATTTAAAGTTTCAGTCAATGCATTTCCTTTCCTTCAAGTTCTGTTTACACTTGCATTTCACTGGAGTCTTACTGGGGAAGTAATCACAGGCACTATGCTGTAATTTGGAATGAGAATAAGGACATTATTAGTGAAGGGAACATGGGTGGGTTGCAGTTTACTTAAAATAAAATTGTAGAAAAAGGGCTCTAAGAAACTGTATTTAAAGCCTAAAGAAATAATTCAAGTCCTCAATGAAATATTTCTCACGGTAATACCTAATATTTTGCTATGGGCAACAGAAAATGTAGCTTCATTATTAAAAACCACCAGGCAAAAGACAACAGATAAATAAGTTGTATGAGTTTTTGTGCATCATTTTCCTTATTTCAAAGGAAATTTGTGTGCAAAGAGAGGCCACAAAAAATCACTTGTAGGCATGAGCTGTAAGATTTTAGAACAACAAAGACCTGTGGACCTGGAAAAAAAAAACACCGAGAAATGGGGAGGGAAAGGGAGCATTTTACACAGTCAGGTGGGATTATTAAGACATGCTGAGTATGGGGAGAAGGAAGTTTTCCTTGGAAGTGGTACATGCAGGCAGGCATTTTACATTTCGAGCAGCTACTTTTGTCCTTGGTGCGATATTCTCGCTCCTACAGGCCACAGAGTTTGTCATCATGCTGCACTACCCTGCAAGCACAAAGTGACTGGAAAAGATCTACCAGCTGTTTGAAGATCTAGAAACATAACAGTATGAATCTGGCACTCAAGCATACTGCTGGGATGTTAGAAGAACTCTTAGATGTGCGTAGGTGGAAAGCAGAGGTTTTCCACAAGGCAGCCATGGGGCTAATGATGGAAAATCGTGTTGCTGGACATTCCCAAGATTGCTCTTTAAAAACAGTATACAAATAACAAACTACTTGCTGCCTCCTGTAGGATTGCAATCAGTTTCTGACTCAAAAGCTATTATCAACACCATGAAAACAATGTATTTTGACTGTACATAAATGTGTGAAGGAAGGATTATTTGAACTAGGTTTTACTCATGAGATTTCAAAAAGTAAATTTTGTTTCTCAGGATGTTATTTGTTTGAAATCAATTCTTGGCAAGTGAAACCTAATAGTCTGCACTTATTAAATGCATGCTAAAAGAAAGGAGGAAAGAAGAAAGACAGTGATAACAAAACTTTTATTAACTTGAACCTGATTCTCATTTACAGACATTTATACCATACTAGCTGTGCAAGGAGATTTTTAACCAGGCGCAAATGCAGTTTTCACCCAACTTAGTAACCCTTTATGGTTGGTTGAACAGTCTTAATGCAAATAACTAAGAGGTCAAGTATAATATAAATAAGGATGGAAGCTTTGTTGTCTATGAAAGATTCCTAACGCAATCCCTGCAAAGTAGAGACCACACTCCAATTTTTTCTGTTGTTTGTTTCTTGCAGACAATTCTCCAGGGTATTCTCTAGACATCACTCTGTCTTTCAGAACAGAATGAATGAGGCAAATTTAAAAAATTTCACTGAATAAAGTTTGGAAAAAAATTATCCAGAAGCATGTTTTACAATATTGAAATATTAGAATACTTACGGTTAAATTGAAAATATATTAACACATTAAAATGTGAGGAGAACTAAGTAAATATAATAAGAAACTACAGTAAAAAAATTAGTGCAATCACGTCCCAAGGGAAAAGGTAATTAAAATGGGTATGTTCTTATGAAATGCTCTAGTCTGAAAGAAATTGTATTTATAAAGAAAAGGGAATAGTCAGCCAGATCCAAAACAGACTGTATTTGAATAACAAAGCTTTTGTTGCTCAACATTGATACAATATTTAGAAACACATATTTGCATTGTCAGTTGCAAGAAAAAGCTATCTGCTCCTAAGCTACTTGTTCTAGCTTTCTAAACTCTGGCAAATCTAACCATTTTAAGTCAGCCTATGATCACTAATAAACGTGGGACTTCATTTTTTTAATTATGTACTGGATGAACTGATCCTCTTTACAATCAGAAGAAAATCAAGCACTTCTGAAATTACCTAAAATCTATTCAAGTCAGTGGAAGGGTTTTCATTTCTTTGGACTTTCATCCAGATCTCATGTCCAATTTGAAAGAATTGTAAGCAAAGAACAAATAGAGCTACTGGAATGGCTGCCCTGAAGTGCAAAAATGTGCTAAAATGGGGTGCAGAGGTACTTAAAGTACCTGCTTTTGTCTTTTCAGTAATGGTACTTGAGAAATGCAGCTGACGGGCTTGAAAACACTAACCTTCAGAAATGTCTGGTAAAATCTGTACTCAAATACACCCAGATCTACATCAATAAAAGCTTTGGATATAAGGACTGAGTACCTGAGGTACTTGCCAGTAGGGAGCAGTGTTGAATAATTGGGACATGTGCCCAAAGTACAAGAAAACAATTTAAACTCTTAAGACATTGGCAATGGACAAAAAAACCCAAAACAAAACCAAAACAAAACCAAACCAAACAAACCAACCAACCAAACAAACAAAAAAACAAACAAAACCCCCCCACACTTTTAGCACAATAGATTTGTCCCTCACAAGAGGAAAATTGATTTGTCCAGAATCAAAATGGTTTGGGTTGGAAGGGACCTCAAAGATCATCCAGCTCTAATTCCCCTGGGACATGCCCCACTAGGCCAAGTTGCTCAGAGTCTCATCCAGCCTGGCCTTGAACACTTTCAGGGATGGGGCATCCACAACTTCTCTGGGCAACCTGTTCCAGTGACTCACCACCCTTACAGCAAAGAACTTCCTCCTGATATCTAATGTAAACCTATACTCTTTTAGTTTGAATCCATTCCCTCTTGTCCTATTACTATATATTCTTGTAAAAAAAAAATCCCTCTCCCTCTTTCTTGCAGGTTCCCTTCAGGTACTGGAAGGCTCCAAATAGATTACCCTGAAACCTTCTCTTTCCAGGCTGAACAAAATCAATTCACTCAGCATTTCCTTGCACAAGAGGTGCTCCATCTCTCTGATCGTCTTGATGTCCCTCCTCTGGACTCACTCAAACAGGTTCATGCCTTTTTTTGTGCTGAAGACCACAGATCTGGATGCAGAACTTCAGGTGGGCTCTCACCAGAGCAGAGCAGAGGGGCAGAATCACCTCCCTTGCCCTGCTGGCCATGCTACTTTTGATGCAGCCCAGAACACAACTGACTTTCTGGACTGCAAGAGCACATCACTGGCTCATGTCTAGTTTCTCATCTATCAGCACTCCAAAGTCCTTCTCGGCAGGGCTGCTCTTGATCTATTCATCCCCCCAGCCTGTATTGATACTAGGGGTTGCTCTGACCCAGGTGCAGCACCTTCCACTTGGTCTTGTTAAACCCCATGAGATTCCCATGAGCTCACTTCTCGAGCCTGTCTAGGTCCATCTCGATGACAACCCATCCTTCAGGTGAGTCAACTGCACCATCAGGTTGGTGTCACCCACAAATTTGCTGGAGGTTCACTCAATCCCTATGGCTTTCTTGAATGAGGGAGGCCGATAACACATTCAACTAATTCCTGTAAAATGTAGTATCTATTTCATACAAGCCTACACATAGTACTTTCCTAGTAAAAACATAAAGCAGAAAATGAAACATTTTTATATTGTATAAAAAGTCACATGCACTGTTTTCTTTAAAGGAAGAAAGGCAAGAACCACAGAAAAGAGGAAAAGCCATAGTTATGTATATATTCCTAAGTAAGATGAAAGAAGGAATCAAATGCTGGAACAGTTTGCTCAGAGAAGTGGTCGATGCCTCAACCCAGAAAACATTCAAGGTCAGGTTGAATGGGACTCAGAGCACACTGATGTACTTGAAGATGTCCCGGCTCATTGCAGGGAGCTGGACTAAGTGACCTTTAAAGGTCCCTTTCAACCCAAAGTATTCTATGAATCTATTCTATGATGTAATTTTTAATCTTTGGAGTTACTTTCTGAGAACATTCTAGAGTTTGCTTTTAATTAAAAGAGGGCACTTTTCTACTTCATTCTACATAAATTATTCACATGAGTTCTGTGACTCAGTGATAGCACATTAACAGCTCTGTTATTTTATATAATTGCTGCACATAGGTAATCAGAATGCATTATGTTGCAGAGATAATTATGGCAGTGTTTTCTGTTGTGTGATGCTGGGAGCCTCAGCAGTGTGCTTTTGTAATGTGCTGCATTTCATATGGATGGGGAGGAAATCGTCAAGAATTTCCCAAGGCTCTGTAGTTTTCGACAAATAGCAAACAGATTAATGACAGGTCTTTCTTTTCTAGTGGCCAAGTCATGTCACCAAAATTTACTGCATTTAGGAAAACGTATCCTTATTTTGTGGGTTTAAGCAACACTGCAAACATATTTTGTACTCCCTGTATTATTGAGTATTTCACACAGAAGTCCCTTTATGAATGTATATACACATGTACTGTTGTCATAAACCAGGAGGAGTACAGGGAAAATTTTAATTTATGGATTTTATCCTCAGTAAAACAGATTTTCACGTTCACTTACTTGCACATATGTAGATGGTTTGGGGACTTTTTTCCTTCCTAGAGACAAAATTTTATAATAAATAGCTATTAGCCCACAAATGGAGACTTCTACTAGTTCCAGTTTTCCCTTCATTTGAAAAGTTCAGATGGCAAAATCTTCCAGAAATGTTGTATTACGTGCTGGTCTGATAAAGGTACCACATCACTCTAATTTACACAGTGTTTCTTCACTCCTTTTTTCTGCAGTGACAACTTGTTTCTGTAAGGTAGTGACTGTTTCCACTGATAAGCAACTAATAGGAAATTAAACCTGGTATGTGAATCTGACACCAGATAACAACAGCCAGCCACTAACAGATGAGTTTCAGCCCTACTCTGTTTTGATATATTCCATTGTTTTAAAGTTATGTCAAGTATTTCCTGGAAAACACCAGTGAGGAAGATCTCACAGGTCTTGCATTCTATCCTCTTACCAGTTAAAGCTGATTTTAATACATCCAGTACTTAAATGTATCCAACTTTATTATTTTCCTGACATCCAAGTATTAATATGCGTACATTAAATACTTTCAGTTTAGCAGGCAATGACTTAGAATTTATTAAATGGCTGAATAATACAGTGCGCAGTGCTTAAAACATATAATGATATTTAATGTATTTTTTAATATCACTTTTCTTATTACCTGTTTCCGTTTACGGTGAGTAGGATCTCTTTAGAGCTACAGTATCTCTGAGGATTGATTGGGTTTGCCTTGGAAATCTGTTGGAAGATTTATAGAGCTGAAAACTCCAAATCCCCGAGCAGCAGTTTACAAAATATGAAGGGATCTCATATCTGCCTGAGTTTTAGGCACTTCAATTGCAAAACATGACTGCGCTCCTATTTTAAGATGAAAAATGACCACCAGTCAAATGAAAATATCCAGTAGATTGCAGCTGGGTTGGGCTAGTACAGGGTGTGATTACTGCAGTGGGAACTCCTCATGTTTTAGATGCAATTTTTTTACCTTCTGTACAGCTATGAGCTTTGTAACCTGTGACTAGAACTTTCAGAATCTGATCACTTTTCACTGTGGATGTAGCACAATGGAGTCCCCAGAACAACCAATGACCTCAAAACTGATTACAACCTATTTTAATAACTCCCATGGAGATCTTAACCTCCTAAAGCTACTGTCTCATCCTGATTAGTTTTTGTTTTTCCAGTGCATGGCAGACAGTATACACAGTGTGGTGGGAAATTGTTTACGCTGTCCCTCCCAAGGCTTCAATTCATTTCTTTGTGCTGAAATTGGGTTCTCTATGGTTTAGCACCCTTATATCCATCTATTGTCACAGGTTAATAAATAGCTGTTGGTTCTAGTGAGCTTGGAAGCATTGAAGAAGGCAGTGTTGGCCTTCCTGCGTGCAGGAACCGGGTAATACTTTTTTGTTAGTCACAATTCTGTTGTGCCCATTATTTCAGTTAGGGTAAAAACCATCTTCCACACATCTTCTCATACAGATACCTGCATGGCCAGGCCTCCAGGCTCCAGCTGCTTTATTAAATAAGGTTGTCCTAGTTTGAAATAATGCTGACATGCTTCAAAACCAGTAAATAGGAATATATACTATCTTTTAACATCTGGGTTGCTTTTTTCCTCTTTATTCCCCTTTTATAATCTGTTACCCACTAACTGCATATATTCAGGGTTGTGAATGCAATGCCATATTAAGATAATTTAACAGACTATAAATGCATAATAATTTTTGGGTTTCCTTCTAAAACTATTTCTAAAAGTACTGCTCATCTAACCGTGACACTTATCATTTTTATTTTCACCATACACAGAATGCAATAGTTGCATCTGTCATGTGGATTGTAACAGAGGGAAACTGCACATGGATGTGGATCTCCTGAATAATGAGTCATTGTTCTTGTTAAAGGATAAAGCTACCCAGGAGTATCTATAAATTAAAGGGATTATTTTAAAGATCTGTTAAATTTGATACGCAATTGAAATGAAGAGTCCTACCTAAATCTTTCAAATACTTCTTGTTTAGCAAAACCCCACTTTCACATTATTACTAAAGAGTAATAAAGACTTTTTTAAAAACATGATATGCATATATAATTTTTGCACATACAATTTTTTTATGTTAAATATATTTAAAATAATATTGGCCTATTTTGTGAGCAAGACCGTAAGCCTTTTCAAACAATGGAAGGCTCTCAGCATTAGCTTTTTAGCCTTTACTGTGCTACAATTTTCATTGTAGCAAAAAAACCCTGCTATTTGTATTTATTAGTATTTATTCATCATCTCTAAAACAGGTATGACTATAATGAATAGAGACTTCAATCAAGATTGGGTCACAGTTCAGTTCAGATTATATGATCACAAAGATGAGTCCACAAAACCAGAACAAGAAATCCTTATATTTTATGTATTAAATACTTACAGTGCAAGTAAGTTGCCTTTTTTTTTTTTCCCCATGACCCAACACTATACAAGCATTTTCTGCTGGTTTACCTATAAATTGTTGTGCTCATTAAATATCCTAAATTTTCCACTAGCTTCTAGGTGCAGAACCAACCCTATTTTTATTTTTTTATTTTCAAAGCTCTGGGAATCAAAAATTAACATTTATGACTTCAGAAGGAAATGAAGGATAATAGCAATGATGAGGATAGATTTCTTACTGATTCAGTGACTGAAAATCCAAGAATGTTTTGCATGTTATATATTTGTGACCTTGAAAGGTCACATTGCTATATATTTGTGACTTGAAACCACAACATTCGTTCTGGTTCACGATACACACTTGATCTGTTGAAGCACTGACTCATGACATTCAGGTGTGATGAGTATGTAAAGACCATTTGCTATGGAATTAGGAAGACTACACTTGTTTTTAAAGGAGAATAATTTATGGGTGACATAACTGGACTAGGACTGAAAGTCCTTCTACAAGACTGGAACACTTCTGCTATGAAGAGAGACTGAGAGCACAAGGGCTGTTTAGTACAGAGAAAGGAAGGCTCTGGGAAGACCTTATTGCAGCCTTTAAAGGGAGCTTATAAGAAAGAGGGGTACAAAGATTTTAGTAGGGTTTGTAGCACTATGACAAAGGATAATGGTTTTAAAATAAAAGAGAGTAGATTCAGACTGAATAAAAGGGGGAAAAAATTATGATGAGGGTGCTGAAACACTGGCACAGGTTGTCCAGATGTGGTAACTGCTCCAGCCCTGGAAACATTCAAGATCAGGTTGCATGCAGTCTGAGCAAACTGATATAGTTGAAGATGTCTTTGCTCACTACAGGAGAGTTGGACTAGATGTTCTTTAAAAGTCCCTTCCAGTTCAAACCACTCTATGATTCTGTGAATCCCTCTATGACTCTATGTGATAAGGTCTTCAATTTGCGCAGAACTGAGGCAAGACTATTCAAAGGAACTTGAGGGAATTAGTCACGAGTGTAATAACAGAATTACTAGAATTCATCCTTACACATTTAATGCTAAGAGGTCATTGTGGTAGTGCACAACATGGCTATTCCTATCTTTACGGCAACTTCAGGGACACAACGTAATGTGCTACTACAACAATTTTCTTTCACGCATCTGAGCAATAGCTGCATTACTTTAGGTTTATTAACACATTGGGGTAACAGCATTGCGGGGCCATAACATGGAGCTAGAAAAGAATCATCAGCACGAAATTTTGTCAGAGGATTACAATAATGGGATTTCTTTAATAGAGGAAGCAAGACAGCATAATGTGTAAGGCTTATACACCTAAATCTATCAGAGTTCCCCAGCTTAACTGAAGAGCACTGCAGATGCATTTGGGAAGGCAAACTAACCATTCCTCTTAACTTTGCAGTGCAATGACATGTGTGATTTATGGCCTATTTAAAGTGATGGGGATAAATATTTGCTCCTCTGGATGACCTGCTGGCACCATGTGGGTGCCCTCCTGCCCTCAGTGTCCTCCTGTTCTTCATCCCATTTCCCAGAGGCAGAGTAGAGGAGTTCTATATCATACTCCCCCGGCCCTGTAGATGTGGAAATGCTGTCCCTCATAGAAGGGAGGTGTTACACAAGAGTTTATGGAGTACTGTGAAACTTTTTGAGAAACTTTTGAGGGTGATCCAGCTGCTTTAAAGTGTTCGGCGCCCTAGACCTGGACACATAGCATATCCTTAAAGCACAGTTAATACTAGAGTCGGAGAAGTCTAAGAGTTATTCAGGTGGGAAAACTATGACACAGGGATACCGTGAAGGGATCAGGTTTGCTCCCTAGACAACAGTAGCAACACCGACAACATCCAGAACTATATCTTTCCATGTAGCTTCCAGTCTGGCATAATTCGGGGTATAAAGGTAGTATAGCCAGTACAAAAAGGAAATGGCAATTTAAGAGGATAAAATGCAAACTAGAATTTGAAAATGCACAGATTAATGGCAAAACAACTGGTGATTGCTCAAATGATTAGTAAATTGATTAGCTTAACTAGGCTATTAATCTAGTAAATGTGAAGCTTTTCAAGGTTATTCAGGGATGTCTGCTCTCATCTATCTCTTTTCCTGCAAATGTGACATGACTGAACTCACTGGATGAATAGTTACTGGCTTACTCATCTCTGTCTCCTGAAGACTACTTGGTTCACTCCTCTGAAATCAATAAGGACAGATCCTTGTAAAATATAAGCACAGTGACAGAAAGACCTCAGCAACATTGTATAAAAATAAACTAGCTCCCAATTCTTTCCATGAAACCTAAAGATGTAACCAAAAAGTTTGAGTATCCAAAGTCATCCAAGGTTAAACCCTTCCTTTAAGCTTGATTCAGACTGTTGTGTTTGGGTTCTGTTTAGATCTGTGTGAAATTATGTACCTATGTGCCACAATGCCTTGGCAGTAAAATGAAATTAAGTGTCCATCTGCCTTAGCTTGGGCTCCTATTTCTTGTTAATAAAACTCTTCTCAGCAGAGAGCTGATAAACAATTTTCATTTGCCTGCAGTTGCTTTCTGACAGATGCACACAATCTTTTGAGCTCTGCTGATCACCTTCAAATTCTTCCCAAATCAAACTAATGGCAAATGAAATTGTAAGTGTATGTACAGACTTTTAAGAGAAAAAAATAAATGTGTTACACTTCAAGTGGAACGCATTGATTATCAATGATAAATCTTGGAATAAAAAAAAAAGAGAAAGGTTTCCTGAGATTATAGTGATGATTACAACACCTTCACCCAATGTCATGAGCACAACGGGCACATTGTGCATGAGAAGTGAGAGGCAAAGAGTGCAAACAAGAAAAAGTGGCATGAAAAGCTTCTCCTCATCACATCGTGATGCTATATTGGAATCTGAAACTATGAAAAAGACCGTGCCTATTGGCACCTTCCAAAATGCTTTTCCACTTCATCAGCAGCTCAGATCTGTCCAAGCTGCTGTATCACACTCCTTCACAGAGAAACAGATCTGAGACAGTGTATGCAACTCCCACAGGCAGCAACCTGCCCTGGGATCTTGGAATCCTCTGTCTCCACCATGGCAGGCAGCAAAGTGCTAAGAAATTCTGCCTTTAAAACAAACTGCTAAGAAATTCTGCCTTTAAAACAGGCAACAACACATACACTGAGCGCTATTTTTAAAATCATCCCAGTTAAAGGCCTAAAATAGATACTTGATGATGATGACTTTAAAACTCAACAAAACAAATCAAGCACATCATAAATTGCAGACATTAAAATACTCAAATTGCAGTAGAAGGTATCTACACTCCTCTCTGTTAAGAAAGCAAGATGCATAGTCTACACAGTGAATAAAATATTCTAAAACATTTCATTCATGAAGGATACAAGATTGCCACAGGGAAGAAGTTTGAGATATCTAAGCAAATAAAATATTTTAAGTATTATTTCTTTATAAAGCCTCATTCAGGGAAGACCATACTTTAAAGTACAATAATAGACAACCAGTATTCTGTTTCTTTCAAGGTTATATGAGGCAAATAAGCTACAATGGAAATTTGAAGAGAACATAATGTCAAAACATTGTGGTTTAACCCCAGCCAGCAACTAAGCCCCAGATTGCTGCTCGCTCGCTCCCACCCCACCTCACCCCAGTGGAATGGCTGAGAAGAATAGGAGGAGTAAAAGTGAGAAAATTCATCAGTTGAGACAGACAGACAGCACAGGACAGAAAAGGAAGAAAAAAATAATAATGGCAAAAAAAAAAAAAGGTAATGACAATAATAGAATTTGAATAAACAAAACAAGTGATGCGCAATACTATTGCTCACCATTCACCAACCAATGCCCAGCCAGTTCCCAAACACTAGTCCCCCATCCAGCTTGCCCTCCAGTTTATATAATAGGCATATCATTACATGTTATGAAATACCCCTTTGGCCAGCTGGGGTCAACAGTTTTGGCTGTGTCCCCTCCCAATTCCTTGTGCCTTCCCAGCCTCCTCACTGGCAGGGCATGAGAAGCTAAAAAGCCCTTGACCTGGTATAAACACTACTTAGCAACAACTAAGCATCAGTGTATTATCAACATTATTCTCATTCTAAATTCAAAACACAGCACTGTACCAGCTACCAGGAAGAAAATAAACTCTATTCCAGCTGAAAACAGGAGATGTTTTTACAATAGGAATTTAAAAAGCTAAAATGCAAAACATAAAATTTGTTTCTAATCGCTCTTTACTTGCAGATCTATAAAGCTCACTGAAAAGCCTGAAAGATTATGTCAGAGTAGATTAAATTTTAAACCAAGTGCATACACAGCCACTGAAAAACTAATGCATAAAACATAATGAGAATAAGTATCACTGAGACTGAATACATTCTGATATCTGGATTCATAGACTCAGCACAACTTAAAAAAAAAAATAAATTGGAAGTCCAAACCAGCTACTACATTCAAATCTTGCTCAAAAATTGTTACAACATTTGTGGTTCGCTTGTTTCTCTTATTGCTTATGTCTAGGTTTGGATATTTATTTGAACTTTAAAGCTGAACGTAGTTTTATAACACAGTAAAAGATTCATTTGTAGCATTGTGAGCGATTTAATCCCTACAAGTTCAGGCTACAAGTTTGCTAGTCTAAGGATAATTTTATTTCAATGGGGAGCATCCACAGTAACTTACATAATACTCATATACTACTTACATACAGTCAGGATTTAACTACTTAACAGGGTTTTTGCACTCTTCATTTTGGGAGGGTATCTTACCACTATGCAAATGGAAATTGTATATCTCTTATCCCTTCCTTAATTATAGCAACAAGCTAAGGAAAAGAATAAAATGCAAATTTATTCAAAATTGGAGGACAATGAAAATCTATTTTCAATGTGTTACAGTGAAATGCATTTAAGTTTTGCTTTTAGAAACAGGCACCACTGCCCAAAAGCATGCTTAATTAATCCTAAATGGAACATATACACAGAAAGCATTAAGGGCAAAAGCAAAACTTTTAGATCCCAGAGAAGAGTCTAAACTATGATATTTCAGCATCAGATTACATCTGAAATGACAACAAATTTGGGTAAGAAAAATCTCAGGTAAATGACTTTATAAGCCAAGTAAAACCAGGCATCGCCTAGTAAAAACGTTTCTATTTAACCTCCCAAAGAATATCAGAAAACAAATTAAGATAACATTTTGCAAGATAATAAATGTATTAAAAAATGCAATTATTGAGCAGATAAAATTAGTTGAAGCTTTTCCCACTGTTAATGGAATATACACACATTTAGGGCAAAAATACGGAACTTTGTTGACTCAGATATATTGAAATCAAGTGCACCAGATTTCCCTTTATGTGTGCTCTTTGAGGTATGCAATATATAATCCTTATATGAATGGATCTTCAAAAATCCTTTGCAGCAAGTTACTGTTTAAAATTCAGGGTATTCCATGGTGCTCTATTTGTACCAGTTATGAATTTTATAAGAGTATGGTAGTGGCTTATCATAACAGTGCAAAACTGTTAACAGGGGTGGTGACAGACTGTCAGTTCCAAATGGTACTGGCACCATGGGATTCCTGGAGTCTCTGAATCAAACTCTGATTTCAGTTGTACTAACTTTATTCTGTATGAGTCAGGTTTTTTGAGAGTAGTCAGTCTTAAGAGTCATGAGTATTAATTTAACAAGGGCAAATACTGTTATCGATATGCTATTGCAACATCTCAGCTTTCCAGTGACTGCAGTTAAGTACTGCAAAGGCTTTTTGCAATCCATGCTCTGAACATGAAGTGACAGGACCATTAGTTTGTTCAGTTCTCTCTCTACTGTCAGTCTAAAAAAGTGAACAGACAGCTCTGATTGTCATGAAGTGTATGATTCTGCCTCTATATCTTATCCATTGAATATTGAAAAGTCATAAGCTAAAGTGCTTTTATAAAAGTTGAACATGAGTGGCATAATTTTAGACTTAAAAAATAAATCTGTTGAGTGTTCAAATGATGAAAGAGACTGGGGGAAAAAGAAAAATACAGTCAGAGGCACTTACTAAAAGCCATGAGGCACAGGCCATTATTTACTTGGTCTTGAAAAAAACCAATTTTTATAGAACATAATGATTTAACTATAAAAAGAACTCTGGTGTAAACATTCTGCAATAAGAAAGAATAACTGCAACTTCCATCCCATTGACGATCAATCTATAGAGACATATGTGGTATTTTATTGAAACTATTGTGCAGCATATGGCAAGGAGTTGTTGCAATTTTTCTTTCAATTGTTACACAGATTTTACCATTTTTCTTTTTGAACACAGAAAATTACGGTACATTATTTAGATTTTATCGAACAGAATGAAAACTGCTATTTATTTGCACAGTTGTAAAGAACTAAGAAAAAAAGTCACAGAGGAAAAGAGGAAGTAACAGTAAATCAAGAAGAAAAGTAAGAAAACACATAAAAAATCCCAATTAATTTCCTGTCTAAAACAAGCTTTAAGATACTATAACACTGCTAAGTAATATGATTGCTAACACTGGGATTAATTATGTCCTTATCAGACTTCCTAGAAAGAATGGACTGCCATGAATTGTTTTAATAAGTATATATGAAGTTTGAAAAGATAAAGATGGCTTGTCTAGAATTCTTTTATATCTGTCTAGTCATCACAGCACCTTATGAAAATAGCATTACGTGGGATGAAGAAAGTATTGAAGAAGCTGTAGCATTACTAGAAGTTGTATGCAAGAAAAATTGGAGGAGATTATTAATTTTCTGAGGAATGTGAATGTTTTCTCATATATATGTGTGTATATCTACATAGACACAAGCACAGAGATGCATATGGGAAGACTGGTGTTCCAGGCCCAACCCCTGGTCACCATGGGGCTGAAAAGAAATATTTTGTGAAATTGAATTGCTATGGGCATGAGAGTATGGACATTAGGACTCCCCTGATTTTGCCATTATGGACCACTGCAGGCACAGTTAAAGCCTGAGGACAGGTTGTTGATTAAGGTACAAAGGTTTTTGGGTTAGCCTGTATCACAGTCAGCCAAGAAACTGTGCTGATACAGGACTGATTGTTAACCTTAAGCCTTTTGCAGTAGGGGGTGACACTAGGTTGTTTTCACGGCAACCTCCATGCACCAACCCAGACTTGCCCTGCAGTTGCTACCTTTTGCCTTGTAACCTCTCCCAGCGTCCTTGTGCCCATCAGCTGCCCACAGACATTGGCAATGACCTAAGGCTATGTTGCCACATGAGCACAGAATTAGCCAGCAATATCCAATCCTTACTTATACATGCTAATTTTTGTTAATGCTAGCCAATATTGTGCCTTGATAGCTCCATTGCAATGATCTCAATTTCTCTCCCCTCCACACAGGCTGAAATTCACTTCCCCATCTGCCTTCCACTGCTCACAGCCACTTTTTCTGGAGCCTCACTGGGGCAGTTGTTTCTCTTGTCTTGTGTTATCTTTTTGTCTGAGAAACATCACATTCCTGACATATGCTTGACATCACAGCTGGGTGCCCAAGGAGGTGTTGGTTCTGCTGGAGAGGGAAACATGATAGCTTGAACAAAAACTCTGCAATGTGCCTGTCTGCTAAAATCATAGGAAATGTCTCTCCACATCTGACCTACTGTACCTAAACATCTGTAAATTTGATTAAATTTTCTTTCCTTAACCTGAAACACTGTGTGCAGCTGCTTGGAGTTGTTAACTTTACACCAAGGGCTATTTTCTCCTAGTCCTTAAGGCTTTGGACTTTCAGTAGTTTTAAAATCCAAATGTACAATGAAGAGCAAGTATATGAAAAGATAAATCAATGGAGTTTATTACCACTTTTGATCACAACCTCAGAAAAGAAAAAATGCAGAATTATAAATCTGAAGATTTTGATTAGAAAGCATTTATATGACTGAATTGCACACTACAAACACATAGAAAAGAAAATCTTAAAAACCTCATCTTAAAGCCTTCCTTTTTCAGAGCACTGAAAGCTTTTAGATTTTTGCTTCTTGAAATAATAGAAGAGAATAGAAATAAACCCAAACTTACCAATGATTTTTGATGTCTAAATATGAAAAACCGGAAGGAAAAAAAAAGTAAAATATATTGTTTTCATTACATACTCTTACTGAGTTTCAGTGTAATAGGTACTATTAAATCAGAAGCTCAAACCATATTGTCAGCCTATATACAAAAGACTATGGGGATGGTTTCTGGTCACTTTGCTAATTACATTTACACCATCTTAAGAAAATAGATAAAAAAAAATTTATTATTCATTTTAATAGTAATTAATGGTACGTGATTACCTGCTATGATCAGTTAGGGTTTTGGGTTTTTTTTTATTTAGTAAGATTACTACTCTTTGCTGATAACTAGAACAGATACCAGCAGAATGAGATTCAAATTAAGAAATAGTTCAACTCCAGCTTCTAGAAGGGTCTGAATGGGAAGCTGTATGAGGAGGGGCTGAGGGCACTTGGTCTGTTCAGCCTGGAGAAGAGGAGACTGAGGGGAGACCTCATTGCAGTTTACAGCTTCTTTGTGAGGGGAAGAGGAGGGGCAGGCACTGATCTCGTCTCTGTGATGACCATTCCTAGGGAATGGTCTGAAGTTGAGTCATGGGAGCTTTAGGTTGGTTATTAGAAAAAGGTTTCTTCACTCAAAGGGTAGTTGGGCACTGGCGCAGGCTCCCCAGGGCAGTGGTCGCAGCACCAAGCCTGACAGAGTTCAAGAAGCGTTTGAACAATTCTGTCAGGCACATGATGGGACTCTTGAGACTGTTCTGTGCAGGGCTAAGGGTTAGACTCTATGATCCTTGTGGATCCTTTCCAACTCAGAATATTCCATTATTCTACAATTCTCTACATACATATCAGCAAGTTGGAGTCCTGTCAGATATTTTTCCCCTGCTTTGATTCCTTAGTGTGGGAAAGTTCACGCTTTATTTTTTTTTTAAATATTAAACATTATAGTCAAGATAAAATAAAGAAAAATAGAGGGCTCATAACAAGAAAATATTGAGAAATTCAAGCATTCTTGTGTTACAGAAAAAGCAAGATGGCCAGAGCTATGTAACTGAAAAAGGTGATGCAGCTGGGGCAGCTGAAATTTTTACTTCTGAGTTTATCTTGTTTTTAATGAATAATGTGATACATTTATCTTAATGCAAGTTTTCTCAAGTGCTTTCCAACAGACACTATCATTCCTGGAAATTGCAGTCAAGAAAATTGCTGCTTCAGCAAACTAGCTGATTTATGAAGTCTTTAGTGATTGAGTTACTTGCAGACTGACTACTGATCGCTTCAACTCATAGTTTAATGCATCTGTGACCATAACAACCTTACAGATATATTATTCCAGCAGTCTCAGCATTGAGAAAGATGACTCAGCAGCCAAGTCAAAAGACAATCCACCAGATTCCTGATGGATGTTTTGCCTTTCATAGTGTCTAGTCCTATGCTTGAGGTGAAGTTGAGTTCCTCAGATATTTAAGGGAAAGTCAGCTGCACCTTATTTATCAGAGAATTCACCAAAAGGCTTAAAAGAAGTTTTTTTGAGACTGAGGCTTAGTAGACACTGCATAGAAATATATCTGGTATTCATATACTTGTTAATGAGGCAAAGCCATCTGCATAGGCAATCTTAAGGTATACCTGGGAAGAGCATGGTAGTCTTCAGCAGCAACAAAATATGCTGAAGAGCATTCTTGAAGGCTCCAGAGCATGACTTTATTTAGAGATGACATCTAGGTAGCAAAGTGGGCTGCAGTTTTCTTGGACCCTCTTCACCTTATCCACAAAAAAATCTCCTAGTGTCTTACAGAAAGTTCTGTAATAATGCAGATAAAAGTAAAATATCCAGTCCTTTGGTCTTTCACCTACAGTTAGCAGAAGTGGTGAAGAAATAAAGGAATTAGCCTTTACTTATATTTAGCAACTTTTAACAGAGGTACAGTGAATCCTCAGCTGCATTTCAGGAGAGTGTATCTGAAGTGCAAATACCAGGGTGCAACTTCTGACACTTCAATTTTTCTTCAGTGCAGGAGGTGTTATTTTTTTTTTTTTAATTCTTCTAAGGTGTGTTGAGATTAGAGGAATGCTTCATGGTATGATTATTTCTGAGCTTTGCCAAAAGTCTCACTTCTGAGGTTGAAGTTTTTCAAGTCTCCTTTGCCATTAACAGGAACCCTATGTCCAGTATTAACAGGACAACAAATTCCCCAAAATGTTTCTAGAAGGAAAATAATGTTTAACTAGGAAGGTATGAACATATCTTTGTCTGAGGCAGTCTTTTGCAAAGTGTGAAAGAGTGAAACCTCTCATGATTACCATTTGCCCAAAGCCAGCCTGATTAACCCAGTAGTTAGAAGCAATGCTTATTGCTTTTATATAGACCTGACGTCAACACAGTGTAATTTCAGACTAATGTACAAAGTGCAGTAAAGATCCTCCTTTTCTAAAAGTACTTGTTTGTTGCAATGCTGATTCAGCTGCTCGAATTGTATAGGCTGAGTACATGCAGTCCGAGCCTGTTTGGGATAACTTACATTAAAACAGTCACAAGGGGTAGAAAACAAAAATGGTGAGATTCCTACTAGGACTAATTTACATTTTTTCTGTGAAGCCCTTAGGGTATAGATTAATCTTCAGCTCCAGCTTCTGTAAGATAGCACCCAATGGTCAATATTATAGAAACATATTAACATTGTATCACTTCCTCAAATCTGTGCTTGATATGATGTTTTAAGGTAAATTCAGAGTAGAATTTGTAGCTGTTTTCAGTTAATTGTATTAATTAAGTGCTGATAAAATGATATTAAATAGCAGTAGGAATGTTATACAAATAGTTGTTCAAGGACATTTATGATCTTTTCCTAGGACATCACAAGACAAACTAGACTAAACACCACACTAGAATAACATTGATTTCTTTTTTGGAAACTTCTTTTTCAGAAAAAAAAACCTAAAAATAATATAAACTAATTTCATAGAATCATAGAATATCCTGAATTGGAAGGGACCCACAAGGACCATTGAAGTGCAGCTCCTGGTCCTGCACTGAACAGCCCTGGGAATCACACCATGTGCCTGAGAGTATTGTCCAAACACTTGAAATTTGTCAGGCTTGGTGCTGTGACCACGTCCCTGGGGAGCCTGTTCCAGTGTCCAACCACTGTTTGGGTGAAGAACCTTTTTCTAATATCCAACCTAAACCTCCTCTGACACAATTTCAGGCCATTCCCTTGGTCCTATTGCTGGTGACCAAGGAGACGAGATCAGTGCCTGCCTCTCCTCTTCCCCTTTGTAGACCTCAATCTCCTCTTCTCCAGGCTGAACAGACCAAGTGACCTCAACTGTTTCTTGTAAACACTTTGAAATAATGAAATCTTGTATGAAAAATAATTTTTGTGTGTCTGTAAACAACAGTGAAGTAGCTATGTAGTCCTATATGATAATTAAAGAGAAGCAACTTGTCATTCAGGTATAAAAACTGACGTCAACATTTTCTATTATCATCGGCTAAATGACCAAAAGTTTATCACAGCTGTAGGATTTCCTATATCTGTCTAACTAATAGAGGATTACCATATACAAAGATCATTATATTTTTAATAATATTAATAATAATGATTATGATGATGATGATGTAATTAAGCATCTCTCAGTTGAAGCAGTACTCAGACATATTCTTGTTCATCTCTGAAGATTTTAGAGCAATCTTTGGACCACTTCCATCACCTGGAAACTATGAGAGTCATCTGGCTACTGTGCTTCAGTATTGTGTTCCACAAGAAAGATATTGGAAGAAATTTAGTGGAGGTCCAAAAAGATGATTAGTGGCTCAGGGAACATGATAAAGGGAGGTTGAGAGAGAAGTTTGTGCAGCCTTTACAAAAGAGGGATTAAGAAGGAAACAGCCTTCAGCTGTCTGATGGGAGGTGACAGGGAAGAAAGATGAAGACCCATCTCCTAAACGCAGAGTGAAAATACATAATTCATCAGACAAAAAGTACAGGAGGAGTGGTCAGGCACTGGAACAGATCACCTGGAGAGGTTGTGAAGTCCCCATCCTTGGAGATATTCAGCACTTGACTGGACAAGGCTTTAGACAACCTGATATAACTTTGAAGCTGAATGTAACTTCAGAACACAAAGTTGTTTCTACTTTGACTGGGCATTGCACCAGATCACCTCCAGAGATCCCTTTAAACCTAAATTATTATACAATACTAGGATTTTTCAGGAAAAAAAAGAATTTTAATTTGCCTTTTTAGCCTGAAGGATTAGACTTGGCAATTTTTTTTAACAGGGAAGTGTTATAAAATCAGCCTAGAAAAAAAAAATCTTTTTCAGTGGGATTTAAATCCTGAAAATATTTCCAGCTTTCACTCATCGCCCCTTTTTTCCTTTAAAGATACATTTCTATAATAGTATCACTAGTGGTGATATTTTCATAGCACAGCAAAACATTCATAAACACCAAAACATTTTATGATAAAAAAATCACAGAGGAAAAAAAAAATTAAAATCTTGTTACTTTAGGCATTGTTCTGAGTCACTGGAAATATTGGCATTCAAATTTTTCAACAGTCCAGCCAAAATGAGGAAACAATGAAAGATTATTTGCATAAATTATATCCTTCTAGGCTTAACATAAAATGAAAAAGAAAGTTTTCTGCAGACCTGCTTTTATGACAAAGTTTTACAGATTGCTTTTAACAGTCAGTGAATTCCACTTCTGAACACAAGAACAAGTTAATGAGCATGCAGGTTTTGCACCACTGCTTTTCAGGCAAGCCAAAATCTCCTCAGAGAAACAGTGGCAAGCCAGATATTTGTAAAGCACTTCCCTTAATTCCCAGATGTCCTGAATCCAGATTTCCGTACATGAACTAGTGTAGAAGGAAGAGTGTTATCCTGAGCTACAGAAGCTTATTTAATCTCTTGTATGTTCCTTTCTTTGTTGAAGGTTGTTCAATGCAGCCTATGGATGTTAGGATCTTATGCAGGTGGGGGCTCATACTGCACCAATTCTGATGGCCAATACAGAGCCCAGCGTGACAGTCACCAATCACTAACTTCTGAGAAAAACTAAACTGCAAACAGAAAATGCCAGCAGTGAAGATAAAAGTATGGACAGGAATGAAGGAGGGAAGAGCCTTCGTGCATATCCAGAGTTACAATCTAATATCAGCGAGCCCTGTATTCTCTTTTGCCCTGGAGCTGAGAGTCTTACTGAGCTACCAAAATCCCATTAGTAACTAGTGGTAAAAATAATCAACATTTGCTGCAATACAACCAAATCCTCTCTTTTCCAGATTACAGAGGCTGCCCTCTTCGGTGCAGAAAACATTTAACTGCTGACCACTACCAGACCTACACGGGATACAGCCTCAGTTCTTGTCAGAGATCGTTTAATGAACTTATGTGTTTACCTCTTAATTATACCAGTCCACCTAATGGTGGAAGAAAACAAAAAGAACAGCTGAACCCCTTGACACTGAACTTGGCATGACATTAATGCTGGACACTTTCATGAAGCACTTCCAGAATAGCTGGGCAGAGGAGTGCACTGTGTGGTGCAGGAATGACCTCTGCAAAAGCTCAAGCTGCGTGGGGAAGAAGAGGGAGATTGTAGTTGTGGCATTTCAGGGCTTCATCCTTTATTTGCTGACAGTGGACAAATCCATGTTTGAGGTGGTGACACTTAGCTCTATCTGATAAAAACCTCTCAGTTTGAGTTTCCTCACACAGCCTGCTTCAGTGCAAAGCCTGGAGCTCTGCCATGTGGGAAGGAAGAGCCCATTACACCAGGAAAATCATTTCATCTTGCCAGAAGCCAGCATTTCCCATATTGTAGGGAAGAGCATTAGCCATATCTCTTCCATTCATTATTTTAAATAACATAGAAATGAAAGGAACTTATTATTCAGAATCTTTTTTTTTACAATTACTGCCATTTTAATTGCCCAATATAAGCCATTGTCTCTAGGTTGTTGAAGGCAAAAAAAATTAAAAAATAGATATTTTTATTTAATATATGTTAATATTAGAAAAAACCCATCCTCATCTAAAAATAATGTAACAAGTCAGAAATGTCAAAAAACAGCGAGGAAAATAAAGCATTTACTGATGTTTTGTTTCATGGTTTCATTTTCTTTTATTGTAGTCATGATGAGTAGAAATTCTCCTTTAAATGGAAAAAAAAAATTCTTAAATCATAATATACTTCCATTAGCTAAGGAAACCACAAAAAAAATTGAATTGTAATTTCTATGGGATAAAAGGAGAAAGTAAAAAGGATCTCTTTGAATTTTGTTTTAATATATTCATTGTAATTAAGCAAAAAAAAAAAAAAAANTAATTAAGCATCTCTCAGTTGAAGCAGTACTCAGACATATTCTTGTTCATCTCTGAAGATTTTAGAGCAATCTTTGGACCACTTCCATCACCTGGAAACTATGAGAGTCATCTGGCTACTGTGCTTCAGTATTGTGTTCCACAAGAAAGATATTGGAAGAAATTTAGTGGAGGTCCAAAAAGATGATTAGTGGCTCAGGGAACATGATAAAGGGAGGTTGAGAGAGAAGTTTGTGCAGCCTTTACAAAAGAGGGATTAAGAAGGAAACAGCCTTCAGCTGTCTGATGGGAGGTGACAGGGAAGAAAGATGAAGACCCATCTCCTAAACGCAGAGTGAAAATACATAATTCATCAGACAAAAAGTACAGGAGGGGTGGTCAGGCACTGGAACAGATCACCTGGAGAGGTTGTGAAGTCCCCATCCTTGGAGATATTCAGCACTTGACTGGACAAGGCTTTAGACAACCTGATATAACTTTGAAGCTGAATGTAACTTCAGAACACAAAGTTGTTTCTACTTTGACTGGGCATTGCACCAGATCACCTCCAGAGATCCCTTTAAACCTAAATTATTATACAATACTAGGATTTTTCAGGAAAAAAAAGAATTTTAATTTGCCTTTTTAGCCTGAAGGATTAGACTTGGCAATTTTTTTTAACAGGGAAGTGTTATAAAATCAGCCTAGAAAAAAAAAATCTTTTTCAGTGGGATTTAAATCCTGAAAATATTTCCAGCTTTCACTCATCGCCCCTTTTTTCCTTTAAAGATACATTTCTATAATAGTATCACTAGTGGTGATATTTTCATAGCACAGCAAAACATTCATAAACACCAAAACATTTTATGATAAAAAAATCACAGAGGAAAAAAAAAATTAAAATCTTGTTACTTTAGGCATTGTTCTGAGTCACTGGAAATATTGGCATTCAAATTTTTCAACAGTCCAGCCAAAATGAGGAAACAATGAAAGATTATTTGCATAAATTATATCCTTCTAGGCTTAACATAAAATGAAAAAGAAAGTTTTCTGCAGACCTGCTTTTATGACAAAGTTTTACAGATTGCTTTTAACAGTCAGTGAATTCCACTTCTGAACACAAGAACAAGTTAATGAGCATGCAGGTTTTGCACCACTGCTTTTCAGGCAAGCCAAAATCTCCTCAGAGAAACAGTGGCAAGCCAGATATTTGTAAAGCACTTCCCTTAATTCCCAGATGTCCTGAATCCAGATTTCCGTACATGAACTAGTGTAGAAGGAAGAGTGTTATCCTGAGCTACAGAAGCTTATTTAATCTCTTGTATGTTCCTTTCTTTGTTGAAGGTTGTTCAATGCAGCCTATGGATGTTAGGATCTTATGCAGGTGGGGGCTCATACTGCACCAATTCTGATGGCCAATACAGAGCCCAGCGTGACAGTCACCAATCACTAACTTCTGAGAAAAACTAAACTGCAAACAGAAAATGCCAGCAGTGAAGATAAAAGTATGGACAGGAATGAAGGAGGGAAGAGCCTTCGTGCATATCCAGAGTTACAATCTAATATCAGCGAGCCCTGTATTCTCTTTTGCCCTGGAGCTGAGAGTCTTACTGAGCTACCAAAATCCCATTAGTAACCAGTGGTAAAAATAATCAACATTGGCTGCAATACAACCAAATCCTCTCTTTTCCAGATTACAGAGGCTGTCCTCTTCGGTGCAGAAAACATTTAACTGCTGACCACTACCAGACCTACACGGGATACAGCCTCAGTTCTTGTCAGAGATCGTTTAATGAACTTATGTGTTTACCTCTTAATTATACCAGTCCACCTAATGGTGGAAGAAAACAAAAAGAACAGCTGAACCCCTTGACACTGAACTTGGCATGACATTAATGCTGGACACTTTCATGAAGCACTTCCAGAATAGCTGGGCAGAGGAGTGCACTGTGTGGTGCAGGAATGACCTCTGCAAAAGCTCAAGCTGCGTGGGGAAGAAGAGGGAGATTGTAGTTGTGGCATTTCAGGGCTTCATCCTTTATTTGCTGACAGTGGACAAATCCATGTTTGAGGTGGTGACACTTAGCTCTATCTGATAAAAACCTCTCAGTTTGAGTTTCCTCACACAGCCTGCTTCAGTGCAAAGCCTGGAGCTCTGCCATGTGGGAAGGAAGAGCCCATTACACCAGGAAAATCATTTCATCTTGCCAGAAGCCAGCATTTCCCATATTGTAGGGAAGAGCATTAGCCATATCTCTTCCATTCATTATTTTAAATAACATAGAAATGAAAGGAACTTATTATTCAGAATCTTTTTTTTTACAATTACTGCCATTTTAATTGCCCAATATAAGCCATTGTCTCTAGGTTGTTGAAGGCAAAAAAAATTAAAAAATAGATATTTTTATTTAATATATGTTAATATTAGAAAAAACCCATCCTCATCTAAAAATAATGTAACAAGTCAGAAATGTCAAAAAACAGCGAGGAAAATAAAGCATTTACTGATGTTTTGTTTCATGGTTTCATTTTCTTTTATTGTAGTCATGATGAGTAGAAATTCTCCTTTAAATGGAAAAAAAAAATTCTTAAATCATAATATACTTCCATTAGCTAAGGAAACCACAAAAAAAATTGAATTGTAATTTCTATGGGATAAAAGGAGAAAGTAAAAAGGATCTCTTTGAATTTTGTTTTAATATATTCATTGTAATTAAGCAAAAAAAAAAAAAAAAGTCTTGTATTTGAAATGTTGTAACTCAAATGGGCCCAAGTCAAACAGCTGTTTTATTGGCTCAAAACACACTGAAGAGAGAGAGAGGTGTACAGTTGGTGTCAAATGTTGCTGGTATTCTGTCACATTTAGAAGACTTAATTTACATATATGCACCTACTTGCACTTTATGGGTGGAGAGGTCAATTATTGCAAGCATAATTAACATCTTACTGCCAAAATTTGTTAAGCTATTAAGGCAAAATGAAGATTTGAATAATAGAACATGATAACTAGATGCTCCATTAAAGGATAAGTAATAAAATTTAGGATCTGAAAATCTTGGCTCATTTAGAATACTGTCGGTTCCAAGAAAAAATTATTTGACTTAATAAAATCAAAAGCAATAGAAATTATGGAATTCTATAGCATAACTGCAGGGGAAAAGGGGCATGAAACTCATGCAAATGAGTATGAAATAAGCTTAAAGAAAATATTTCACGAAGTAGAGAAACTGATACACATCTCTGAAAATCCAGAGGAGGAGGGGGACTTTCAGGGGCCACATTTCAATACCTGCAAGGAGTTAACCAAAGAGCCAAGCTCTTTACCCAGATGCTTCATGGGAAAATAGACAACAGTCATCAGCTGAATTGGGGGAGGTTCCATCTGGACATAAGGGGAAAAAAAGGTCACTATGAAGTAAATAAAGAACTGGAAGAGGGGCAAGTGAGGTTGTAGGACCTCAGTCCTTGGAGGTTTTCAGGATAACCCTGCTCTGATTTCAGTGTTGACCCTACTTTGAAGAACAGGTTGGTACAGAGACCTCACAAGGCTCCTTCCACTTCAGCAGTTCTGTCACATATAATCATGGTGAAAAATGAAAACCATGCTGAATTTTGTGTATTGAAAGAAAATAGATGTAAACTATGTGTCTGCCTTGACAACGGAAGCACTGGCAGTATTTATAGCCACAACTTCTAAAGCACTTCTCAGAAATGGTAAATAAGCTCCGTGCCTGAAAGAAGGAATAAAAATCAAAGATCTGCATCTGAGATGCTGAATGAGGAGTGGGCGTTTATTAATTCATGTATATTCATAATAAAGCTGTATCATGTTTACTGACTTTAAAAAATCCTTAATAGCCACTAAAATCTTATAGAGTGAGAGAAAACATGAATAGTAAGCAATTAAAAAGGCATTTTATTTTTTAAAGAAACCAAGTATGGTTGAATTTAGATCTGAATAGCTTTTTGACTCAAAGTCCATTCATGAATTCAAAATAAAATTATCTGTAAAATCTTGGGTTTGCTACTCTGGAAGACTATTTAAACATCTTTCACTGATTAAGTATTTTCTCCCTGGCACACACCTCAGCTATTTGGGCAACAGGATCTACCTGTGCTGGCAAATAAGGAACACAGTTTTGTCATAAGCATGAAATTATATGAGGATGTCAGAAATATAAAAACTGATCTAATGAAAAATAAAGGGTATTGCTCACAAGTCATAGAAATCAATGAATCACTACAGTTTAGTGTTTTCAGAACACAAACCATAATGGAGTAAGTAAGGAAGTCTGGATGAATCAAGTGGGGAGATGTCTGTTCCATATGGCTTCATTCAGTTATTACCAGTTGCTGCTTTGACTTCAAAATCACTTGGACAAATAGAACAGAAAAAGTGAAGATGCCTCATTGCTCCTGACAGTTTTGAGAAAAAGGGCAAAACAAATTTTTATATACTAGGCATTCAAAACCTTTTACAGAGAACTCTCAGAGTTAGAACACTAGTCACAACAGCAGCTGCACATCTTAATGCAGTTCTCACACAATGTTTTGAGCACTGTAATCCATTCTACTGCAAGTCATGACTAAGATAAGTATTTTCTGTCCAAATATCACTTTTTCAAGTAAAGGAAAGAAACTTTGTATACCTTCTGCCCAAAAAGATGATCTGAACAGTTGAACTGGTTTGTGATTTTAAGAGAGAAGTAGGATTTATAATTAGCATGTGTTAGCTTTCCGAATTTAAAAAAAAAAAAAAAAAAGGCAGCAGG
>VXBX01006688.1:0-34990 GCA_013400415.1 Scytalopus superciliaris
AGGCTGTCTTTCTGCTGAAAGACGGTATTGGTCATGGTGAGTTGCTGCTCTGCACAAAACTCTAGCAAGAGGCACCCATTGTTGTTGCAGTTTCCAACACTATGCTTGCCTAGTACTCCNTGATGCTCAGGACATCCACTATGTGCAGTATCAAGCACGGTTCTGATGTTCCAACATGCGAGTGTCAATCTGAACACACCTTTGGGGGCCGGTGTGTCTCTTTGTCTTTGTTCGACTGCGTTGGAAGATGCTTTTTGGCCGTGGTCAGCTAGCCGGGTGAGGGGCGGAGATGAGCTTTGGTTAGGGCACCTTTTCCAGGCCCCTCTCCGTGTGGAGCAAGCAGTGCTCTCCTTGAAAAAGGCTGCTTGGTCATTCAGGATGGTGCGAACAAGATTGTCATCTCCAGGGTCAGCCTGGAGCGACCAATGTCCTGACCCGCCTGCCTGCAGGGCTGGGGCTGCGGCTCCCAGGGCACCTTCTCACCTGCCCTTNACCAATGTCCTGACCCGCCTGCCTGCAGGGCTGGGGCTGCAGCTCCCAGGGCGCCTTCTCACCTGCCCTTTCACCCCTCGCCTGGTGCTGCAGGATTTGGCAAATGTGGGTGTAGCCTCCAAGCCTTGCAGTGGATTTTTTAGGTGAGGCAGAGCGTGGGCAGGAGTGGCCCCACTCTTTACTCCTGAGGTTTATCTGCCAGGGCTGTGCGAGCTTGGACAGTGACAGTGAAGTCCTCAGGATGCAGGTTTAGTTAAGAGTATCCTTCTCATAGATCGATGGCCTTACAGGGCTAAGCAAGCTCCATCTGCCCAGGTTTGGATTTAGAGTTGTCCTTCTCCCAGGATGGTTGCCCGGGGGCTGGTGAGCCCATCCTGCCCATGGACACACTTTGTCTGACCCTTCAGTTGAGACCTGACTAGCATGGGAGACCCTACTGGAGGCAGAAATCACTGCCAGCACAGCCTGCAACCTCATAAGGGCATGTAAGCTTCTCCCCCACAACAAGGGGGTGTCCGTGGAGAAGCAACTGTTTTATAACCTAGAATAAAAGGTACATCTAATGATTTTGGAGCCAACAGTCTACTTTATGTTTTTTTCAGTTTCAGAAAATTCTGATTACAATGGCTCTTGAGGCACTGAACTGGAGAATGATCTTGCATTCCTGCCGCATCAAGTGTACCTGAACACACAGGTCACAGGTGCAAGGCAGCCAGATGGACACAAGGCCAGTGAGAGGTGAATCTGTCTCACTGTTGCACCACAGATGGAGCCTGTGCTGGGTCAGATTTTATCTCCTCTCCTTGAGAAGTCCACTGGGAGACCTGGAAACTCAGCTGGCCCAACATGAACTGAACAAGCTACCTCAGGAAATTTGAAGGGACTCTACCAGGTGTGTGACTCAAATCTCATGCTCCTTGTGCTGATGGCAGGGTGGTATGAAGAATTAATCAGTAGGATCTCTGCTATCTATCCCTATCCCTGTGTTTCTACTCTCTAAGCTTTAATAAAATCAATTTACAGTTCCACTCCCCCTGTTGTATGTGTGAGAAAGCAGTGGCTTTCACAGTTTATGGTACTATTTGAATTTTTCTTATCTCAGCTTATGATGCAAGTGAAGACTTTTCTTAGGATATTACCCTGCACAAAGGCACATGTTCTTATTATTGTTAGTGTTACTCTATTGCCTAGAAATGCACTAAATGCAACTCCTGCCTCGGTGAAGTCAGTGCAATCATGTCACTCTGTGATCACAGGGGCAGAATCCCTCCACATATATCACTGCAACACCTCTCTGTTTCATGTGGAAGCTCTGAATCCTATTAATGAAAACATTAAACTCACAGAAAAATCACGCTATTCCAGTTTTACCTCTGGATTATCCAAGTACTACTCCAACATGATATGTGTGCCTATAGAAATGCCTTGTTTTGCTATGCAAGGCCACATCTGAAATGGCTCCAAAACCATATACTTATTCCCTGTTCCTTTCAAGCATGTGCTGGCACTGCCAGGAATTTGATCACACAGCCCTGACACCTGCAGCATTCAGCACCATCCTTTTGTTTGGTTTTACTCTCAGTCAAGATTGACAGTACCTCACTGCAGGCTTTCGAGGCACAACGTTCCTGGAAGGGTTGCGCTGCTTGTGATGCAGAGCAGTGAACAGATGTATGGCACTGACACATACTTTTGTCCCATGGACCTTACCAACAATAGCTGCATTGTGTAAGCTTCCTTTTGGTGCTGTTCAGCTCCTGTGCCCTGCTGTGCAGGGGAGCTTTTCCATCTCACCTCTCTGTTAGACATCCCTCTCTACTGTTTCTCCTGATGTAATAAAACACTGGGAAGAAAAAAGAACTCTTTTTGGAAAGAGCTCATCTGACCAGTGCAGTCTCCCAGTAATTGCAGCAACAGCTAAGAAGAAGGCTGTTTGATTTCTGTCTCCAGAATTACCTCCTGAGCAGTTGTTCTCACACCGTACCCACACAGAGTCCTTGTCCACAGGCAGGACTGGTGGCAAGGCCAGGGCTAAACGCCATTCAGAAGTTCAGGATAAAGTAACACAGAATCATAGAATGGTTTGGGTTGGAAAGAACCTTAGAGACCATCTCATTCCACCCCCCCGCCATGGACAGGGACACCTTCCACTAGCCCAGGTTGCTCCAAGCCCCGCCCAACCTGGTCTTGGACACATCCAGGGATGGGGCAGCCACAGCTTCTCTGGATAACCTGTGCCAGGGCCTCCTCACCCTCAAAGGGAAGAATTTCTTCCTAATATCTACTTTAAACCTGTGCTCTTTCGGTTTGAAGCCTTTCACCACTGTCCTGTCACTCCAGGCCCTTGTAAATAGTCTCTCTTCATCTTTCCTGTTTTCGGCCTGCTAACATATGCAAAGAAAGTCAGATCAGAGGGAACAGGATAGCCCCAAGCTATTTTTTCAGCCACAAAACCAGTCTCTCTGCCAGCATGCTTCACTGGATAGCAGAGTGCTGGAACAAATCCTGGGACAGCTCCCAGACTCTATTGCAGGGTTAATGGTCTCCTGTTATTGTTTGCAAAAGCACACTGAAGAAAACTAAGCTCTGCAATAGCAGTGTAGAAGCTCCTGAAGGATATGGCAGCAGGTTATATTCCCTGCATGGAATTGAAAATAACACAGTTACACCGGACTATCTCTGTTCTGCATGAAAACCTCATAAAGAAGAACTTGGGATAATCCAACCCTGGGTTCTGTTTCAGAAGATCCAGATTTCACACATTTTTACTACACATCACCATTTCTTTACTTAACACCTTCTTTCCCTTCTAGAACTGAAGTCCCTCCATTCCCACTACCCCTACTTCTTAATATGATCCTGCAGTGATCCCATGCACCGAGGTCACAACTAGGCTCAGCTCACTTTAGGGGCCCATGGTATTCCTCCCTTTTGCACAGTCAGCACCAGTGCCCTGCAAGGACAGACTTTACCGGCTTGCTTAAGGGAAGCTCTAAATTTCCTCTACATCCTCTGAGTCACATCTTCAGTGTTGTTTCATGTCACCCTGATGGACTGCAAGAAGAGCAGAGGTCTTTCACAGACAGGTGCCATGGCTACAAATGTTGGATGGAAATAGTATAAAGAGCAAAGTTAACCCAGTGTCTAGCTGTAGTCCCTGCCAAAATGTCTATCACTTCAAAAAGCACACAAGCATTATGCTTTCCAATTGCTAATTCTATTTTTTGGTTACTAATACATTTACCTTTGTTTCTGATTTTGCCAACCAAGAAGTGCTGCAAGCACAGTGGTCTCCATCAGTGATGGTCAAGAGGACTGAATAAAAGGGAAATATCAGCACTGCCAAATGCTGAAGTTCTTGTAAGCAATGGCGAAATGGTTTGCTTGTATGTACGTGTGTTGTGGTTTAACTCCAGCCAGCAACTCAGCATCATGCAGCCACCCACTCACTGCCTCACACCCCTGGGATGGGGAGGAGAATCAGAAAAAAAAGCAAAATTCATGGGTTGAGATAAGAACAGTTTAATCATTAAAATAAAAGATAATGATAATGACAAGCAACAGTAATAATGATGATGATAATAATAACAAAGAAAAGACAAATAAGGAAAAGAGAGAAGAATAAAACTCAAGAAAGAGTACAATTGTTCATATTTGCTGACCCATGTCCAGCCCATTCCCCAGTGGCATTCAGCCCCTCCTGGCCAACTCCCTCAGATTATATGCTGGGCATGACATTCTATGGCGTGGAATATTCCTTTGGCCAGTTTGGGTCCACTGTCCTGCCCATGCTCCCTCCTAGCTCCTTGTGCAGCATCCTGCTGGTACAACAGAGCACACTGAACAGTCCTTGACTTAGGAATCATCACTACTGAGCACCAACTAAAACATCAGTGTGTTATCAACATTATGCTCATCCTGAATCCAAAACCCAGCACTGTACTAGCTACTAGGAAGAAAGCTAACTCTATCTCAGTTGAAACTAAGTCAGCATGGAGTATGGTTGTGTGGATCTCTTCCCTCTGATTTAGAAAGGAATGTGATCCTAGACAGCAGCTCTGTCAGGCAGCCCGTGGAGACTGCAAGAGGAAGATCCACTGAATGCTGTGACCATTTTTGTGTTAGAACCCCTTAACCAGTTCCAGTGCAATCTTCTCCCAACAGCACTTAAAACTCCAACTGCAGGAGCAGCTCTGTGGGGAAAAGAGGAACTGAAATTGCATAGGGGAGAAACTGAAGAAGAAACAAAACTTGTCTTCATTCAGGTTTCCTCACCACCCTGCCCTTACAGAATCACAAAATCACAGAATGGTTTGGGTTGGAAAGGACCTTAAAGATCATCCCATTCCAACCCCCAGCCATGGGAAGGGACACCTTCCACTAGACCAGCTTGCTTCAAGCCCTGTCCAATCTAGCCTCGCCCACAACTGGTCTGGGCAAGCTGTGGCAGGGCCCCACCACCCCCACAGTAAAGAATTTCTTCCTAATATCCAATCTGAACCTACTCTCTCTCAGTTTAAAGCAATTAGCCCCATCATATCACTATAAGCCCTCTACTCACTGTGCAGGAGCCCAGCAGGCTGTGGGATAGATAATGTGGGATGATGGGATCTGGGATAGATGCCTGTGGGACTGAACTCTAGAATGCATCACAGATTAAGTACCTTATAGTTTTGGACCACTCAGTAACGCATCCTTTCAGACATCAGAGTGCCACAGAGACCCTGGAGGCAGCACAACATTCCTTCTCTGCCAAAAGAGGAGATCTGAGGAAAAGGAGAGACTTTCTTGCTCTATTTTCCTCAGCAGGTACAATCCTGTCCCAGTCAGGCCATCTGCAGTCCCTTCTTCTTGCATCAGCACAGTTAAACTGGAAGCATGTTTGTACATCCATATGGCACAACCCGGCTAACCTGGCATGTGATGACAGACAATCCTGCTGCTGGACACAGCAAGGACAGGGGCCATGAGAATGCACAGCGAAGGGAGGCAACTGGTAGATGGTGTTCAAGAACCCAGCTCTGTGTCTGGCACAACTGCACATCTGGCACAGCACCACCAGACAGGCTTCAGAGCTCTACCAAATCCAGCTTCCACCACGGCACACTCTGTGCCCAGCCAAATATGACAAGGAAAGTGCTTAGAGGCACATGTATGCAGAGACACACCTTCCTTAGACAGATCAGCAAGACTGGGCTATTACTTTAATTTCTTGCTCCTATTTTAGGAGAATTATTGCCAGGATAGTTTATGAGAACAGTAAATCCCAAATAGAGGACATCTGCACGGAGAAGAGGTTTCCTATCAGCAGGGAGCATTGCGAACCAGCAAAGTGAGAGCAGCAGACAGGGACTGGAAGTTGAAACTAGACAGGCTTGGACTGAAAAGAATCTGCTGATTGTGAGAGTAAGTATCAAGTAGAAAGGCTTACCAGGGAGCTGTGCACTTCTTGTAGTTCCTCCATTGAGATTAAGTGCCTCTTTCTAGAAGTTCCTCTCTATGCCAACAAGAGAAAAATCCAGGACCCTGACACCCCTACCACAGCTCAGACTGCGTGGGCTTGCAATCCCTTCTGTTTTCCAAACCTTCCAACTCCCACAGTGTCTTTGAGCTGAGAAATACTCAGACCACTCCCCTTACTGTCATTTCTGGGAGTGTCACCAGCTGCTGTTGCCATGGTGGTGGACAGGCAGATCTGAACCCAAAAAGGAAACCTGAACAATGTGAGCAGAACAGAGAACTTGTAACCTCAGTGAAATCCTCCTGCATCTGTATTTGATGCCCTGTGAGAAATAAACAAGAGGTTTTATTACAAGCAAATAAATTGAATAGGGGACACTAACTCAGGGATTTACATTTTTGGGTTTTTTTTTTCTTTTTTACTAACCTATAGGGCGCATCGCGGAGCTGTAAGATACCTGATCCTATCTGGAGCTGGTATCAGGGAAAGCATGCAGACAGGAATAGGGAAACTGTAAGTGAATATTGGTAAGGAAACCCCTCTTGCCATATGGCTGGTCCTGGAGGCCGCCATGCTACTCAGGGCCCCACCTCCTAGCACAGCACAGCCAACCAGGGAGAGGGGAACACCTCTTCTGGTACGTGAATGGGGTGGGATTTTGGAGACCTTAAAAGAGCGAAATTTAAACTCAGGGGTGTGCTTTTGGACCTACTTGACCAGGGCACCCAACACATGTAAGTAAAATTTCCTACTTGTTATTTTTCTTTGCTTCATGGGGTCTATTGTTTTTCTAAACTCAGTAAAAGAGAAATTTTCTCACAGCCTGGAAAAGGGATCAAAGTGTCTCTCAAAACATTCAAATCCAACAACACAAGCACTTTTCTCCTACAATATTTTCTGGGATCAGAATTCCATGTAGTAGGGGTACATGCAGGGGTAGATAAGAGCCAGCCACCCAACAGGCCTCATTCTACCTGCCAAGCAGAGGTTTTCATTTGCTGACTGCAGAAACACAGGGATAGAATTCTCCTGATAAATGCACAGTAGAGAGGAAACAGAAATGAGCAGCAAATGCAAAAGACATCTCAAAGCAGAAAAGGAACTGGAGCTCTTCAGGATCAAACCATGTGACAGAGAGGTGACAAAGGTAAGCATGTGGAATAAGAAAAGATCTATGGGGTTAATTCACCTAAACCAGGACAGCAGCACTGACAAGAGGCAGAAGGATGTGCTGCACATGAATCCGACCATTACTTGTGCCCCTTCCCTTGCATCCATGGGCACTGTTTTAGTGATGTCCAGAAGAGGAGGACAACCCCCCATGTGGGTAGGAGAGCTATCACATAGCATCACAACCCTGACCAGGCAACAGCAATTCATCTGTGTGCTGCTAAAAACAGATAGTCTAGAAGCATGTCTGAAGAGAAGGGCAACTGGGTCAGACATTCTGCATGCTTCATGCAAAGAAGAGTAGCAGCCCAGGCCTGCCCATCAGAGCCCTGACACTGGCTGTCTGGTTGGGCCATCTCAGAACAGGGCAGTATGGCCAGCAGGGAGGTGGTGGGGTGCCCCTCCCACTCCATTTCTTCTAACTTTCTGACTTTTTTCTTCTCTTGATCTGGGTCTTCTTGATTGAGTACACAGCAGCAGCCCAACTCTGTCTGTTCTTTGGAAGACCACCTGGCAGTGTGATCCCCTCCCAATGGCAGAAAAAAGCCAGAAAGGATTTTATGCACCAAAGTGAGGCAAGAGGAGTCCTACCCATCATTTCAATCCAAGCTGACTTGACCTCTTGAGGCAAGTTCTGCCTTGCTCAACAGAGGAAAATGACTTCCCATTTTCACACTGCAGGAAATCCCCTTTCTCCTTCAAAGCAGGATCCTGGGGAGGAAACATCTGTGCATTTACAAGCCTGAGCTCCCTTTAAGATGTGTCAGCTTTCACCATGCTCCAGCATAGCTCAGACTAAGGTCGCCTTCCAAAACATAACCCGAGGCAAAGTAAAACAATCCCACACCCAAATATTCAGGCCCTGAGCAACCTGATCGTACTCCGAACAAGGGGCTGAACCAGAGTCCTCCAAAAGTCCCTTCTAATTTAAATTCTCCTGTGATTTTATGATCCTGTTTCAGCAGAGCATGCAGCCTTGGAGCAACTGAAGAGGAGACTGACTGTGGGAAAGGACTGGGGAGCAGTGTCAGCACAGCCGCTAGCTGCTGGCACCTGCTCAGTCACACTTGCTTCTGCTGCAGATGCAGCAGCACAAGGAAAGGCCACTGAGCCCAGCTGAGCAGCTGCCCTGCAGTGTCCTGCCCAGTGCTGGAGGATCAATGATGTGCAAAATATGCAGGGGAAACTGCCTCTAAGATGCAATGAAAGGACACAGCAGGTAAAAATGGCCGCAGCATGAACCTGGCCCAGAACAGCCTCTGTCCTGCAGGGAAAGGCTTGCTCTGCACTGCTATTACTGGGTTCATGTTTCTGTCAATACTGTCCTTTGTATGAACACTGAATCTGGACAAGGTGTGAGTCAGTCCCAGGTTATGGAGCAGAAAAGGCTTCACAGAAGAAATATAGAAACGTAGAAATATAGAATCACAGAATGGTTTGGGTTGAAAAGGACCTTAATCCAATTTCATCCCATCCTCTGCCATGGGCAGGGACACCTTCCACTAGCCCCCTCCAACCTGGACTTGGCCACTTCCAGGGATGGGGCAGCCACAGCTTCTCTGGGCACCTTGTTCCAGGGCCTGCCCACCCTCACAGGGAGGAATTTCTTCCTGATATCTAATCTAACCTTGCTCTCTGTCAGTTTGAAGAAATTCTCCCTTGTTACTCCAGGCCCTTGCCCAAAGTCCCTCTCCAGCTGTCTGGGAGCCCATTCAGATATTGGAAAATGCTGAATGGTGCAGTCAAAGAAGTGGAGTCTGTGTTTGACCTCAGCTGATGCTGCAAACAAGATTTGCTAAGCAAAAGATGTGCACGAGGATCCTTGGTGACAGGGTTGCTACTCAACACTCATATCGATCCCAAGTCTGGCATAAAGATCCCAGCACTGAGAGATGCTCACAGACCCTTCCTGGGCCAGGCACGAGTGTGCCCACATCAGCCTGTGCCCAGGCTCAGGGGAAGACCTGTGGTCCCCACAAGCTCCTCGGCACTATCAGCAGCTTCTCTCTCCCTTGAACTTTGAGTCATTCTGTATTTTGTTCAATTTTATGCAATCTTCTTTGCTCAACATTTGGTTTCCATGGAGTCACACTGTGTGAAACAGATTTATATATAGAAAGTGGAACGGGTCATACGACCGGTCTCTGTTGTCATGGCAACCAGCACAGCTCCCCTTGGGCTGAATTGGATGGCACATGGCTGCTGGGGAAAAAGTCAACCTCCCTGGGTGGCCCTGCAGGCACCGCACTGCCCATGCCACCCTCCCAGCCCCGCAGCTTGGCTGTGCTATTCTTTTGCTCCAGGCACTGGCTCCACCCTCCTGTGACACCAGCCCTTGTCCTCAGAGAGGACAGTCCCCTCACCTGTGCCAAGCCTCAGGGTCTCTCAGAGCACATGCCAGTCTAGCAGGGCAGCTCTCATTTTTCTGCGTCTTAAAAATCTCCTTGCCCTAGTAAGTCTCCTCTGTGTCCCACCAGTCTTCTTCACTCCTACTTCCTCCTAAATAACTTCAGCATCTTCATGCAGCTGCTGTTTCCTTGGATGCCTTCTCTGCAACTTTTCTACCCACCCACCATGGCTGTAACCAGGAGGACCTGATGGCTAGCCTAGTCCCATAGGTCACACCCCTCTCTTTCCCATTTGGTTCTGGAACACAGTGTGTATGCTTCCCACCCAGCTTTGCCTGCTCTCCAGCCAGATCCACAGCTGCCAAAAGCCTCCCTCCACTCCCAGTCAGTTCCCTGGCTGTGGTGCAGGTATGTGTCTAGCACTTTCCTTTCAGGTAATATCCATGAACAGCACCATGTTAGCAGAGAACAAGCCTTCTGGGACTGATACACTTCTCTCTGCCAATATTCCAAGTGAGAGAAAAACAAACTGTTTCTGAAGGATACATGACCCAGGGAGACAGACCAGGTGATGTTGTCTGCCTTGGTGCTGTGTGAGAGACCAAAACGGGTGGGAAGGGAAGAAAAATCCTCTGACCCATGAATCACACCTAAACCCCTTCAAAATAGGGGCTGTCAAGCCAGAAGTGAAAAATCTGAGTAACTCCAGTGCAGCTCAGTCCTCTCCCTTGCTTCCCAACAGGTGCCTGGTGCACAGAGCCATGTGCCAGACTGGAAGAAGCCACAGCACTGAGTTGCAGCTGTCTGGCCCCTGAAGTGGGTTGCATGGGACTCCTGCCACCAGGTCTGGTCCAAATCCTACCACAACCAATGCGCACTCCCTGGCAAGGCAGCATCTTAGGGAGCATTAATGGCTACCAGTGGGTTTTGGCTGAGGAGGGAAAGTGTAAGAAGTAGGAAGGGTCTGAAAGAAGGGGAGTGGATATTCAGTATAGGGAAAGAGCATGGGAGAGGGCTCTGATTTGAGGAGAGTGGTTAGCAAGAAAGAGAATAAAAAACCTTTGACAGCAGGGATTTGGGGAGTGGCAGGTGTGCAGAAGGGTGAGAGCACTCTGCAAGGGACAGCCCAGCTGTCAGCTTCCTCACCTCTAGCTCTGCCTGAACTCTGCATGCTCGCAGTCAGTTCATCCCTTTCCTGTGCTCCCTTCTCTGTGTGCTCTCATGGGGGTGAGTGCAACTCTGTGACAGCATTCAGCACTATCTGACAAGGTTGTAGAGACCTGGTGCTGAAAGAGCAACAAAGTAAGGAGAAACAAAGTACCACTCTCCCAGCAGGTGCCAAGGACCATGGGCAGCCAGTCTGTTCTGGATGAGAAAGCCCATTTAGAACACAGTGATGATGGCTGCATGCACATGGGCATCCCTGCAAGGATAATGCACCCACAGGAAGCTCAGGAATCATCCCCAGGAAAACACACGGTTGTTTTTCCTTTCTGTGCTAACGGACAACAAGTATTTAATGGACAAATCTGTTCAATCCCTTCTGAGCAGTCCCACTCGTGTTTTTCCAACTGAGCCATGCAAGGAGAGGTGATGGCCAGAGTGAGACTGGACAGGAAAGAAGCTGTGGGTGACCATATCTGGCAGCAGCAAGAAGCTGGTACTGCTGGGTGGAACTTCTACAGCATGGCCTGGGAAGGCCAATGAGAGGTCAGCCAGACAGACTGCTATGATATCAGGAAAATTTTTCTTCACTGAAAGAGTGATCAGGCATTAGAACAGGTTGCTCAGGGAAGTGGTAGAATCACTGTCCCTGGAAGTCCTCAAAAAACATGTGGCTGTGGTGCTTGGGGTTTAGTGCTGGACTTGGCAGTGCTGGATTAATGGTTGGATTTAAAGGGCTTTTCCATCCTTAAGGAATCTCTGATCCTGTGAAGGACCTAACTCCACACACAATGGAGCAAAGAGGAACAGAAATAGGATACAGAGGGAGGATGGGAACTGAGATAAGTTAATCCCACAAACAGCACTCTGTCTGGTGCCACCCCTGTGGTGAGAGCCATCAGCCCCATGGTCTGGGGTTGAAAATCATGACAGTGAGTCACAGGAAAAGCTCCCTAGACCATGGAAGAGACTGATACTGGGATGCAGGGAAAGAGCATCTCAGTATTATACAAGACAAGGGATGGTTAGGAACAAAAACAAAGGTGGAGGAAGGGAGGAAAACAGTGATGGGTAAGAGGATTCAATGAGCCAGTCACACTCAAATAGGCAGCTAGTGATCATATTTGTCTGTCCATACCCTGGCTGATGACTGTGGTCCTCTAAGGCACTGCTTACTGAGAAGAGGCAGATCTTGGCATCAACACCTGGCCTTGAAGACCCCTGTGGGATGCCAGCATATGAACCATACAGAAGTTAAGAGGCCAGTGCAAGAATGCCAGCAAAGACTAGATTAGTACCTCTTACCTGTTCCCAAGCACATCAGTGTCCAACTGCCTCCCTCAAACATGGAACAATCCCTTCCAGCAGTCAGTTTCCCTGTAGCTGTGAAGGAGTGTTTCTGAATTCTCTTCCCAAAGAGAAATACAGAAGTTAGCACTCTCCCATTCCTCTCTTTTCCTTTCAGCAGCATTGTTTCTTACTGTTCAGAGAGTTAACATTGGAAATCTAATTTGGTAACTGCAGAGTGGGCATGGACTCTGGAGGCCTAGGAATGGTTCATCTTCCAGAACACAGCCAGCTTGGGTTACCAACAAGCAGCACACCGAGTGCCTTGCCCTGCTACCTTTCTATCTATCATCAGAAAAAGAGGCCATGCTGTCTCCCTATCACAATGTCTTGAAATAAGAGGATGTGGTCAGCTGGGACAAAGCTGATTTCTCAAGAGATACAGAGCTGTCATGAGCACAATTTTATGTTTCTATGCCAAAGTTTTTCATGCTGTATACTCAGCCCACTCAGATATGGCAGAGTTTGATACAAACCATGTTGAGTCACAGCCCTATCCCTTCAAGGGGAATGGAGACCCAAGTTCTGCCAGAGGCTACCATGAACTGGCTCTCCTGGATACTAAGAATTCCTCCAAGCAGGAGTCACACCATGACTTGGTAGAGTAGGAGTGGGCAGAAGGTGAGAGGCTGGGGATGAGGCAGAACCAGCTCTCCAAGAACCCTGGGCTGGATGTACCCTGTGCCAGGGCAGCCTCTAAGTTGGCAGGAGCCCTCCTCCCCTCAGTGTGGGACTTCCTGTGTTCCATCTCAGGGAGAGAGCAACTGCAGTGTGAGCCTCATGACCAGGGAGGGGAACGATTGGAGCCCCTGGTAAGGGGGACCGTACCTGTGGCACCAGTGGGGGGTAGCTGGTTGCCCTGCAGGAGCCAGAGAACAGCAAGAGATCCTGGACCCAAAAATAACCACTGGAATGAGTATGTGGATTGTAAGGCAATAAAAGGCCAGGGATTCCTTTGTTTGGGGTCCTCCCACCCCAAGCTATTCTGGTTGCTGTACCCCACTAAATTAGGAAGTTATTTTTTTTCTGAAATTGCATGCCTGAGACTTTGCTGTAAGAAACCTGAGGTAGAAAAATTTCTTTACAAGCCTCAGCCTGCGCAGGGCGGATGAGTCACTCGTCTCTAACACCAGCATCTGGTACAAGGCAGAGCCCCAGGGCGGAGCACTCTGAAGGGCTGTGTTGTCCTAGGCATCTGGGGACAACAAGGCCATTGTTGAGCAAACCTAGTACTGTCAGAGTCACTCACAGAAACACAGAGAGTCACAAGGCCAGATCAGGCCAGCTGTAGCATTACTGCTTGTCTCCAGTTTGAAAAGACCTGCTGTGGGGACAAATTCCTCCCTGAGTGATTGTGGAGCGTGGCACATCAGCAAGGTGCTCGAAGGCCCAGGAGGCAGCTGAGGAGTTTGGGGTACACTGCTTGCTCCAGGTGCAAGCAGTCCATCAGACTTCCCACAGACATTTAAATTCACTGTCTGATCCCTCTCCCTGGGCTCTGGCATGGAAAAGGGCAGTAGAAAAGTCACCCAGAGCAGGCTCAAGGGCAGGCAAAGAGCTGGGCAGCACAGTTGCCTTCTGGGATCCTCACGTCTGTGAGTGCAGCTCAGTTCAGAGAAATGGAACATCTGGGAATCATTCCAAATGGTTTTCTATGGGGCCTCCAGCCCATGCGTTGCAGGAAGCTGGGCCTGGCTAAGTGCTCTCTCTACCTGCGCTGACATAACACACCCTCACTAGCCCATGAGGAAGCCTCAGGCCCTCCATGCTCACGTGCATGCAGGGACATGTCCCCTCCCTCTGACCAAGGCCAAGCAGCACTGGTGGCTTCTTGGGATCAGATGCAGTGTCAGGCTTGGGTATTTCACAAGACATTGCAGTGGGCTACTAATCACATGCACAGACAACTGCAAGGGAGCCCCAAGACACTCTGGAAAAATTTCTTCACTGAAAGAGTGGTTAGGCATTGGAATAGGATGCCTGGAGCAGTGGTGGAGTCACCATGCCTGGAAAGATTCAAACAATGAGTAGGCATGACACTTCGCAATACAGTTTAGTGGGCATGAGGATATTAGGTCAAAAGTTGGACTTGATGGTCTTGGAGGTTTTTTCCAAACGTAATGATTCTATGATTCTATGATTCTATATCCATGTTTAAATAGGACAAAACTTGAACAGAAGCCTAGCAGAAATGAAAGAATGATAAAGAGACCTGTGTCTTGCTTGCTTTCCAGTTTTTCCAAGTCCACTCATGACCTCACGCATGAATTTTCTGCATTGCACTAATCTGTACATTGCTCCCCTGAGCCCTAGAACAAAAATCCATCCTGGACATGTGGGCAGGGGGCCCTTGCTCCCCCATGAGCTCCTGCGGGCTGCCCAGCCATTTCCTGACCCCTCTACCAGCCCTGGCACTCCTGGCAGCACGGCAGCCTCCAGTGTGCTCCACAGCTCCCAGGAATCACAGTATCCTCTCTTCCTGCAGCATCCTCTGCAATTGCAGAAGTCAGATGCAATCACAAACAATGCAATTCCACGATCCTATCTTCCTGGCTGTGGTAGGGCATGCCTTTCCATGCTTCATTTCTCATACATCATTGTGGCTTTCACAAGCCCAACTCTACTGCTGCATTCTGCAGTTTCCCAGACACAATAAAATCACTTCATAAAAACTAATAATTAGTGTCCTTTTAGGAAGGAAGGGATTCTCCCTTAAATTACAGACTGTCTCATACATGCACACACAAGCATGCATAGCAGAGCTAAGGCACAGCAATCTCCACTCTGCTGCAGTTATCTGGAAAAAATGTCTGTTTACAGAAACATTTTGAAGCAAGTAACGTATCTGTAAGTTAGAAGAGAAAGCAAAAGCATAGTAGGCAAGTTTCTGGTCAGATCTTCAGAGCTAGTGCATTCCCCTTCTCAAGAGAATTTAATGAAAGCATATTCTGAGATTGTCCAAAGAATAATCTCAGTTAGTTGTCTGTATTTACCATAGAATCACAGATTGCTTTGCATTGGAAGGGGCCTTAAAGCTCATCCCATTCCAACCTATTGCCATGGGCAGAGACACCTTCCCACTAGACCAGTTTGTTCCAAGTGCTGTTCAGGACTTGAACATTTCCAGTGATGGGGCATTTAATTACTTACCTTTAACTACTTTAAAAAACCCTTTAAATATCCTTCTCTCTTTTAGGAAGAATGTTAGGACAAGGTGCCTGAGAACCTTATATTCAATGACCTGCATTTTTGATAATTTTATTACAAATATTATCTCAAAACCTATGCAATTAAAAAAAACAAAAACCAGGAATAGTTTACTCAGATTCTGTTTCTGGCCACAGGCCTTAAGCTATTCATGTTTTGGCATATTACAGTTACATTTTCCTCTACTTTAAAACAAAATTTGCTTTCCTCTGTTGTTGTGGTAGGGCAGATCCCCAAATAACCTTCATTGTTGATTTTGCAGGCAGCCTGGATGGGTACCTCTCATTTACAAGCACCCTCAATTTTTCTTGAATGCTGTTTCCCTGCAGAGGAAGTCTGTTCTCATTCAATGGCCCTCCACGACCAAAACTTCAGGAACTTCAGATGCAGAGAAAGCAATGAAATAGCCAAGATACAAAGTGCTGCCAGATGCACATTCCTGCACCCTCCCTCATAATCTCTCTGAAGCCCGGAGAATGTGACTGTTGTTCCTGTAACTCTGCAGCACAGCACACTCACAGACATACCATCGTTATTTTCTATTTTTGCTGCTGCTACAAATCTTAATAAATAAGCAAACAAACAAACAAACAACAAAAGAAAGCACGGGAGGAAAGCTATTCCCACAACTTGGCAAGGCTGACTGAGGCTGCAGGAGTGCCTGCATGGACCCTGGATCCCTGCCTGCACACTGCTGTGGCCAGACAGACAGATGGACACACAGATGGGCAGATGGACAAGCAGACAGACAGGCAGAAGAGCAGCTAGGCAGATGGACAGGTAGATGGACAGGGAGCCACTGCTGGTCTGAGAGCTGGGCCATGTGCCCATCCCTACTGGAAGGAGAGGGTGGCAGGGGAAGGACTGAGGGCTGCAGGTGCAGTGCAGAACACTTGCTCCTCCTTGCAGATGAGATGCTGGGCTCAGCATCCTACAGGGGGAAACACCTACATTTACTGCATCTGCAGCACTTTTCCAGGGGCCTCCTCCGTAAAAATGCCAAGTGTAGGGCTGCCTTTGCACCCCGCGAGGACTGGGGTGTTGCTAAGGAAAAATCCTCCTTCTCCACCAGGCTTGGTAACTCTGCAGGTTGCTCAGGCAGGACATACTGAGCATGGCTACGTGCATTGCTGCCTGGCTGTCCCAACCCCCTCCCACAGGAGCGTCTGGATAGCCATGCCAGAGCTGCCTGGTGGCACCACCGAGGCCACCTGGTACGTGACATGAAGGTAATGCAACACTCTGAAGGTGCCCTTGGTGGGCAGAGCAGCCACAGCCCACAGAGGACTGTAATGCGAGCAGTCATTTCACTAGACCAGGCAGTCCTTGGTGAAGTGGATGCCTCTTATCTCTAGCTGACATAAAAGGGTATGTTCATGTTAGCCTTCTAATTATTGGCCTATCTCTGAGCATTTGAAAAACCTCAGTTTCTTGTCCTTATAACTACTACTCCTGGCACTCTGCATGCTGAAGGGAGTTCAGGTCTCACGCAGTTTATCTCTTTTTAATGAAACTCCACCATACAAACATTTCATCTGAGAAGAATATCTGGGTCACCGCATTTGTTCAGTGAAATTCATCCAGTCCAGGGATGATCCATAACATTTGAAGCAGCACACTGCCCATGGTGGGGAAGACCGAAGAGACAAGGGATAGCAAAGACAGACCTCGAGTGCTGGCAGACAGCAACAGCTGAGTAGGTCCAGAACAGGGAGACACATTGGTGGGAGATCATCAGCTGCAGATGGGACAGACAAGTGCAGGAAAATGGAGCAGGCAGAAACACACAGGAAATATCAATTCAATAGTCAGCTTGGAAAAAATGCAAGTAGGAAAAAACAGCCCAAAAAAACAGACAGCAGGAGGGAAATTCCTGAAAACAGTTATTGATGAATTTTAATTCACCCCATGAGGTAACTGAACATCCTCGGAAGAACACAATGAGCGTCACTGGCTCCCCTCCGTCTGCTCTCTTTTCCCAGTCAGTCCTCTATCCCACTAGCACTGGTTTAAAGAAAATTAATAAATTGGCCATTTTAAAACTGCCACATTTCCCTACTAGATCCTCTGTTCTCTTCTGGACTTTACCAGATTTCAAACTCCCAACTGGATGTTTATGAGGATGCATTTTTGCATGACCTCTAATTTGTTTATGCAGCAAAAAAAGATGAAGGTAGTTTTATTAAAAAGTCCAATGTTAAAGCACAGTTACGCCAACAGTCTGTTAGTACCTGGGTGGTGTGCCTAGAAAACGTAGAAGTTTTGCTGGAGGTGGTGGTTGCTCCTGGCGGGACTTCCATGGGCCCTGCGAACAGCAGCCCAAGTTGTAAACTGCAATGTGGACACTTCACCTGTGGTTCCCTCTCTTTCTCAAGCTCAGCTCTTCTGTTGGTGACCTGCTAGTCAGTGACATGCACCACTGATGAAATGTGTGACTACACTATCACCCTTTGACACAGGATGAGATATAGAAGTACAGAATTCAGTGCTGAACTCACCACCAAATACCATTATTTCTGTGCAATTCACAACTTTTGTTGTTTGATGAGAGGTGAGCTCCAGCCTGAGCATGCTACCTACAGAACAAGCAAGCAGAGAAATTGTCTATTATCACAACAACAAAGTAGAAATGTAATTCCGGCTTTGAGTTCCTGCAGCTACACTAAGGGCACCAGAGGCACCAGGCCTGTGGGACTTAACTGCCAGTACAGACAAAGCTCATCACAGAGCAGAGAACAGAGTGTACTCATCTGGAAGAAGGCTAACACCTGAATCCCTGAGACTCTCCCACCATGAAGATGCATATCCAGTGTGGTCCAGACACTGACCTGCTGCACACTCCAGACTCATCATGGCATGCTGCCTCTCAAAGCAGATAAAGAAAACCTACCTGTTTGATTGCTCTACATCTAGTGAGTAAATCTTTTTTATGGAATTGGGCATTTCAATATCTGTCTTCCACTTCCATCCATTACAGGATTGTCATGGGTTTGACCTTGGCAAAATGCCAAACCTCCCCAAGACCCGCGCGGTCCCAGTGAAAGGAGGGAAGGAAAAAAAAAACCTGAAACTGGAAAGGACTATATACATATATTTACAGGAAAGTTACAATACATATACGTACAAATATAAGAAAAAACAACAATAACTTCATCCAGAGCTGTCCACTCTAAATAACACACAGATTTTACCACCCAAAACCCACACGAAACAAAACTAAGCACGTTTCTCTGAAAGAGCACTCAGCAAAGTAATATCAAACAAAAGTATTTACTTCCCAGAGCCCAGAACTGCTGTGGGCATCTCGGCAGGGAAGTGGCCAGGCCTATCGCTCTGGGAGCAGCAACAGGGAGTCCTTCTTACCACACCACACGGAGAGAGGGAGGGCAAGAGGAGAGAGAATACCTCCCCCACTAGATTTATACTCAACTTGACGTCAGATGATATGAAATACTTCTTTGGTTGCTTCTGTCAGGTGATACTTGCCCCTCTGAATCTACGGAGTGCCCCATGGCCCAAAAACTGGGGTCTGCTAAATTTGGTTTCAGGCCTAACTAAACTAAGGCCTTAATCTAAGTTTTTGGGGGTTTATCCAACCCATCACAAGGATATAATTAACTACTTCTTTCTGCAGCACTGAATTTGAATAATCATAATTTGGAAACATCAGAAGTCATTGGGACTGGGAAGCTTTTGTGCCTGGTGCTACACATGTAAGGGAACAAACCTTTTAGATTGCCTTTAAATTAAAAAAAGCTGCCAATTATTCCTATGACAAGTGTAGGTGCAAAGGCATATAAAATCAGCAGAAAAGTAACAGGAAATATTCTATAAATGTGCATTAAAAGGAAGACCATGTAAAGGAACCAGTTGCAGCTCAGCAGAGAAAGAGTACCCACAGATGTTCAGTATATTAAAAAAGGTAACTTTTAATAAAGAAGTCATCCATCATCAAATGGCTGTCATAATTAATACCAGCAACAAAGATCTCAGCCTGCAATATGGAAGGAATAAGTTAGAGAACCCTGAGATTCACAGATTTATCCTAAGACTTTTGAAGAATTGGCTCATAAATCTCAGAGCATTTGCTTATCATCTCTGAGAATTCATGGAAAATCAGGGAGGGAGAGTTCTGGCAACACAGATATTGCCTAGCTTGGAGAAAGGGAAAAAGAAGGACACAGTTGTGGAACAGCTACTTGAACTACAGTTCCTAGAAAAATAACTGAATAAATTATTTAACAAATTTTTAAGGACCCAGGGCAGGTAACCAGGATATAATTAAAAGTCTACATAATTTTGTCCAGGATATGTGTGTTAAATCAGTCTGATCACCTGCATGTGCCTGAACACCAGCTCCCAGGTGAAAGTAGGGCTGTGAAGGTGTCAGTAGTCATACACTGTTCTAGGGCAACACATCCTACTGGGAAGGAAAACAAGGCAGCAGCTTGAGAGACATGGACTGGCTGAGACCTCAGCTGGAGTTATCTGTCAAGATTTGAGCTTCACTCTGTAAGATACAAAAAAACTCTCTAGTCCAGAAGAGAGTAAAAACCAGAGATCTAGAAAAATGGCCTGAAAGGAAAAAGTAGTTTAATACAGGGCAGAAATGAGTAAGAGGGGAGTGTCTCAGATATGTCATCAATCTGCTGAAAAGAAAAAGGGTGGTTTATTTTTCTGTCCCTCATAGGAGACAGAAAATTGGATTTAACTTGAAGGAGGGAAGGCTGAGGATGGAGGTGATATTGAAGCCACAGTATAGGTTGAACTTCCATAAGAAATACCAGATAACTGTTTCTAAGAAATTATGTAGGTATTATTGAGCCTTTCTTGCAGCAAAGGAGTATGAAGTACATGTATGTACACTGGGCAGTAGTGTCCAAAGATCACACTATGCCGACATTCCACTGTGAGGTTGGCTTGGAATAGATGTGTTTGATGTGAAAATAGAAATATCATTTAATGTATGACATCATGAAAAGAAAAGAAAATCTAATATGACATAACGGTACTTCAGCAAGGGTCAACACTTGGAGCTGTAAACTAAGAACTGGGGTGGGGATGATGCAATCTTTCTAAAGGCATTCCCAATGAAATCTTTAACAATATTATCACAAATCATTTTCTGCCACAGGCCTCTGATGCTTGACTTTTATGATTACTGAGAAGTGGCTTAACTCTACTTCATTTCTGCTCTCTGTGGGGAGATTTGTTATAAGGGTAATGGGCTCTGATGAAAGACCAATGATTTAGACTAACAGCAATTGGGAATAAGGCTCTGGAGACCACTGTAACATGGTCTTTTCCTCCATCCTGGCATCTAAGAACAAATATAAGTGATTCAATTACCACCTACCAAACCCGTAACAGCTTCCTGCAGACACCCAAACCAGGCCATTTCCAAAAGGGTGTGGAAGACCTGGGTTCAGTTTTGTTCATCAATCACTTCTCAGATGAGTCATGTTCCCCTTGCATCCAGACAATTCTCATTCCATAAGACAAATGCAAGAGGACTTTTCCAACCCACTTTGAATCACAAAGCCAGACAACCTTCTGGGCTGGTCCAGCAGGCCATCAGAAATGCCAGTGAAAAATGGATGTACTTGATTCACACAGACAAGATGTCACTGTTTTTAAAAAGACCTGGTAACTCAGACAGAGGTCGATGGAGTCACGGATAGCAGCCTGTGCTGGATTATTGAAAGGATTCTACAGATCCGTACTAAGTACGCTGGCCATAGAGGTCTCTGCCAAAATCCCTCAGGCACTACAGCACACACAGGCCTGCGACATCTGAGGGTTTTTGCAAGAGGCTGAGATGTGGAGCTGCCCATGTCACCTCCAGCCCAGCACTCCAGTGAAGGCATTGTCCTGCCACCCTGTACTCCCTCCTCACGCTTCTCTCAGCATCTGGCACTGCCTCTGGCCTCACATGCCTGGAAGTCATCACCTCAAAAAGGCATAAAGAAATCATTCCTAGACTATAAATCCTCTCCACATGAACTGCTGCAGACTTTTGCATGTGAAGAACAGCAGCATTTGCAGTTGAAGTATTTTGCAGCCTGTGACCGTGAAAAAAAAATTAAACCTAGTCAAAACAAGAAAGTTCTCCTGAGTCTGCTGATTACATCCCACTGCTTTAGATGTGATTTTTAAGGCCATGGGATTTTTAATTCCTGTGCTTTGGTGAACAAGGTAGAAGCCCATTTTCAGTCTAGACTTGATGCAGAAATAAATGGTCAAATTTCTTGGTAACAAACTGCTACCCTGTGGAGTGCAGAATAAAAACTGAGTATTGCAGCACAGCTTTTGGTACAGCTAATCCAGGAGTCATGGAAACACTCTCTCAATATTATACAAAGTACCAAGCTACTATGGGGTCTCCTCTGTCCAAAGCCTGTCCTGCTCAGACACTTCACTGTTTGTACCACTTCCCTTCTGGGACTTCCCACAAAGCCCCCAACCTCTCTTTGACACTCGTGGGGCTGTACCCTGGTGCCTGAACACTTGTATTGGGCTCAGAGAGATGTAAGCTGGGGCAAAAAACCCCTTTTAATTGTGGGAAAATTGTTTTAATTCAAACCCAAGAGCCACTTTCTGGCTTGGAAAAACATATTTGCACCCTCCTGCTCTGCTGCAGCAGTGTTGTTTGTGCAGGAAGGAATGGGCAACTTGAGCACAACCTTACAGGTTGTGCAGGCAGGTCCCACCTCCTGGACACCAAACCTTGGCCTCATGCCTAGGAAAGAAGCAGGACAACGCAGAACAGATACTGGATTCAAACTATAGATTGATAACAGCACCTCCAGGCTCCTACTCTCTGACTTAGCAAGAGAAGCACAGTTTGGTAAGACATGAAAACTACATATCAGTGCAGCTCCTTGTGGGGATTGCGATACAGCCTGTTCGAGACCAAGTACATCCACTGGCAGAGCTGCTCTATGTTCTTGCCTCTACTCAGGACTGCAGACCACACCTGAACAGGTGTCCACAGCCAAGCAAGGCAGACCGGTGCTCTCTGATCACTGGGAAGAAAAAGAGAACTCATCTCCTTCAGCCTGGCCATCTGAAAAAGCATTGGGAGAGTTTGAACTCAGATGTTCCTCCTCCTCAGTTGGCTATGAAGGAATCTGAGTGTTTTGTCACTTTGAAACAAAGATGAATTTGTTCTTCCATGTCTGTAGGTTGGACTGAGAAGTTCCTGCTCCAGGACCACTCACCTGTCCACACTGAACTATCACAGCAGAAACAATCCTTGAATTTTATGGGAAACCTGCCACCTCCTGGACACTGTGCTGGTTCTGCTCTCTGATGGCTCCCCAGGGCAGGACAGTCATGGCACAGCCAGCAGTTCCCACACTCCCTGAGGAACGAGAAGTGGTGCTCAACTCCATGCTGAGGAAACTGAAGCCATGTCTACCAGCCTTGAGCTGCTCATCTGCTGCAAGAGGTTGGTGGTTAATCCTCCTCTCCCACAGACTATAAATGAGCTTGTGGAAACCAAACACATACCACTCTCCTGCACAGCCCCATCAGGCATGGCAGCTGCCAGGAGGAGCCCTGGCCCACACCAGCCGCAGGACTTGGCCTTTTCCACTGGTGAGCACTGGGCACCTCCTGCTAGGTTTAAACTAACACTCATGCCCTTTGGAGAAATCAGCATCTCTTGTATCATCTGCACGGAAGGGCTGGATACCTCTCTCTCAGGAGGCAGAGATAACCTGCTTGAGTAGAACACTTACCTGTTAGTGACCAAGCAGAAGTCTGGCTCTGGTGCCATCTGCAACATCTTTCTATCTATGTGCCCAAACTGCTTCAGCCCCCACCCAGAGAAGCACAGGACATATTCAACATCCCAGCTGCTGCGGCCACAGTGGAAAATCCCAAGGGAGGCACTGAAGTAGCTGACAGCAGGGTCCTGCCCATGTACCAGCCCTCAACATTCACTCTGAACAGCTCTGTTGCTTGGTGGCTCCAGGAGCTCCTCACACACAGAAGCCACCCCAGGAAAACATCAGTACAGAAGGCTGAACTGGTACATGAAGGGAGGTTCAAGAGGGCCATCATGGGGCTGCTGCTGGGTGCAGATGGGGTTAAGGAGGCACAGGAGGGTTGAAGTGGAGGCCAGAGCAGCTCAGTTCTCCACCATCACCATAGGTCTTCACCTGTCACAGCCCATACACCCTCCACATGGCTCTAAATATCACTGTGCGTGTTACTCAACGGGAATAGTGAAAGCTTTGCAACAGACTGGGATCTGCAGGATTGCTGTGCCTGTGGCATCTGTACATGAGCTGCCCTCATGTGCAGCCCCCACAGACCAGCAACTGTCTCCCCCACCCTCACTAGCACTCCAGAGGTCTCAGCAGTGCAGTGGTGCTTCTACCACAGCAGCTCTGCGTTGTTCATTCCAAGTTTCTGTAATTGACTGGATTAAGGAAAAAAAGTTGGTCTCATTGCAGAAGTAATTTTTTCAGTGAATTTTGCACTGCAGGATCTCACTATGTGAAATAAAATAAAACTTGCTTTATTTGTGTGAAATCTGGGAGGTTATCCTGGTTTTGGCCTGACTCTAGTAAGTTGTCTTGCATGCTTAAATGTATTGAATCCAGTGTCTAATTAATTACACACTCCTACACCATGGCAACACACTGAATAGTATTGTTCTTCAGAATACTACTATTTAACAATATAGAGAATTGCAACTTAACTGTAACTTGTGGTTATTGTTCCTCAGACTGTGCTCCTGAGATAGGGAATTTCTGGATCTGAAGGACATTTTCTTGGCAAGCTCTGAGCAAAAATAATAAATGTAACATTTCATGATCTCCAATGAAAAAGAAAAGTCTTTAGACAGGAAACAGAGCTGAGATCAAAATGGGTATGAACAGCTTTCATATCTTGCTTGCTCTTTTCTGGGGTGATATATTTAACTCCTTCAGTTGAAGATATTGCCTTCCTGCTGCTGAAGCTGCAGTCTAGCAGAGAGAGGAGAAAATGAACAACAATACAAATTTATAGGTTTATAAATGCATTTATCTTATTTGGTAAAAAATACATTTCTCACCTTGAGAATAAAATGTGGACATTGTCAAGGAAGGCATCATCATAAATAAAGGAAAAAGCTTACAAAAGGGGAAAAAAATGTGTCCTACATTGTGATGATCAGTAATTCAATCATGCTCCTTGGAATTTCTGTGATAAGACAACTGAGGCAGTTACACATTATGTGACAGAGAGCAACAATCATCATTCCCTCTGGACCAGATGCACAGGCTACCAAAGGCCAAGCTGCAACCTTATTTGTTAAAATTAGTAAAAAGAAGGAAAAAGTAAGCATCTTGAAGTATTTTAGCTGCACTGCATTTCAAACCATAAGAAGCTAGAGGATGTCAGTCCTTCGAGCTGCATGCCACCGAAACAGAGTGACAATGACAAACCACGGCCTAAAAACATGTTATGTGCTGTCCGTGGCAGGTAGAGCCCCTCATGACAGCTGTCTGATGCATCTAAGCCAAACAGTCATGGTGCTAATGCTGCATTTCTCTGGGGGAGGTACAGGTGCACATCCCAGGCAGGTACCACCAAGAGGTGCACTGCTAAAATGAGTAATGCAAGAACCCCCATGGCCTCCCTCACTCAGAGCAAAACAAAGATCAGTAGTCAGCATCACTGCTATTTCCAAGTAAAGGACCCATGGCTCAGATTGATTTTGACTATTCCAAAGGTGGGGTGTGTCGCAGAATGAAGGTGCATGGTGGTTAAAGTGTGAATCCTCCAAGACAAGACAAAAACAGCAGAACACTGTACGAGGTTCTCACTTGGTGGTGAGGAGGAAACATCCCATCCCAGCACAGAGGGAAAAGCCTGGGCTCAGTAAGTCATATCAACCTCTGCAAAATACTTCTCTCCCATGGCAAGGAAAGAAAAAAGGGCTTTGAAGCCCTCTTTCCTCTAACCACAGGCAAACACTGGATACTCCAACACTGAAAGCAAAAGCAGAAGTGAATGTTGGGATTTGTTTGTTCCAGGACCTGACTCTGGGCTGGAAACAGGTTGGAGATTCTGAGCAGCTCTGCACAGGCTGCCAGGACACACACTCTGACCCTAGTGAGGGCACTAGAGCTCGGAGCAGTCTTGTCCCTAGAAGGCAGCAGAACAGGGAAGGGAGGAGGGGGCTCAGCCCTGCACCTCCAACACCACTGCACAAATTAGGGACACACACACAGAGAACTAATAAGTGCTAACACAGGGACCACAGCTATCCCTGCTACTATGCTTCTGATCCTAGAGTTACAAAAGAGGCATTTCCAGAGATCTGCGTCTTGCCTAGCTAAAAGCCACTTTGTTCAGTGCAGCCGGCTTCATTCCGTGTGTTACCAAAATCACTGTCTTTCAGCTGTAAGTCCCAGAGCTGCAAGGCTGCATTAGACCCAATGGCACTCGGCAGTCCTCTCTCACCAGCCTTTATGGCCAGAACTAGCACCTCTCCTGACTTGCTGGCAGACCAAATGCTGGCAGACAGAAGAAGGACAAGCTTATTCATAGTCAGCTCAGAGGAAGAGATGAGACCCATTGTCTGCAGAGACTCTGAGCCCCGTGCAAACTGACAGGAAAACAGTGAAGCAGTCACTAGCTGATGTCTGGGTCAGCCTGGCTCTCCATCTGCCCCAGGATCTGCAGGCACACCAGTAGCTGGCCAGCCCAAGAGTGCCAAGATGTGGGCAGCTGCCCATCTGACATCCCATGCAACTGACATAACAAGGTGATCTGTTTATCTGAAATTATGTGCTTGGTTGCAAACTAGAAGTCTATCCCAGAGGAGACAGGTGGTGCAGCTCTTGACCTGGAAAGGGGAGAAAGGGAACATCATGCCAATGCATCATGGTCACAAGGGAGGTGGCAGTCCCCGCACTTCCCAGATCAGACTGGACCATCCTCCCTCCACACAGAAGGTACAGTCCATGTGTGCAATCTGTAAGATTGTGACATAAAGAACTTGCTGGGCATCACCAGGTGGAGCCCTGGCATCAAGTTTTCTGACCTAACTTAGAGTAAGAAATGCAGCCACAGTTGTAGCATTCAGCAGTTCTCAGCTCCTTTCCCGTTTCACGTGCTGCTTCTGGCTGGTGGTATCTCTATCTGTGGGTTCCCCGTATGCCGGGCTCCAAGGTGGCTAGAAGACCTGTCCTACTCCAGCAGAAAAACCCACCTCTGAGATGTCCCACATCCAAACTGACAAGATTCCCGAGTAAGGTATCATGGACATGCTGAGAGATGCCCTCTTCTATCCTAACTCCTGTGATGAGGCAGGCAGCATCTTGCTTGGTGCACACCAAGCAGCACAGAGCACTGGCCACAGTGATCACAACATGTTGGGAATGCTGGTTTGCACCAGGAAAACCTCCTTCCCAACATTTCCAGCACTTCCAGCAAGATGCACAGCAGAAGAATTTGCCATGGTCCCATCCCTGAGATGAATTATAGCCCATGATTATGTTTCTGGCAAGCACTAAGAGAAAGTTTTGTCCTTTACCAAAGATTCATATTCAGACTTGGTAAATGGTGTTGGCTAGGAGCAGAGGAGGGAGCTGGAGTGAGGGAGTCTCCAAACCCTGGAGCAGTGCAGCTCAGAGGAACTGTGCACAGGCGTTTACTGATTTAGGGTCATTGCAAAATTATTTTCCAAAAGGGACCTATAGATAATTTAAACATGATTTCTTTTTGGAAATACCTGAAGTTCTATTCTTCATCCCACAGCAAGCTGAGGTTCAGCTCCAGTCTGCATCTGGTGCCAGTGATCACTGTGATCATCAGCAGTTGCCCTGCAATGAAACCAGTCATAGACTCTCCTCTAAATCTTGCTATTGAGTGATTACTTGGACTTGAGTAATGAATTAGTCCTATTATACAGCAGCTGGCATAGGAGAAGCAAATCTGCTGCTCAGGCAGCTCATTACATGAGCAGGGCTGGAACTGCTCAGCTGTGTGCTACACACACAGCCCTCAACAGCATTTTTAAACTGAATTCTGCACAGTTCTCCAGGACTGCAAAGTAAACTACATCCATCAACCCAGTTTTTGTCTGTACCTTTCTGAGTTAAGCATTTTTTCACCCCTTAGAAATACAATTGCTCTTCTGTACAATTTCTGCATGGCACTTAGCTGTATCTGTACAAAACCCAAACTGTTAATTCTTCATTTGCTGTCACCCCTTGCAAACTCTGTCACTCCTCATCTCCATTTTTTCTCCTCCAAACTCCTCCGTGCCAATTATTCCTTCTACCCCACTAACAAAATCTTGCCAGATCTTGATGCTGGCTCTTCTACGACCAAACCTCACTTCTGTAGCAACTGGAACCGCTTCTTCACTGCACCAGCTCATCAGAGTGGGCTGGGCTTTGTGGCAATCGCTCAAGGCAGAGCATGCGGGCACAGAGCAGCTGCACGTTTTGTTTTGGAAACATGAGTAAAGTGCTTAACAAGTGCATTAGAAAGGATCAGGAAGACAAAGCAGATTCAGCCAGACAATTTAAAAGAATATTCTGAAACTGCTTATAGAGGCCACAGTAAAACTAAACAGAATACACTCAATTAGAAATGCTATAGCCATGGTGGCATAAGCATCTGTGTAAGGTACTCTTGGGAGTGCTGGCGATACCTGCTGTTATACCAGTTATCACAAGCATGCTTGTGAAAACATAAACTCCTTTCTGTGAAGACTTTCAGGAGAAAAGAAGCAGTCAAGGAGTGAGAAAACTGCTGTGCAAAATAAGAAAGAGATAAGCCAGAAGGCAAGGAGCAGAAGCAAAAAGAGCAAGTCTTCTTCATATCAAAGATCACCCACAAAGGTCAGATGATGCCACTCACTCCTCAGACAATTCAGGAAAAGGGAAAGTGAGAAGTGTGTTGTATATATGTTCAAGTGATATGTGATTATTTACATGAACTCTGGTAAGTCTTCAAAAAACAGATTACAACACAAGAAACAAAATATACTAGTAATAAATGCAAAATATTACATATGGAGGTAACAATTGGAATCCAACAGGTACTTCTTGTGTCCCAAACAACGTCCACCAGCTCAAAGATCCTTGTTCCCTCCATCCATCTTCCACAAAAGCTGGTCCCTTGTAGCCTATGTTGTTGCTTCATGTTAACGCCTTTCATGCTCTCCATTCCACTGCTGCATTTTTCTCAAGCAGTCTCAGGGCTGCTTGGCCTGTCCCTGGCTGAAGGGCTGTGGGGAGCATAGGCAGTGCTGAACTGCCAGAAGTACACTGCATGTGCACTAAGTCATTGCATTTAGCCCTGAAGTAACAGATCTTAAGGAGGTTTTAATCAGGATTCCAAGTAAAAGATGTGGGCAAATTTGGGAAGAGTAGCTTGGGACTTTTAATTACGTTGTGATGTGCCTCTGATCCTTCCTCACTCTCATACCTTTCTACGTTTCTCCCTTTTACTCACTGCTGGACTCCCCAGTAGTAAGAGGGAATTTCAAAGACCAAAATTCAGAGCTAATAGGACACTCTGACAATTCCAGGCTGCATATCCAGCCCAGAGGAGCTCCTGCTTTCTCTCTGTTATGTGCTAAAGCCTTGCAGATTGCCTCATCTCTAGTAGAATCACCACCAATATTGCTCAGCTCTGGATGCAGCAGCTGGGCTGGGCAGGTTCTCTGTGGCTTTCACATCAGCTGTGCCTCTTCTTTGCTTAAAATCATAGAATATCTCATTGGAGCATTCTGTAGAACAGCCACAGAAAACTCACACACCTTCCTTACAGACCTTGGTCTGATCCATTCCATCATACAAAATCCCAGGTGTTCTCAAGAGTTATTATTTCTAATTATCTGTTACTGAGGATTTTTTCCGTTATGGGAAACCAACTTACAGAGCAGAAGAGAGGCACAGAACTCATCAATAGGGGCATTAGAAGTGACAGCAGGCAGAAGAGTTAATGTCAGAATGATTCTGTTCCTGGAGGCTGCAGCAGCAGAGGTCCAGGAGGCCACTGCAAGTGCCACAGAGCTGGAAAAGCCCTGGATGATCTGTGCAATAAACCCACTTGGTGCTCAAACACTCGAAGACCATGGTGCTTTTGCTGCCAGCATCATGCTGGGAATATCTGTGGCTCAAGAACAGCCTGCACAGTCTACTCTTACCAATTATGAAGATAGGAAAAGTTCCAGACAGGTCTCAAATGATATCAAAGAAAGATTTTCAATCTTTGTGTCTGCACCTGTTGAGGAGCTCAAAGATTAGTGACCAAAGTCATCCATCAGTCTGCCTAAATTCACTCCAAAATGCCTCATACTGATGACTGAGTACTGAGTGGACTGCTCACAAATGCTGACAAAGGTGTTTGTGAAAAGACCGTGGCCTGTTCCACTGCCAGATATGTTCTACAAAATGCAGAGTGGCAGATCCTGAGTAAGCCATGGCACCTCTTTCTGGAATTTGCCAGCAAAAAAGCAACCCACAAATGCACTAGGTTAATACAAAAGCTATTTTGATAGCACGATGTGGAAAACTGGATTACTCGTACAAGCAAAAAGCTTTCTCTGCGATTTCATACACCTGTAAAAGGAGTGCCACCCAGGGTGGTCACCATGGCAGGTACAGAAAAGGCACCATGGCAGGCAGTGCTGCCAGGGAGTCTGTATCCCACAGAGTGTCCAGCCTGCTCTCCTTCTCAGTCACAAGTGCACTTTTGCAGGCATGGCGGGTATGCAGGGAACTCTCCTATGCCTGACCCCTCGCTGCAGGGCCTTAGCCTGCTCTCCTGCTCTGCAAACCTGACACAGCCCTGACACATACCAACCCTGTAGAGCAGGTCCTCTCAACAGGTAATGTTTTACACAGTGGCGTGACATAAAGAATTCCAAATACACTAAAGCATATTTGTATTTTTCAAGACAAATATTCATGGAAGCACACTGTTCTTGGAAAACAGTGGCTGAGCAAACTGTTGCCCCTGGTTTCACGCTGTTCTGCACACTAAGGGGCTCATACAAATAAAAGGAGTGTGATACGTAATTAAATATGGCCAAGTGTCATGAACTGACATGTAAAGTGACATGAACTGATGACAGCATGCAAAGCACAGTGTGGGGATCATCAATTCCATTATGCTGCTTTCAGGTTTCCTCACGTCCCCTGTTCCTGTCTGCTAACACAAGTCATGCAGGGTTACTCAAAATGAGAACACAGGGAGTAGCCACTGCACCACAGTCCCAGATTTTGGGGAGCTTCCGGCAAACTTGCCATGTGTGCACAGGGAGTGAGGCACAGCCCAGAAGTGCTGGATGCTGAAAAAGCTGCCCAGAATGAATGCTCTCTGAAGTACCAGAAATCAGAGACAGAAGTATCAGTGCCTTATGTCAAATATTCCAAGACACAAGTTACTAGTGGCTGGCTCCTAGTGCTCTGCCAAGTGTGGGAACAGGATGAACACATGCAACATGAGAAACTCCTGCTGCCCTGAGTTGTAGCATGGCCACAGGGGAAACAACTGCAACAGTCCCCAACATTTCCAAAGGCAGATACTATCTGCAATGCTGCAGCACCACATACTTGCTGCTGTTACTGTGGGACTCCTCCAAAGCAGAAGAATGTCGTATCTTTGGGACTGCACTTGGTGTCAACAGTCAGTGAAATAACAAAACCAAGTCCTGAGCACATACTCAGGCACTTCAGATTCTGACAATGCAGCACTAGAGTGCACTACGATAATGGACTCCATATGCATAAGCAATCATGGAAGGTAAGAAATCATGGAGAACAAAACAAAGATTTAATCTCTGGCTAGTTATTTATTATCACACAAGTAAAAATTAAGTAAGTAGAGAAAACAAAATCCCACCAAACTGCCAGAATCTTCCGGTCTTGTTTCAGAGCCAACTTTTCCATTTTGGACATCAAAATAAAGGCTTGTTTTAAAAAAATAACAAGTATCTGGCATCTTCTCATTACTCCTATTGTGTCTTTTTAAACTACATTCAGTATAAAGTGCTGTGTCATATGTTCAACACTCGATGTTCGTGGCAAAACATTCAAGGCACTTGAAGGCGCATTTTGTACCCAAGCTGGAAAGCAAGACTAGAGTTCCCTGCACCTACTACTGCAGAAATCAGTGCTTTTCTGCAGGACACATGCCCCACTCAGAGCATAGAATGAGCTGGGAATTCTTTAGGGAACTGATTAGGGAACTGAGCAATCCTCAAGTGAGTCTTTAATGATCCACATTTTTCATCATCGCTCTGTATCCACCCTTTCCATGCAGGTGCACAGCAACTCACATAATCTTCCACATCTAGAAGGCAGACATCTGCAGGGACACTTGTTTAGACACTCCTTGTAACCCACAGGCTGTAAGGGATCCTCCAGTTTAAGCCTCCCATGAGGATATCTTTTAGCTAAGGATAAAGAAAAAACATCTTTTAAAAGTCTGTTCCGTGCAATTTCTGTAAGGCCAACAGTGTAACTGTTCTGACCTGCTACAGGTGTAGCATCCATGAGTCCAGATTCTGCAACACTCAACTTGTGCAGGGGACAGAAGAGCTCACAAAAAGTAATGTTAGATCCTTCCCTTCACAAATTTTGGCTATTTATGCCATTATTCAGTTTTTATGTTCTATCTATAACTTCAGCAGTCTGAGACAATTATCATCAGATACATAAGAGACATCAATCTTACAGGAGAGGGATTGTGAGCTGCAGTATTACATCTTCCTCACAGTCTCTGGGGCTTTAAATTCCCTCAGAAAACTTGATTGATGAGTGACTTTCTGGTAGTACAACATCATTTCCTCCTCCTTTTATATTTGATTTTATTCACATTTGCCAGAAATGTCAACAGTCAGATGACCACAAGTTTCAAACTCTGAAAAATACAGCTACAGAAAGTCAGAGATAGAAAAGACACTGTGAAACTAAACTACAAAGCAATCCCACAGGATTCTCACTGTCACTCCTGTCTCACAAATGCTTCACTTTGGACAAAGGTTTGCTGTTGAATCAGGCAGAGCAAACAAGTCTCCGCACCTGTGAGCACCGAACTTGGAAAACTTCATCTTTCCCCTGAGACAACACCCACAGCAGCATTCATCTACAGCTGTGCCTTTTTTAGGGAGTCATCCCTGCACCAAGAGAATGAAACTATACTTCTGCACCTGACGAAGATGCCATCCCCACTTCAGCCATGGTTGCTGACCCAGCACCATCTCTCAGGGGCATCAGAATGGCCAGAATGCTCTGGATGGTGCCACAAGCATCCCCAGGCAGGAGGTAGGAGTATCAGTCCCAGCCTGGCAGTGATGCTCCTCCCCAGCACCATCTCTCAGGGGAAGCAGAACAGCCAGGATGCTCACCATGGTGCCACAAGCATCCCTGGGCAGGGAGCACCAGTTCAAGTCTGGCAGCTGCTCAGCTGAGGAGCTGAACTGCTCAGCTTGGAGCTGTGTGCACTCCCTGGCCACAAAGAAGGGTTCAGCCTTATGTCACTGAATTAAGCACCAGTTTCTTCTCCCATCATTGGAACATTTTTTGTTCCATGAAGTATCCTTAGAAAAACCATCCCCTCTGTCCTTGTGGTTCTCCATGAATTTTATGTTAACCTGATTTTTGAGTGGGGAGATGGAGGAATGAGAGAGTGTGAGATAACAAACTCCAAGAATGTAGAAGAACCTTCTGAGAAAGCAAAGCATCATTACTGTGTGCAAGGGATATGGGCATCCAGGTGCTCTCCATACACAACCTTATTCTCCTCTGTACAGTCATCAGGAGAAGCTCTGTTGCAACAAGTACCACTGTTGCCTCCTTTTCAAGTGTATCGTACACAGTATACAGGGCCCATGATGGCAGACAGCAAATCCAGCAGCTGCCCATTCCAGCCCTTGCTGTGGCAGCACAGCCATCCCATTGCAGCATTGGTGTAGTGATGCTCATTTCTAGGACTGGCTGGATATTTTCAGACAAAATGGTTTGGGGGTTTTCTTAGTGAAAACATGCTACATCACTATGGTGAAAAAAAAAATCTCTAAAAACAGGGGTTTCTTCATAATACTGTTTCACAGAAATGTTCAGAAGTTGAATTGGTCATGAAATGGAATTCTCCCTGCTCATCAGCTGGCAGTTTTTAGTTTCTCTAAGCACACTGTCTCCTTGGATCCTATCAGCTTATGACAAGATACATTTTGGCACAGAAATCCTCTACACATTCTCTGTTATTACAAATTAAATTAGAGGCATTATAATTTCTATGTATTCCTTTCACCCTTTTTCTCTATGACTCCCCAGGCACAACGAAGGAAGCAGTCTGTGCCATGCCATGCCTTCTGCAGCTGGATGTGCCACAACTTCCAGGCTCAAGTGTTTACACATCTCTTTGTCCATGTGGCAGCTGTCCCAGGCTGGGTTAGGTGAGGTAAGTTACCCCCTCAATATTACCCAGCAGTGGAAGCAATGAACACTCTGTCCAACACTTGCAGGTGAAGCACACTCCAGGGAGGGCTCAATTCCTTCCTCCCTAACTGGCTCATGGTTCTGGTAAATCAAGTTGTGGAAAGTGAAAACAAGATCAGTGGCAGCTTGCAGTCCTACTCAGTCCAATTTGCTCAGTCAGATTCCAGAGCCACCTCCATCCATGCTGGAAGCACACACTGTGCTTCATACAGAGACTTACATCTGTGGGATGACGGAAGCTATAAAAAGTGCTGACAATTTCCAGCAAATTTGCATGTGTTGCTGCTGCTGCTTATGTAAGTGATTTCTAGCTAACTACAAATACAAAAAGCAAGGCCCAAAATAGATTTAAAACAAACCGCTTGCAAATGTGACTGAATGACACATATCCCCAGCCCTCCAAAAATCACTTGTCTAGAAACGGCAGAAGCAACAGAGATTTCTCCAAATGGTCCTATGCTGATCCTCCTGGAATATACACCCCTGAGGTCTAACACCACCTTATTCTCTTGACATCTGTGTTGCTCTACACCATAAAGGTTGTCACAAACTGGAACAACTCAGACTTGTCCCTAGGTTGCTCTTAGGTCTGGATCTTTCCACACACAACCATCATCCCAAGCATCTGTGATGGGGTGAGGAGGCAGCCAGCCTCACGGTAGGAAACATGAGCTACCAAAAAATCCCTCAGTGTATCACACACCACACTCCACTGGCTCTACACCAGTGCTCACCACGGCACAACTGCGTTCTTGCCTGCATCTGCACAGATTCCCTCTTGCACCAGGCTGGGAAGAGCAATTGCTTAACCTGGAACTGTGACAGTCTGGTACCAAGGGGCCCTGCAGGGTTCTGCTCAAGCTGTCAAAAGGTCAGGCAAAAATATGAAGCACACCGGAGGGAGGAATGGATCACAAAGTCCCTGACCTTCAGGTCTCATGGCTGCCATAGCTATTAATCACCAAAGGAGGGGTGAGGGTTGAAGCTGATGGTATCTACTCAATGGGATCCCAAGCACTGCAGATCATCTTGCACAGACCAAGCTCAGTCAAAGCAAAACCAGCTGAATTTGGCAGCAGTTTTCAGGATTCCTCTGGTGACCATGGATTCTCATGCTCAGGAACTACTGGTTAGGGACCATTTCTCCATTAACCTACTACCTCCAAAAGCACAACAGTATAAGAAACAGCTACATGGTTTCCCAACACAAGGAAGACAAGGACATACTGGAGAGAGCCTAGTAAGGAACCACAATCACAATTAAGGGACTGGAGCATTGGTCATACAAGGAAAGGCTAAATGAACCATGACTGCTCAGCAATAAGACAAGAAGGCTT
>VXBX01006689.1:0-30410 GCA_013400415.1 Scytalopus superciliaris
ACCGTGCCTTGCCAATACTGCCAGAGGAGAGTTTCCACTGTGTCTTTTGTGATCGGACTTGCCTATCTCACACTGGTCTTTTTAGCTACCAGCACGCTTGCAGCAAACGTGGGTAGAGCCCTCCCCAAATCTTTGTTTGCAAAGCCTAGCCATGGTAATGACATGGTAAAATTTTTAGGGCTTCAAATTCAGAGGTATTTTTCCAGCTTTCATAGCATGAGAGAAGTAACATTAAGTGGTAAGGCATGCACAACAAATCACTGCTCCAAAATCTAAAAGTACCTAAATATTTGTTTTTTTAATTCACAATATGATAACTATAAAATATGACTATAGAGCAGATAATTTCAGATCACATTACATTCTATTTTCTTTCTTTGAGTGCTTTAAAAAAAAAGCCTCAACATTGTAACATTAGATGTTTTTGTAAAGCCTTTTGTACAGTACTCTGTTACTTTGGTAAAATACACACACATGCACATACACATACACAGAGAAAATATTATCATAAGCATTTCCACTGTAATAGTAACCTTTCCACAGACTTTCCTACTTGTCTGGTCTTCCTTGAAGGTCGATTGGGTTTTCAACTCTGTTATCTGCTAGGTGTTTGATGGAGTGGTCCAGATAACAGAGGAGAGAGCAAAGGAAAAGGAATTTTTTGAAGATCAAAAGTGTCTGATCATTTTGTTATCTGACCCTATCTGTTGTCATAGTAACAGGTTTCTTTTAAACTCTGCCATCAGATGATTTGTCTCTATCTGCTATGAATTCTGCTTTGACTGAATAGCTGCTGGTAAGGTATAAAGTGGGTACCGTGTTTTCCACTTTCCTACTGCAATATTAAGAAGTGAAAGATATAAGACAAATTCTATTTTCCTATTGGATTGTTCAAGATTCCCTTTTTCAGAAATATTGAACTGTCATCCTAATATGACCAAACAGATTATATTTCCAAAATGGTCACACAGTAGTCTCAGTTCTAAGGCTGATAGGATAGAAATATAATCCTGGACCAACTCCCGAGAGGAACAGTGCAATTCCTGTTTAAGGCTGCAGAGCCTTAAGTTACTCATTAAATGCTCATTGACTCCTCACAAAAGCAGGAGCACTTGTGAATGGTTTAGTCACAAAGGGGTCCAGAAGAACCATATTCCGTGCTGGATATGCATAATGGCACATCACTGTAGTAGTTCCTATTTGCATGGGCTGTTAATTCTCTTCTCCCTTGGGTGACATAATCATCAACCAGCATATGGAAGGAGAACACAAGATTATAGAACTTAAACTGAGTCATCATACCTGGTTGCCTGCCATTGCAGAAATCACAACATGTCTCTCCTTTTAAAAATGGGACAAACTGATCATATCCACTCAAAACATTCAAGGTTCTATGTTTTTTTTTTCCTTTTTCTTCCCCCACCCTTCCTCCCAGATTTTCTCTTCTGAAAGGCTGTTCCAGAATCTCATGACCATCAACAGACAACCCTTTGCCACCTTATTTTCATCAGTTTCTCTGCCAAGTTTTTTCAGTCTCCTCTTATAAGATGGACTACGTAGCCAAAGTAGAGATCTGTGACAGTTAGAAATTACACCTGTATCAATTGGTAATTAGTAGAGGTTAGTTAGATCTAAGCATACTAAAATATTTTAAACAATGGAATATAAATATTTTGCAAAACTGTGATGGTGTAGCCATGCACAAGGTACATGCACTTTCCATAAATGTGTGAGCAGTGACCACTGAGGGGGGAAAGATATATGAAGTTGCAGGTAAGAAGCACCCACACCACAAACAATTGGAAGGCAAATAAGCACATGGGTAGCTGGGGACAACCCCTAATGAGAGGGGGGTAAATAGTATTAAAAATCAGACAAAGGCAAGGAAGAATTGGAGAAGAAAGAAAATGAATTCATTTCTGTTCCAGCTTCTCTCCCAAAAGATCTCTTGAGCCTGATCATTTTGTAATTGTGCATACTCACAGCTAAGAATGCAAATGCTAGGAATTAACAGTTTTCGATATGTCATGAAAATAATTAAAAAAATGTGTTAAAACTGTTAGCAAAAAAACACGTTATTAGTGAAAGAATTGGGTGAATTTGGTAAATGTCATTATAGTGTTTAAAACTGACCTAATTTATTATCACAATAAAGTGATTTCTAATATATTAATATATNTATAGGCTATGCTAGGAGCAAAAGAAGCATCATTCTTTAGCTAATAATTATATATATGTGCTGATACTCTTCTCAAAGGAAACTGTTGTCCATAGATACTTCCACCCTAAATATAAAGAATTCAAAATAAGTGTATAAACTTTGAAATATAGGTGAGATGACTACTTGAGAAAATTGTAGGCTGCTGATTTACTAATGGTTGTTAAACCAAATTAATTAAATAGACCTAAGTTGTATTCAAATTACTTGTCAAAGCATGGTAATGATAAATGAACCTGTGAAGATCAAGTCTAGTATTCACAATGTAGTTTTTAGCAATACAAAAATTTAGCCAATGTACCAGACTGTTTTCCTAAAGCAGTATGTTTTATAAAGAAGGCCGTCAAAATGTCTGTCTGATATTTTTTGAAATTGCTAGTAAATTTTCAGCAAGTTTGGTACAAGAATAGATATTTCAAAAAATAAGAAGTTTCCACAAGATTTAAGGTGGCTGAATGGAGAAAGGCCTGCAGAAATGAAAGATGTACTGTGATTTTTATTATTAGAATCAGAAGATCCACATGGAAATGTGTTATGGAGGTATTAATCCATTAGACACAGAGTCATTTGGCCAAAAGACACAAGAAACCAGGCTTCCTAACTTCTGTAGTTCATGTAATGGTTGCAGCTGCTATTGATACTTTCATTTGCAAAAAATTCCTTATTTAGGATTCCTGAAGTTAGGAATCACTGTCAGATGGCTGAGCTGGGATTGTGCTATGTGCAGCTGACTGCTGAGAAGTTTCTGAGGGATGTGCAACAGGGAGGAGGCTTGTGGATCGGCTAAGAATAATTGGCAAAAGTGAGAAATTTGTTTGGTTATGTGACATATACATGGCAAGCAAAAGACGATTCTTAGAACCTCAGATTGATTCCTATACATAGAGTAATTTCTTGAGTTGGCTGCATATTTCAGTTGGACTTTCAGACAGCAAGGGTCTTTGGTATCAAGCTAATCTGAAAGACAACCTGTGGCTGGGTTTCCAGTGAGCAGAAACTTTCTCAAGTACAGGACAGACCATTACCCATCAACATTTCACAAAACACTAGCTGATCAGAATAGCCAAAATAAATTTTTTCAATCATTAGATGCAATGATGTAGATGACTAACAATATCATTATTTTTAACTAACAGGAAATTTGTAATGAAAAATGAGTGCTTTGAGTGGGTTTACAATAACTATAGAGAATCCACATGGGAAACCTGCCAAAGAAGCTGTTTTTCATTTGCTAAGAATGGATTTTAAGCAGTTAAGTGATAGTTTTCTTAAAACATATGCACTCATGTATTTTGACTGTCAGAAATTAATGAGTGGATTGGAACTCGACTTCTGTTAATATTAAAAAGGATTTCACATATGATGACTGTTCACTCAATATTAACCTTGGTGCCTGATTTTACTTTGACAATTGATTAAAATTATCAGTTTGATAGACTTGTTCCTAGAATTCTGTTTTATTGAAATTTGCTCTTCAGTAATATATTCTAGCAGTACCAATATTCTCTTCCGTAGGAGAGATACCCATAGTCTGCTGTGGATATCTGTTCTGTTCAAAGAGCAGACTGATTTCAAGCTGCCTGCAAATCCCACCTGGACTTGTGATACATGTCACGAGCTTTTCGGAATGACCTTGAGCAACATTGTTTGCCTGACACCAGCCACATGACAATGTGACATGGACAGCTGTGATATACAATGGCAGCTGAAAGGTGTGCTTTGTCATTAGCTGCTATGGGTAGGTATGCAGCTAGGACTGTTCTGTGAGGCAGTAGAAACCCAGATTTTCCTATACCTTACCTAAGGTCCTCCCTTGCCATGGGGACGGAAGGTGAGATCAAGTTCTACCATCTGTGAAGATGCTGTAAGTATAGAGGAAAGGAAAAAGGAGAAACACCTACATCTGACTACTCATGCCTCCAATTTTCTACTTCACCAGCATAATTATTGCTGGCAGAGTTTTGATTTAGGACTATGGCTCTCTCTTCTGCAAATGCTTATACATGTGTTTAAGAATGCATATAGTTCCATAGTGGTTTATGCAACTAGCCATGTGCTTGGAGTTATGCATGTGCATAAATGTCAGGATTGCTGCCCAAGGACATAATTTACCAATAATCTGTAGGAAAAAGTAATGCCTTCTATGAAGAGCAGCTATTTCTTTCAGAAATGGGATATTGTTTTTACAATAATTTTTAGATGAGTTACTTTCTAAAAATCCTGGTCCACTGGATTTTGTTTTGAATGCTTTATGGATATATCTTTCTTTTTTATCGAGATACTTTCTGGCAAGAATTTTAAAGTGGTTTTCAAAAGCTAGTCAGACCCAGCTTCTTCTCTTTAGAGCAGGCACGGGTGGGCCTGGTTCCTTTAGATCTGCAAACTGGGGAATCTACAGGCAGGTCAGATCTCAGGAGAGGAGTTTGTCATATGGAAATGTTTAACGGTCCAGCTTACATTCTGTATAGTCTCTCTTTTATCTTTTCAGGGTTTGAACATGATCCTTTCAAAGCCAGATAACCCAGAAAAATCCTCATGACTGCTTTGCTTACTCCCTGATTCCTATAATCACAGTCCAGGAGGAATAGGTTACTATGACAATATCATTGCAATAGTTTTGTAAAATGTTTTTAAATTTTTTTGAAGTCCCTCTCAGCGCTTAAGTTGTTTTCTGCAAAATGATACTTTCTGTAATTTTACTTGTGCTACAACCAAGACAAAAGGGAACCAGGAAAATATTTTGCTCTGTAAACAAGCATTACCTCTCAGTATGTACATAAATGAAGTAGCACAGTCAGAGACACCCATTTAGAAAACCTCTTCAGCTACATGTCCAGATATATGTTGCTGAAATACCTTTAGACAACATTTTTTTTTTAATTCCCCTATATCTAACCTAACAAAGATCATATTCTTGTGATCCTTTGTTATACTGATATGATCATCATCAGAGACTACAAACATTAATCCTGTCTTCTAGTTAATTTGTGCTTTTGAAAACATTATACTTATTAGCAAGTATATTCAATAATCATAAGGTAGATGAGAGGGAACCATCATGCAAAATAATATCAGCAGCTGGGGCCAAAACTTTGATGATGTCTTAGGTCTATGTTCTTGATGACTCCTTTTTGTATATTTTTGTGAATTCTGGTAATGGTTTTGTTTGTGAGAAGTAAGAGCATGGATAAATTGATGGAATTTAAGGGTTTGAATTTTTGTATCCTTATGTTTATAACATCCTAGAATAGTTTGTTGTAAGGATGTAAATATCCTGGGAAGGTCTATAGTACAACCCCTTGCCCAAAGCAGGGTAAGCTACAAGGTTAGACCAGGTTTCTAAGGGGTTTATCCACTCTGGTGCTCAAATCCTACACAGGTGGAAACTGATGAACCTCTCTTGGCAACATGCTGCAATCCTTGACTGTCCTCATGTCCCAAAAGCCTCATCAAATTTGCACAACTCTCTATGACCAAAGTTCCTCTTCCTCAGTTTCACCCTGAGATTTTTAGTTTGGCTCCACTAAGTTACTGATGTGAGGGTGCAAGATCCAAAAAGACTCTTGGGCACCAGTTCATTGAAGCAAGTGGAACTTTTCTTATTCTTGAAATTATATGTCTTCTTGATGCCTTACTATCTCAAGGTCTAATCCTGAACAGTGGAGTTACATGGTGCAGGGAACATTTTTCAGACACTGACTATAATCATAAATTGTTTTTAAACATTTCACTCATGAAGGTGGCTGCTTTACTAGAGTTGCTACAACTTTCTCAGCTGAAGGCAAAATGCCAGGTTGAAAGGTGTGTTCATGCACCAAAATTAGAATGATGAATATGTCTATCTGCAAATAAAAAAGGACTGTGCAGAGATAACTTGCAATTCCAGGTGTATTTTTGAAAATATTTTGCAAATAGTTCTTCTTCAGTAATAAATGTTGCAGCCAGTGGAGTGTCACCCTGGAAAATGTAATTGTTTCTACTTTTCAAGATGTTCAGAGCTTAGATGGGGACTAGGTAGTATGAACCTTGTTTCTACCTTGATAATAATCAAGTCAAAGTGACCTTTTAAATTTGACTCATAGTGAAGACATTTTATTTTGCATACTCGATTACAGGATGCGTAAAATGCAATTTTTAAAATATAACACAACAAAATATAAAATATATGTAATAAAATATATGGTATAAGAAATCTAATATTTCTAGATAAATCTTATATAATCATAAAATCTTTGAAAAAATGGTAGAATAGAGAAGCATATTTAAGTTCGCAAGGATAGAATCAGATACAATGTTATATTGGATTATATCTTATAAAATTAAGATTACAATAAAGACAGGATTCCAACAGCAGAGGGTGGTTGTAACACCTACAGAGACCATGACATCACTGAAGAAGAAACAAACAGAAAGAGATAAAGAACTGACTCTGTTTGGTGACCAATGTTCTGCTGTCAGTAGAATTTTGATTTTTGGGAAGAGAGTCACTGGCCTCAGAGGACATATCTTCCCGTATCTCTTTCTGGGCAATAAGTATATTATTAGGATGATCAAAAATCCTCTGTCCTCTGATGTTTTACACCTTTTGCACTTCTGATTTATTTTACTGGGCACCACAAGAACTTTCCAGAAATACTACTTTTGTGTAACACCACAGAAAACTGGTGCTAAACTTGACCAGATACCTGCTAAACATAAAATGGAGATGGAAACCACCATTGTAAGGTAAGCAAGGAAACTGGAATGTGGGTGTCTGGTGGATACAGGGAGATCAAGGCACGTGGGAAAAAGGGCCGGAAACATATGGGGTGCAGAGACCACATGGGGAGTGGGAGAGCTGGCAGGACAGCTGGTCCCCAGATGATAGTGAGATCAAATGACTGAGTACTTCAGCATGGCTTAAATAGTTAGGAAGTGTGGAGATGGAACTCTCCCTCATATACAAGCATGTGCATGCATTGTTGCTCTAATTAAGTCTCCTTCCCTGAGCATGAGTATCAGAAGAAACCAAAGTCACTGGAGATGGTTTCCCCATAAAGATCAGGATTTCCTCAACCAACCTATAAAAGTCTCTGAAATATCCTAATCCTTGGAGAAAACACACAATTTACAGGCGATGAACCTGTAGTTCATATTGGACTTATTCACCCCAGCAAAACAAGTTTATCTAACATCTCTGTTCTATCACTGAAGACACAGAATGGTGCGGACCTTATAGCACTCTAGTAAGCCAGTGATATTCAGAGAGACTTTCCAGAAGCTGTGCACTAATCCTTAATACTGCTGCTACTTCTGGTTCATGACCTGTGTTTGTGATATTCACTGTGAATATGATTGCTTGTATATGCTTACATATACTATAATCACATCTATCTTATAATACAGAGGCAATAGAGGAGGTACAGTTGTGACCTACTCAGTTTCAGTCCATGGCGTCTTATAGACTTTGATTCCTTTAACAAAAACTGCAACTTCTTGTTTAGGCTTAGATATTGCCTAGTTCTGGTTGTATTTTTCAAAGACAAATTTATTCAGAAGCTCTGCACTGAAAATCACAGTACATTTGACAGAAATCTCACTTTCTTTCTCTTCATAGTACAGTGTTTTAAAATCTACTGATAATATTTGGGGTCATCAGAAAAATTCCTATAACAAATATACTACAAATAGATAAAGTGAAAAGATATTGCTGGTAAAGGAAAACAAGAGATGATCAAGCTGGAGATTTGACTCTCGAGCATATAATAGATGACCCTTTGTTCTCTCCTAAACATGCTCTTCTTAGCTAGATTTGTAGGCACTGTAGTTGTTGGAAATGGGCAATTCAGAAAGATCTGAAATCACATTGTATGTTAGGTGTTCCTCGAAGAGTCTACAGACTAAAACTAAGACCTAGAGGGAAAGAGACTTTCCTAAGATTACATGGAAACCTGGAGAAAACTAGAGATAGATAACAAGACATCTGGACTGTCTGTCCACTGGCTCATGCTGTTTCCTCCAGGAAGCCTTTCTCGTGCAAATCTTAACTGTTCTATATCCAGGCCTCTGATGGTTAAGTGCATCTGAGCAGATATCATGCTTGCACATACTCAAGCCTACCCTTTCTCTCCCCATCAGCCTTTCTCTCCATCCAAGAAGCAAAGTTCAATGCAAAGCCATAACTCACACACCTCCAACTGTCAGTGAAGCTCTCCCTGTAACTTAGCTGGAGACAATGTGTGGAAAATTTCATCTGAAATACAGATCAGAAACTTAGACGTCACCAGAGGAGAATGACCTGGAAACAAAACAGTTAGGTAAATGCAAGTATGAGAATCTCTGCCTTGCCATTACTCTAACTGCTATAAAAATATTGCCAACAGGGTGATGAGATCAGTCTGGCCACAGCTGTCATTGTCTTTAAAAGCCAGACAGTAAAGCATGTTTGTTTTTACCTTGCTGTATTTGCTATAAAAGAAACACTTCAAATTGTGCTCTTGAAATGGGAACAATGGGTAGAGGCATTCTTACCTATATAGAAAACAGGGTTTGTAATAAGAGGATTATGAACTTTTTATTCCATTATTTTTAGATTCATCAATTAAGGTGATTTCATACTCTTAACAACATTCATTCTTAGTATCTTCACAGTTCATAACACCCAGGTGACTATTCTTTGCAGGAACATTTCACATGCTATCCTGTTACAGCCTATTTATTTGCCCTCTGGAAACCATGTTCTCAGTTGGCGGGATTCAACTCCCCCAGGAGAAGACGTGCCTGACCAACTGACACAGAGAGGGCTTAGTCTGCAGGGAGGGTTGAATTTCCTTAGCATGACAATGGGCAGGGTTTTATTGGCACAGACGGTTTGTGTCAAGCATGCGAACATATGTTCCTGAGGTCTGCAGGAGGAGCAATTAGAGATCTCTTAATACCCAGCTTGGGTTTTATGTAGGCTTGCTCCTCTAGCTTAGGAATGATGGGGCTGAGTGGGGGATACCTCCTCCACAGAACAAATGGGTAACCTGGCTGATCATGCACTGAAATGTTTGCCAATAGCTTCATATCTCATGGTTTAATGTTTCTGATTTACATTGAGTTTAAAATTTAAAATAAAGTGCCCTGAAACCCTCTAAACTTAGAAAAGAAAAAAGTGTGCATGTTCTCAGTACAGTATGCAGGTCCAATTATTTATTCTGATTTCAACCCCCAAAAAATCTTTAGGCCAAATCCAGTAAAGTATCTGAACATCTGAAATCAAAATACCTAACATTAGGCACTGGTTTTCTGGGTTAAAATTAAAGCAATGCTCCCAAATAAGCAAACAGACTTCTCAGACTGGATGAAAGTTGAAAATAGAAAGCAACAGCGTGCCTAAAAATCCTGTTCAGTTTAGCCCTAAAGGACACAGAGATCATCATCTGCTCAGGATTGGCAGCCTGAAACCATCTGAATGACCAAAGTTGGGATTCATTTCACTGAACCTGGTTATCCAAAAGTAGAGCAGACATTTATGTCAGTAATTCTAGGCTACACTTGCAGTTAACAGAAAGAAACAGACACCTTCATAGGATATCCATCTCCTTCTAAGAGAGATATTTAGAAATAGACTAGATGAATCACCCTCAATAGGTGTTTCTTACTGTTTTTTTTTTTTTCTCTTGGAGCAAAAAACTAATTGCCAGAGCTAAACCAGTGGATTCAGAAAGACTTGGCTCATGCCTGCTTCAGTTTACTTGTTGGTGAAGGCAGAGGTACAAGAACAGGGGACTTTTGTCAAATAGATTTGATCCCTATGGAATATCAGAGTGATTTCTCTTTAGGGTCAAATATAAGATGTTGCTCATTATATGATTCTGTAATGTGTAAAAAAAACCCCACAAAACAAGAGTCAATGAAGGGTGGAAAATCAAGTCTGTGATCTCTCAGGAGATGGTGTCTGGTTTCTGAACACTCAGGTGAGGTTTGGTAAGAGATGCCAAATCTATGATTACCCTGCACTACGTGTGACATGTCAAAAGTCAATCTCTTTTTATATGTAATCTGCCTTTTCACATATTGCCATCTGGAACTTTTAGACATGGGAATAACTTTGGGCACGTGAGGTGTCCTGACTCAGAGAAACTGTCCTCACATATAATTTCTGATCACAAGTGTAATCTTTCCAGAGTTGAGAATCTAGAAATTTTAATTTAAAAAATAATAAAAGAAAAAGCTTAATTCACCCCAAAACTTTGGAATCATTCAATGACATACTGATTAAAGTTAAATAACTTTTCAAAAAAACATGCAACAGAGATATATGATTGAAGGCTTGTTGGAATGATTTCATGTAATCCAAAGAGAATACCTACTTCTGTTGAACAATAAAAAATTTTGCAATACGTTTGCTGAAGAGTATCAGAACTTGTTTTATGGTAGACATAATAAAGCCATTAACAAATATAGGCCATTACAGTCATCTTTCCTCTTAGACTTTCCCATTGATTTTAATTTTCAAAATATTACAAATAAAGCCCCTGATTTTGTTTCTTAGGAACAGTTTTTGTTTTGCACTTCAGATACCTTCAAAATTATATGCAGGGCTGTCATGAGAGTTAATAAATGCTTGAAAATTAAAGATGTAGGAGAGAGATGGGATTTAGGCTGACATTTGATTACTGTAGCATTTTCCTATAGATGAATGGACTCTTCTGAGATGAGGATAAATACTACTGAATTTTTTTGAAAGGTGTTTGAATAATTTATATTTTCTATGGAAACGCAGGGTTGTGCAATGAGGGCAAAATAGTTTTACCAGCCTTGAAATAATGCAAGCTAATACAGCTTATTTCTAGTTAATTGAAAACCACAAATTTGTTAAAAATATTTATTTGTAGATAACCTGGCAGTTATAAGAAGTTCTTTTCTCTCACCTTCATATTTGTTTATGACACCTGCATGTCTAGAAAGTCTGGCCACTGCACACTTGCTGAGACTAAGAGATTTTACATTAAATCTACTGGATATAGTAGACACATACCCAATATAAAAGGTTTGGGATTTAATGTGCAGATAAAACCATAAGGAGATACTTTTTGTTTATATTGATAGCTTAAATGATGAAATAATAATTATATTGGGAAAATTAAATAGGTGCTTTTAAAAGAAAGATAATACTATCTTTAATACAAAAATTATACAAACTATGTCTTATTAATTTCTGGGGGGAAAAAAGAACATAATACAGAACTTACAAATGTTCCTATTGGACAATTATTAATATAATTTTGTAGCATTTGAAAAACTTTCATGGTACTTTCTAGTTGGTACTTTTTTTCATAGCATCCTAATGCCATTTTGGCAAGTTTGCTATTTAATTTGAAGGGAAAATAATAAAGTGTTTTCTTTTTATTGATTGAAGAAACATAGTGCTTATGTTTTGCTTAGTTTTCTAGTACTTATTCAATAGGTTAAAGGGCAATACCATCTGTTTCCTTACAGGACATTTTGTGTAAGATTTGCAAGTCCTACAGGTACCTTTAAGCATGGATAAATATGCACTCATGGTTTCAGCTGGATAGTTTTTCACCACCAAAGGATGATTATGTTGTGTGCCTTGAGACATAGGCTATAATATATTTCCTGTCCCTTTATTGCATTTTGGAATCATAAACAATGACTGTTTGGCTCAAAGCCATTTATTCAGCCCAAAAAGACATTATTTGCACAACAAAAATCAATAAAAATGTTACTAGGTCTGGCTGGATACTTTGCTTAACTGTGATATTTGTCTGTCACTGATGGCATGCCATCTCTCGTAGGAGACTGGGGCCAAAACAGAGCTATTGATCCAGTCATCAGTGATGGATACTGGCATTTGGAACGGGCTGCTGCAGAGAATCTCGATTAAAAAAAATATTTCTACGTTTTGCCTGCAGCAGAGTCAAGATAACCTGAATGAGGAGATTTTCTCTTTTATATTGGGTTTCTCTTCTTGTGGTTGTTAAATGCTCTGGACCAAAATTCATTATTGAAAGAATTAAGTCAATCTATGTTTAGCCAAAGGCTTTGACATCATATCAAGCTCTCCTGATTTAGAGACAAGGTAGTTGTCCTTTTCATCACCTTAAAAGCATAGGGGAAGCATTCTATACACACCAGTGATAGAAGTGATATGCTGGGGTGTGCTTACACTTTTTTTTTCCTATTGTAGAACATCAAATTATGTCTAAGAAAAACAAGACAAAAACTGATTCTCACATATTATTATATAAAGAGTGACCTATCCTTTGAGGCACTGGGTACTTTCTGCTCTTGCTTTATAAAAAGTTTAAGGTACTCAACACTTAGAAACTCCCAGTGTTTAGCCATAAGTTATCTAATCAGGAAACATTTCTGTACCTACTTGAGAAAATACATAGCAGCTGAAATATAGCAATGTTTTAGGCTATTATAACTGAACAGTATTTTAAAAGGCTACCTAACATTTTCTAATATATTTTAATATTTTAAAGGCAGTTTTCTTTCACCAAATTAACTGATTTTTAAAAGTATAATATTTTGTAATAAAAATAAGAGAATAAAGCAGCCTCTTAAATAATCCCTGAAATATCTTCAAAGCAAAAGTGTTCAGATTCTTCTCATTGACTTAGGTGGGATATAAGGCATTTACAAGGAGAGGTGGTGAAACACTGGCAGAGGTTGACTGGAGAGGTAGATGTCCCATCCCTGGAAACATTCAAGGTCACCTTGGATGGGGCTCTGGACTACCTGATCTATGGAAGGTGCCCCTGCTCAGCAGGGGGGTTGGACTAGATGACATTTAAAGGTCTATTCCAAACCAAACCATTCTATGATTCTGTAATTTTGTTTTTCTCTCAGAACTTTCACACAAAGTCATGAAAATATTCCAAGTAGGACTGCAAGTAGTAAACTTCCTAGAAACAATAATTCACAGCATTGATGAGGATTTAGGAGTAACAGATTATTAACTCAAGTCAACTGATTTGTATGTTATGGTGCTAGGCCTGAATAACTTACAGACAGTACACAAAACAACTCTGATTTTCACAGAACTGTTTGAACTTCATGAAATCAAGTACACATTATAGTCTTTTTAAGATCATGATCATCAGAATAGTGGCCAAAGACATATAGGAAATGAAGATTTAGTCTGTCTTTTTAGGTTGTTAGAAACTTTGGGATAAATTAAACCTTTCATCCATGTAAGGGGAAACAGAAATAGACTAAAAAAAATCAGTCCCCTGATTGGGCTTTTAATATGGTCATTCATTGCCTGTTGACCTGAATTCCCTATTTTGTACTCAGCCACGGGAGCAGAGGTAAATTAGAAGCAGCATCAAAAAAGAGCTGATACACAGCAAGATCATCCATTGCCCTTACCACCTAAACCCACTTGCTATTCTTCTGTCACAAATAACAGAAATTAAAATCTGATTCTCAATTAGCATAATTTTAGAAATTATACACACTTCTATATCAGCAAATCTTCTCTAGATGCATAAAGAGCTTTTACCACACTGTATACTTCATAATTTAATGAAAAAGAACAACAGTAAATTTCTTCTCTTTGTTTTCTCTCTGAAGAAGCAGTTTGGAGGTAGTAATTTGTTTGGCTTCTCTGTTTCAGAAACTTAATTATTAATATTACAGATTTCAGCAATTGTTACAGTTGTTGCTTCTTAGTTTCCTGATATTTTTGGATATTTCTACAATGCACTTAAGGTAAAACAGTCTATAACATCTGACCTATTTCAAAGAGAGACAAATTGGCTGGAATGAAAACTCCAGACTTAAACATGAAGTGTATCAGGAATGCACTTTCTGGCTTGCCATCCTTCCAGAATTTCTAAAATACACTTCACTTTGAAAATTAATTTGTAGGAGTTCTTCTAGCCACCTTTTCGAGAGGCTTTTCAGGACTGAAATCTTAGATGAAATTACAGTTATTGGCAATCACACTACTAGAATTTTTTCATTCTTTCTTAGATAGAAAACAAAAATTTCTAGCATGCAGGTTCTATATTTTAACCATAATAAATTATATGTATATGTGAGCTTAGAAAGAAATACTTTCCAAATTCATTTTTATCAATAATAAAAGAAAATATATAAATTATGAACATGACACTGTAGATGTTTAGACATGTGCTTTTACCTTAGTTGTCTGCGGCAATATCTTATTATTTAGATTTTTTTCTATTAGGGTTGTGTGCTAACTGTGTAGACTAATGTAAAAATCATGTACCTTAGCTGAATTCAGCTCTTTGAATGGAAATCTATTCCAGCATAATAAGGTAGGTGAATTAGCCTTATCTGTACGAAACTGTTCAGTGAACTAAAATTCCTCTTGTAAAGGAATGAGACTGTTGACGCCATCTCATTTTTCTAACATATAGCTGCGTGCTTTCAGTGGGAGGACAACTGTTTTGCAAAAACACCAATATATATAATTAGCATAAGAATCAAATCTCCAACAAATCCCATAAATGCATTAGATATTTTTAAATATATTCTCATCAAACAGTTGAAGTACTTTAAGCAGGTGTTGCATAGAGTTTATGCTTAAGGAATCTAAATAGGGATTGTAGCACATGGTAAAGATTTAGTAAATACTTTTCTAGTCCAAAATCAATGCCATCGATTGTCATTAAAGCAGCAAGCTAAAAACAATGAAGTGGTTTCTAATTTTCAGACTCCTGCTGGAACCTGCTCTGTCTCTTCCTTTTTCCAGTTAAGAGCATCATTAAATGGTAAGAGCAAACAGCATATTGAGAGGCCAAGTGTTTTATTAATTCATCATCAGAATTATCTCAGCACATTAATATTAATAGCCTCAAATTGGATTTCATTTAGGGGGTGAAATAAATATGCTGATAGTAAAAGCCTACATAGCCAATGAATCCTTTGAAATGGCACTTAAACAGAGCAATACTCAAAATAGATTTGATAAGTCATGCTGACTTCCTTTAGCATAGGGGCACCTTCCAGGCAAAAATTCATTCTGGTCTGGAAATTTTAACTTCTGAAAAAGGCTTTTGGAAACTTGTTGCTTAAATGACTGAAACAAATGTGGATATGTATTCCTTCCTTTATCTGACATAATTTTTGTTCCCTTTGTTGACTGTAGTAGTCATCCCTAAAAACCCTATGTTCTGATTCTGAAAACAGTGTGTGACTATATATTATTGTTTTGTGTTTATATTTGCTCTGACTCACTGCTAGTGTATGTTTTTTTCTCTTTTTCATTATTAAATTCTCTATATCCATAGAGTCATAGACTTTGTGGCTGTTTGCAGGAAGAAGTCCTAAGTGGCAAAGGACATGAAATGTCCCCCTCTTGCAAGGATATCACATAGTCTAAGGAGGGGATGAGGAAAAGAGTAGAAATGAAGCTAGAGCTGTGAATTAAATCTGCATCATAGACTGGTGAGTCAGTGGTTTTAACTCAGGCCTTCACTTATCTCTTTCTTTCTCCAGTAAACCACACTGTTTTTATACTCTCCTTTTACCAATGCTAATCCATTGGCTAGTGCCAAAGAAGAAAAAATGGCCACACAGAAGGAATATGCTCTCTCTCTTTAAAAAAACAAAACAAGAACAAAACCAAAACCAAACCAGACCAACCAACCAAAAAGGCGCCACAGCTGCATTCTGGCAGCCTATCTGATAAAGCCATTTTGCTATGTGCTGGTTTAAGGTAAACCAGCAGGAGAAAATGAACCCAAATCACAAAAAGCTTACAAGTCAGAATTACAATTTAATAAAAAGATCACAGTAAGTACAAGGATACAGAGGAAAAAGTCTGTTTGACCCACAGAAACAGATGTGTAAGCCAGCACCCTGGGGCACAAACAGAATGGAGCTCACCAGCCCCTGTGCTGAGCACCGCCTGGCTGCCCTGAGTACAAAGTATAAGGAAAAAGGAAACTTGTTGGTGAGTATGTTGGTCCCGGTCTGGCAGAGAGTGGCAGTCGCAGTCCTGCTGAGACTCTAGTCCTCCTCTGGATCTGACGAGTGAGTGAGTCCAGTCCCAAAACCCCCAGTATATATATGCTTAGGCTCAGGTGGGAGTGCCCAGTACAATCCCTCAGGGTGGGGAGTTTCACAATGGGTGATTTACACTCTGAGGTGAATCATGGCATATTTTTGGAAACCCTGATGGCCCATTAGCAGACATGACCCCTCAGGCTGGGTGTGGAGGTGCTAATGGCTCTCCAGAGGGCTGTTATCACACCTGAGTCATTGGTGTGAAGACAGGAAACCTTTCTTATCTCACAGAAGTTCCCAAGCACCCGGCTTGTAGCCTGAGGGGTCAGGTGTGCCCCAAGAAGCTGCTGCAAATGATCCATTGTTAGCAGTTCATGAGAAATTACATAGAGGGTGTAGAATACACAGTCTTAGCCACACCCACACAGTGACAAACTGATGCTGGTCACTCTAACCAGGACATGCTGGAATGCCAGATGCATCCAGACTTAGATGATGCAGACAACTCCACAGCAACATTCACCACTCAGTTTCTCCTGTCTGTTTGTGGCTTTAAGGGCACAATTACATTTGTTGAGGACCATTATTACATGGAGACAATCCAGTCACAGTATGATTCAGTCATTCAAGGAGCCTACCCTTGGAGGCCAAAGCTACCAGAAGTCTTCCTGACTTCAGGGTATTTCTTATTGTTAGCGGGGAGACACAGATTAGTCATCACAGCATATGCTTAAGGGTGTAGTTAATAGAGTCACTGGATATTGAAATACTAGTTTAAATTTTCTGTTCTACACTGCTTCTCAAGAAAAGTCTTAAAGCAAAATTCCACCACTGAAAATTTAATGCTGCACAGAAAACTGAAGCCATGTTCTGAGCAAAAGTAAAAATTCATTCAATAGAGTAAGTCCTCCACTTTGTAAGCAGCATTTGTGAATGTAGACTTACCCCTGAAGAAACGTGGGAGACCTTGAGGATGGGTTGGAACTTGCTGTTGTATCCATTCACCAGTGCATATATCTGTCTGTATGGAATATAGGGACAGGGAATATCTCCTCTCTTATTAACTATGTATCTTATAGGAGAAGAGGTGGAGAACACAGGCAGGGCAGTAACCATGAGCTATCTGGGGCTCCTTCCTGCAGCCATAGCATGACAGCAGGATAGTGGCTCTGGGTGAAAGTGTTAGGGTTTGGGGTTACCTTTGCCTTGGCAAGTGAAGCAACTAGAGCAAGCTGGAGAATGTGTCTCAATCTCTGTGTTTCTACCTGGAGTCCTTCAGTTCTCTGTGGTAGTTTGACTTAATGTAAACAAAAAGTAAACATACTCTTTGATATTTTTATATTGTACAAATGTATTTAATTTAAATACTTCAAAGGATGAAAGCAACAGCGATCTGAAGAGAACAAAACTAGCCACATACTTTGACTTCTTCCGAACAAAATATGGCAAACCTGCTTTGAACAGGAGTATTGGAGTCTGGAGTAACGCATTTGAATGCTCTGCCTTTTTCTTGCAAGCATGTCTACCACAGAGGCCATGCATGAAGTCTGAGATAGAACTGGATTGATTTTGCCACTGCTGAGCACTGGTGAGGCAGCTCTGGCAGCTGTGAAGTGATCATGACACAGTGTGGCTACTTAGCCACCTTTTAACTAAACTATCAAAAAAATAATTTCAGGAAGGAAGGATTTGTCAGAGCTCTGCTCATAGCAGATTAAAAGTTAGTTTTATAGCCATGGATCAGCCTCCAGCAGCTGAAGGTACTGACTGTCCCTCCAAACAAATGAGAGTCAGGAAAATATTTTAGTGCTTGAGACACTGCTAGCAAGAAACTCTGCACTGCATTGGCTTGAAGTCTGAATCTCTAATTTCAAGCAGCCCAGCTTTACATGTTATATCAGCATTTTTTTGCAAGTTTAGTTTAACAACCTCCTACAGCCTACATAAGAAAATGGAATCATTGGTTCCATGCATGCTGAAACCCCTCTTAAACAAGGAAGAGTACTCTGTGATGGACTTTGAGCCCCTCCCCCTCCTCCTTTTGCTACCAGAAATGTACAAGGAGATCACTCTTGTGGTTGTGGCTGTGGACTGAGAATTACAACATGATTTCCTGGCACTGCCACACATTTGTTGTCTGTTCAATTAAATTGTCCATGTTTTGGAAGCCCACTGACCTAACAGAAGGATTCTTTCTTTAATGCAATCACAATGAAGATGCTTGCTTTCATGTTTGTGAGGGGCTTAAAGACTCTGATGAACACAGCCATACAGGGCATTTGCGACACTGAGATTATATAAATTTTATGTAAGCCATCCTTGTTACCTCAGAATATCTGCGCTCTTCCCCACCAGCAAACAAGCCTTGCAGCCTATGGATTTTCAGAAGCAATAATGAAACTCTGGATTCAAAGCATTTATCTGCCAGTCTGTGTTGGCATAAGCCTCAAACATTGTTCTCAAGCTAGCACTCCTGAAATTTATTATGAACTAAAAAAAGTTCCCAAAAGCCTGCCACTATTACTGGAGAAAGAATGTACAACAGGGACTGCCATTTAGGCTACCATTTGGAAAGGCATTTAGGAGCTGCTGCCTAGAGTTGGCATCCAGAATAATGAGGCTGGCATTCAGAGGACCCACCCAGTAAGGAAAGGCAGAAGTGATCTAATTGTTGCTGCTTTCTTTCAGAATTCCAGCCTCACTCTATCTTTTCCTGGCTGTTCCCCAAAATAAATTACTCTAATTGTAGCAAAAGTCTGGAGTACAGAAGAGTTATTCTGTTTAGTTTGTGAACTGGTATTTTCAAGTTTCCTTAATGACTATTATAATGGAGAGGTTATTATCAAAATATGCTGGGCTCAGAGTATATTACATCTCTCTTAGGACCCAGTTTGGTATCTGTTACAGTTCAGTCAGACCAAACACAACATGTTCAAGTTGCTCCTTACTTTTTTGGTGGCCATTTCCCATAGCACAATAGGGAACCATATACTCTGTAAGGCTGTATTGGCAGTCCTCCTTGCTGCTGGTCAGAGCAACAGCAAAACATTCATATGTCACATTAGGAAAACTAAAAGGCTTCTTTTTGTCTGTTCATTGCTCCACTCCTGAGGCAGACAGCAAGCAAACAGTTATTTATGAAGTCATACATATCACTGGCTACATCTTGTCCTCTCTTCTGTCACAAGAGCTCTTCTGTTATATGGCACTTTTCGCTCATTTCTTCATGACGGTGCTGCAACACCTACACAGTTATGAGGCAAGTCTATGATAATATTTACATCAAAGCTGATACTGTTGGGAAGTTTCTCAGAGCTACCACGTTTCATCATAATGCAAACAGCTCTGCTTGTACCTTTAATATAAAATACTAAGTTTTCACCTCTCCACATTCTTCATGAAAAGTTGTGTATCTTTTCCACAGATTTTAATGTTGAAAATTCAGTGCTTGTTACCAGAGAAGATTTCCTGAACAACAAGAACATTAACAGGATTACAGCTTTATAAGCACTAAGGAAAATAAACCAGATTGACATGGGAAATTATTCTAATTCAGATAATTTAGAAGATTTTTGAACTATGGTTGGTTGTATGAACATCTATTTAAACTGAAGAGTAAAGACTGAAGTTTGGCTCTGAAAGACCCAAAATTTAACACGCAGGTGAAATCCTTCTGAGATGTTTATGTTTCTCTTCAAAACAAGAGTCCTTGCTAGCTAAACTTCTCTACAGATAGCTTTTGCTTTGGCAGACAAGACCATGACTATCACACATGGGTTAACACTTTGTTATATCTATTCTGGTTCTCATTAGCATATTGGAAGTTTGATATATTTTGGCCATCAAGCAGACATTTATGTCCTAGTCATTGGTCAGGCTTGCTGTTTCAACTTCATGGTCTGGTCCACATTGGTTGGCGCTCCCAGATTTCCTTGTAGACTTGTCTACAACTTCTCTTGTTTTTGTCATGTGCTCCTGGTGGCAGAAGTTGGCTGAGCAGGTGTACATGTGTCTTCCATAATCAAAACCCTTTCAGGCTATGTAGTTTCACATTAAGAGGAAATAGGAAAACCAGACCTGATCTGAATACTATTTGGAATGACTGAAACACTGGAAAAATATCCATTGGTGTAACGGAATTAGAAATCACATTTTATGTCAAATAGCTGTAAAATAGCTCTGAGTAAACAGATAAGCAAACAAACACACACACACAAGAAGTCATATAAGGAGTTTTGTACTTGAAACTTCATTCACAATGGACTTGGACAAAGAAGGACACTGACTGAGAGACAGCAGAGAAAGAGAAGGGAAAAAAAGGCCATAACCTAATGCCAAAGGGAGCTGATAATGGACTATTTAAAGTGGCTTTATTGGTGCTTAAATATTTCTATGGATGAAGGGTTGGAACATCTTTGCTGAGTTGCTCAAGACTGACTGTGTCTTAGGATAACAGGAACACAACAAAGCTAGGAGAAATTTTACCAATGAATGTGGGATCACTTTGAGCAGACACAGTGTTTCAAAACATAGCTAGAGTGTAGATAACAACACCTGGTGTTTATCCAAGCTATGCAGCTACTGGCTGGGAAAAAAAGAAAGCCAAGGGAACCGTGACAAGCTCAGGATGAGAAAACAGAAATAATGGGATCAGCAATTAGCAGTAACAAGACACAGTGAGTTAACTGTTAACCAATTATGATCTGAATAAGGGCGGATGGACTGTGGCTGCAGCCAATTGCTTTGCATATAGAAACGTGTGTATGGTAGTAAAAAAGGTATATATATCAGTAGACGTTTCGAATAAAGTTGGATTTGAATATGCATCACATTGATGTGTGAAGTTCATTCCTGCTCGTGAGGTCGACCCCCAGCAAATGAACAAGACAATTTGCCCTGGTCTTTGAGTTGAACCTATTCTTAAAGGACTTTTTAATTGAATCCTCTACAATTGTTCAAGAAAAATCTCTAGACCTTAGCAGCTCAGCAAATATCTCTGTTCAGTATGGTGTCACAGCCAAACAAAACAAACAATATATTTAGTTGTTTTATGTAAAGGATATATGACACCTCAAACATTAGGCTTGTAAGAATATGTATGTGCATGTATGCATATAAATGTATGTATTTACATCTATCTATTACACGTGTGCAGTTCAAATTACAAGTGTATATATAGTTATGAAATATATCGCTATTATCATTGCTTGCATTTATTTTGGTGACCACATGGATTCTAGCAGATATTTTACAGTGTCTTTAGTTAATGTATGTTCCAGGCTTCCACTGCATCATTAAAAAAATAAAGCACCGGAAGTTAATTTCAAATGGTTAGAAATGTTCTTTCCATTTGCTGAGAAAATATATCCATAGCTAATTTTTATATTCTTTTGATCTTGTACAAGCATACTTAGTTTTGACAGTCCTTTCTTTTCATTGTTTATCAAATAAGTATATTTATAGAAAATAATCATATCCTGCCCCAACTTTTGTTTCACTAGTCTCTTCTTTTAAGGTTTGTTCTCTAAAACCCCTTATCATTTGAGTAGGCTGGTTTTGCATTGAAATTACTTTTCTAAAGATAGCTAATCAGAAGCAAGCCTGACATTCTAATGAAGTCTTAGTAAAGACTTGTACAATAGAATTATTTTTTTCTTCTCTTTACTCGAAATACTGCACCTGCTGCTTCCTCAAATTAAATTGCTCAGAGCTATATAGCATTTAAATACCTTTATCATCAATAGTTACATACACTTCCCTTTTCCTTCTGTTAGTGAGACCTCAATCTGTAGCAAAGTGTCCTCTAATTTGTCAGTAAAAACTATGATTTTGCACTTTGTCTTAACAAGAAAAAGGTAATGATATTTTCCAATTCTTGCTCCAGAATTCTTGGTCTTTCTAAATATGAGCAATGAACTGTAACTGTAATATCTGAAAGTTTCATAAGAATATTATTTCATTGAAATGACTTGTGATCATATTAGCCTTCATTTTTAGATGAAGGGTAAAGTTTTCAGCATCACTACTGGGGCCTGCTGTAGCAGCTAAGAAATGTATGCTCAAATTGACAAGAATAACTGATGGGGAAGAAACACAGGCATGTGTATATAGTGACTGGCAGAGCAAAATAAAACACTGCAAAATGCTTGCACTGAAACAATTATACTGATACATTCACAAAACTCAATGAGAGAAATCCAAGGCCAAAGCGAAAGACATTTTGATAATTTTTACAATTCTATAATGCAAAGCACAGAAAGGTATCTCTTCTTGCATTGAAGCAATGATATAAATAAGAGAAAGAATCCATATGTTGAAAGAAGAACAAGATTTGACTCTCAACAGCAGATGCCTATATAGACAGTTTTACAGTCAGCATGACCATTTAAGTAGATGAGGAAACTGATGATTCATGTAGAGTTGTGGCATCCTATAAAGCTTCAGCTCAACACAGGCACTATAACATAAACACTTTCTGCTAGAAACAAGGTAGAAGAAATGCATCAAGATTAACAACACCAAGATGATGTGATAACATCATATTGTTAACTTACTTAGGAACACAATCTCTGCCACAAATAGATTAAAACCTTTTTCAAACAGTAGCAACATCTTGATGCATGCATATTTCTTTAAGTGTTTTTATTGAAGACTTCTGTGTGGTGGATTAGAAGATGAAAGTTGAAAATTCTATTATCAGTAGGAGGAAAAATTGCCACATAGATTCTCCTTTTATTTTTTTACTTTCTTTTGGCAGGGGAAGGATTTTGTGGAGGTGTAATTGGAGAAAGATGCAGGAGACATTTCTTAATTGCTTCCTAACTGGTTTAATATTTTATGTGTTTCTTCGCTACTATACCAAAAAACACAAATGTCAGCTTTATCTTCCTCTCAAAGTTTCACACTCCTTACATGGCTAAATAATACTTGAGAATGATTGACAGTATTCTGTGGTCCTGAAGCCATGTGACAAAGTGGACAGAGAGGACTCATGGTAAGTGGCTCCACTGGACAGGTGCTGAAACTGTCCAATGCAATTTACTAGTTTACCTATTTTGTCCTATCTGAAACTGATTCATTTAAAGGTGTTCTGGAATCCAGGACTGAGTTAACATTGCATATGAGATTGTGTGTTATGTATGAGAAGTTATTCATATTTGAGGCTTTACTGAACGGGCATAGTCTCATAAACAGCAAGCTAAATTCTCCAGCTTGCAGGGAGTTACCTGCAAGTTGTTAAATAGAACACCAGTATTTTTCCTTTTGTCTCAGCTCTCCCTTTGCTCTTTTTTATTTAAGGTAGTCAACCTGATGAACAATTTATAAAGTAATGAAGTAAGAGGATATTAGTCAGCTTACACTATTTATTCAGGGGATTATAACTATTAATCTAAACCCATAATTTTGCATTTTCAGTCCATATACAACAGTAATTCTAGATACAACTCTGAAACAAATTTCAGACCATTTGAGTCTAAAGGAAGATTTCTTAACTTTGTACCCTGAAGAGTACATTAAATGTTGGCCATGCTTCCCACTGCACTCAACCTAGGATCAGCATGCTCAAAACATACTGAACACTCAAGAACTGTCTGACGTGAAAAACAAAGGTAACTGACAGGTCCAGTGAAGCAAAATACTCAAAGAATATTAATCAGCTAGAATTTGCAATAACTCAGTTGTAATAAATGTGATCAATGATAATAAAGGAAACATTTAGCCAAAAGGGCAATAAATATCTGTGGTCCTTGCAGGAGTGATTTAATGACTGAACTTTATTTGTCAAGTATTTTTAGCATGTAGGACTAGAGTCAGGCTCTGTGACACAGAAGGATGTTGCAATACTGTATTTATTCTTCTTCACTCTGGTGAAACATGTATTTTAGAAGCTTCATTTCATTCACCATCTTAACAACATTTTAGACTCGGGTATCTTCATAGAAAAGAACATTGTACATATGTACCTATGTACAATATATAGCCAGTTGTAACAGACTATTCTACATGGATTTTCAGCACATTAGCTCTTACTGAAGTCTACAAGATAAACATTCAAGGTTAAATATATTTCACAGAATCACAGAATGGGTAAAGTTAGAAGGGACCACTGTGGGTCATCCAGGCCAATCTCCCTGCTCAACCAGGGTCATCCTAGAGCACATGGCACAGGATTACATACAGATGCAGTATCTCCAGTGAGGGAGACTCAAGGCCTTATTCAACCTGGTCTTGAACACTGCCAGAGTTGGGGCATGCACAACCTCGCTGGGCAAGCGGTTCCAGTATCTTACCAACATCACAGTAAAGAATTTCTTCCTAATATCTAGCATAATTGTCCCCTCTTTCAATTTGTACCTATTACTCTTTGTCCTATCACTACAGTTCCTGATGAAGAGTCCCTCTCTGGCTTCCCTGTAGGCCCCCTTCAGACAGGATAGGGGATACCTACCAGATGCTGGAAGATGATTATGAGTGTCCTTGCTGTGGTGTCTCTCAGTACTCATGGATGCATTCTGTCAGGACCCATGGACTTCTGGATGTCAGGTTTACCTAGGTGTCCTCTACTTGAATCTTCCTTGATCAAGGAAAAGTCTTCCTTCCAACTTTCCTTTACCCTGGTCTCTTGGGTTAGAGATCCCTGAGGGCTGGTCTTGTCAGTGAGGACCGATGCAAACAAGGTGTTCATTACCTTTGCCATCTCTTTTTCTTCTGTTACCAGGGTCCCCCCTTCATTTAGTTATTTGTCCACATTGTTCTTTGGTTTCCTTTTGTTATCGAAGTATTTGAAAAAGCCCTTCTTGACATCTTTGCCAAGATTTAATTCCAGATGGGCCTTGGCCTTCCTTGTCCCATTTCTACTTACTATGACAAGCTCTGTATTTATTCCAAGTGGCCTCACACTGCTTTCATCTCCTGTATATTCTGCTTACACTTGAGTAATGATGGGAGGTCTTTATTTATCCATTCAGGTCTCTTGCCCCCTTTGCTAGATTTATTGCTCATTAGGATGCATTGTTCTTGAGTCTGGAGGAAGTGATCTTTGAATATCAACCAAGTCCTCTTCCCTGCAGGACCTGTTCATGTAACGGTCAGTATATGAGACTCAGTTCTCAGGGGCATGAACAAAATCCGGGTATTGCTTACACATTTCGATGTATGTAGACATATTACAATGAGGAGGTTGATCTTACGCTAAAACTGGGATGGAACATTATAATTAAGAGAATACATTATGTTAACTAAGGGGGGACAAAGGAATGAAGGGTTAATCCATATTTATGATTACAAGGGCAGATGAAAACAATAGATGTTGCCACACTGGTTTCTGTTTGGGCTGAGGCATACCTCTTATCTCCTTGATGGAGACTGTGAAGCTACAACCTTGTCAAATGCAAATAAGGCATGTCTGGAAAGGAGTCAGCTTATCATGAGAGGATTAAGTCTTATTGTCCTAGGAGGTTTTTGTGTCTTGCAGTTTTATATCCTTACAGGTTCCCATGTGAATCTTCCCAGAAGATTCTTAAAAAGGCTAAATTTGGTTCTCCTGAAGTCCATGGTTGCACTGTTACTTGCTGCCCTACTTCCTCCTTGCCCAACACTGAACTCCTCAGTCTCATGGTCGCTACAGCCAAGGCTGTGCCCAGCCTTCACATCTCCAACAAGACCTTCCTTGTTGGTTAGTGTGAGGTCACGGAGCACATCATTCCTTGTGGGATACTCCATTACTTGTGACAAGAAGTTGTCACCAATCTAATTTTAGATTATTCTTTGACTGCTTTCTTATATCAGAACCCTTTGCAAAGTATCTTGGCCCTGCTGTATGAAAAATGTGGAGAGATCTGGTGAATGTTTGAATTTATATGGGCAATCTGACAAACGATTATACACAATTTATCAACTATTTTTAAATTGTCAGAACTGCTCTCTAGAAAGCATATGTTCTGTTAGGACAATAGATATTAGGTAATAGATATTATTCCAGAGTAGCAAGCTGAAGTAGTATCTGAAACATAAAAGTATGTTTCAGACTTTTTGTAATGAGTATAAAGGGGTATTAGAAACAAAACAATGTGATCTATCAATATACCCTCTTACAGCAGTAGTTGGTAATCCTTTGAAATGGGAAATCTCTTAGATTATAGGTTATCTGTTGCCTCTGTTATCAAATTACAAGGAAACTGGGACTGAGGATGTAATCCTATTTGTTTGCAATATTATTCTTGTATTGTAGAGTGAAAGTGCACAAGGATTTTACAGTGAAGAATTGTTTTCATCAGTTCAATACAATTTAAGGTGTTGAAAATTGAAAATTAGACAGAATGTGGAATGCTGAAGAGGGAAATAAGTGGGTATAGAAATCATTAAAAATTCTTATATACAAAAGGAACAAGACCAGATATGATTCTGGATGGACATATCCTTAGAGAGTTAAAACTATATATTAAAGTAGCCAGAATCATCCCTGAATTTAAATAAGCCACAAATGAAAAATGTATTAAAATTCAGTGCTATCATTATGATAAAAGGAAAATACTTCAAATGTCAAAACTCTTTAGAGGAGTAAGAGAAAGTAGCAAATCTAAAGAAAATAGCCTTGTTTGTTTTCAAGCATAAGGAGAGTTCAAAGGAATCTGATTAATATCTTTCTTATATTGTCATGCCCAAAACTGCACACAATATTCAAGATGAGGCTGCCCCACTGCAGAGCAGAGCAGAGCAGGACAATCACTCCCCTCCGCTGGCTGGCGATGCTTTGCCAGATGCCCTCAGGACACTGTTGGCCCTCCTGGCTGCCAGGGCACTGCTGACTCATATTCAACTTGCCATCACCCAGGAACCCCAGGTCCCTTTTCATGGCACTGCTTTCCAGTATCTCATTTCCCAGTGTGTACTTGCACACTGAGGCTCAGGCATCTCTGAGTGAAGGTAAATCCAGGGTTAAGAGCTGGTTGCACAGGAGGATTTCTGAGTTCAGGAACATCTAAGAAGCAGCCCCATGACATGGAAGCCCTTGGCAGCCAATCAGGTGAGGAGGGGGAAGTGCCAGGTGTGACTGAATGGAATTTAAACGTCATAAAACCTACACAAACATTTAGCTGTTGCTGGAAGGGATCTCTTGAGATCATCTAGTCAAACTCTTCTGCTAAAGCAGGTTCACCTGGAGCAGGTTGCACAAAATCACATCTAGGTGAGTTTTGAATATCTCCAGAGAAGGCAATCCACAATTTCTCTAAGCAACCTGCTCCAGTGCTCTGTCAGCCTCACAGTAAAGAAATTTTTCCTCATATTCAGGCAGAACATCCTGTGCTTCAGTTTGTGTCCTTTGCCCCTTATCCTGTTGCTAGCCACCACTGAAAAGAGTCTGATCCCGTCCAAAAAGATGTCAGTATCTAGAATACTGACTATTCAAGAAGGATTAACTTAGAACACCTAGGAAAACCATCCAAAAAAGATCTGGTTTTGTTTCAGTGTATGAAACAGGATAAAATGCAACAAAAAGATGTCCATTAGATGCAACTATTATCCATTTCCTCGCATTCACATCTACCTTAGGGATCTACATATCCACATATCAATTAATCCATCAGGAACTTCTTACAAAGTACGTAGGTTCTTTCAGAATAGTGAAGTACATAGCTTTTTTGACTTTTTTGAGTAGATACAGATTATGCTAAATCTTATGTCTGCCCACTGTTTCTTATTAGTTAAATCATTATTTTAGACTTTCCAATGGTCCTGTATAAATGAGCAAGAACACAGTAATGTAGTACTATATATTGTCTAAACTGTTTTGCATCTTCTGACTAAGATCATCACACTTTTAATGGTTTCTTTTAGTATCATTCTCAAAAAGGCTTTTCCTGGTAGAAAAATATGATCAGATTTTAAATGAGTACATTTCAAAGATAATACACTGGATTTTGATGAGAATCAACTCTATACTATTTTATTTATTTAATAAGTGGAAGGCATTTTATTTGTAATTGCATCTCCCTACCTTGGAAGGTATGTGATACTTTTCCTTTCCTGTGGTAGCATTTTCAAAACGAAGCTTTTGACTTGGATATATGCTAATTTTTTAAAAATTGACTTTTTCTGTTATAGTGTTATAATGCCTAACAGGGAGAATTTCCACAATGTTCTTGGTGAATAAAGATGTCATTAAAATCTGAGTGAATAGGCACTGAACCTGTACTCAGGTGATGTTTGACCTTCAAGACTTTGTATAATCATAGCTGTATCTACATGTAGCTGTAGCAGAGCTGCAGGAACCTTGGATTTTTTTGCTTTGGTGAGAATGAAAAGCAGAGACTAGAAGTCTAGGCAGTGAGAAACAAAGGACTTTAATAAGATATGAGAAAAATGTTTGAATATCTATTGCTGGAATTGGAGATTGGTATTACATGGAACACTACAGAGTAGTGGTGTGTAAGAAGAGATTCCAGGGGTCTGCTTCTTTATCCAACCAAAATTAATTGAAATAAGATTTTGCATTAAAAAAAAAAAATAAATTGTGGTCACCCATTTTTTGAGTTCAGGATGCTCAGTTTTCCAATCTAGATGTTTACATATGCCATGCCATTGGAAAGAAAGGCATCAAATTCTTGATGTTCTGGGGTTTACAAAGCAGGCAGTCTCATTATACTGATGCATTTTCAAAATATGCCTAAAAATTTTCAGAAGCAAAGAAAACCTGCATCAATATCCTTAAATATAGTTTGAGTCTAGGGTCCAGTATTTCAAATAAACTAAAAATAGTTCATCATCAGAAGTTACCAACAGGAAATGATAAAAAGGATGCCTTCATCCCAAAGTCTGCCATCCCAAGGCCTTTTCTTTCTATCTCGAGGATATGAGAAAAAAAATCCCACTACTTCCCTTAGGACTTTAAAAATACCACCCAACCAATGAAACAAAAAATTCCTAAACCCAACCAAAGAGGAAGACATAACACACTGGGCAGCTACATAATACCAGTGAGAACAGCAAGGAGCTCTGCCACAGAAGAGGGGGATTAAAAACTGTTGGTATTCTGCTCCACTGTTGCTAAAGGTTCTGAGATTTAAAGAACTGAGCTCTGAAGTCTTGTACATTGCCTGAACCACAGGGTGTTAGCTTCACAAATCACAACATTATATCCTTTCCTAGAAGCTTCCTCATGAATGACAGTAAGCTTCTTCATGAATGCTTCATAATATAGGAATCACATCCTCTCAACACCACTTATTTTCACCTGAAAAGGATTCAAGTGTTGACATTCACCAGGAAATAAGGATGCTGGCTGTTAATGCTTAAGAAATCTGTAGAAGGCTTTAGGACTGTAGATATGGTATTTGTTCTAGAAGAACTGAAAAGACATAATGTAGCACAGAATGGAATCATACAATCATCCAGATTGAAGACACCTTCAAGATCTTCATAAATGACTTGTACTCAGGACTGGAGTGGATACTAAGCAAGTTTACAGACACAAAATTTGAAGGAGCTGTTGACTCCATCAAAGGCAGGGAGGCCCTGCTGAGAGATCTTGACAAATTAGAGGACTGAAAAATCATGAACCACATGAAGTTCAACAGGGAAGTGCTGAAATTTGTACCTGGGATGGAGAATTAATGCATTTAAGTACTGGCTCTTCTACTGGTGAGCCAGACATGCTGATTTCCCCCCTCCCAAAACTGTGAGAGCTTTCCACATAATGTTGCTGTCTTGGTACTTCCTTATTTATGTGCATAGATTTGAGATGGACCCCCTTTGCCTAATTTGACTACTGTCAAACAGTGAGGTTTTACTCTACTAATTTTTCCTCAAAGAATTCAGTCAGCCATCTGACAGACATTTGAAAGATATTAATTAAATGTATGAAATAACATATTTGACAAGTGTTTCTAGTTGTTTGTCTCTCCTAGAAAGATCTGGTTCAGAAACTATCTAAAATACAAAGGTATTTTGCTGAATATTCATTTAAAGGTATCTTAAAATACATGATGCATAGCAGTTTTGTTAGCAGTCAGTATAGACTTCAGGAGAAAGAGCAAGAGGATAAAGAAAAGTTACACCTTAGGTAGCAGACTTTTAGATCTAAGTCATTTTGGAAGGGGAAGTTTGAAGATACAGTTTAAAGCCAAAAAAAACCAAACCAAACCAAACAAACAAAAAAAAAAAAAAAAAAAAAAAAAAAAAAAAAAAAAAAAAAAAAAAAAACAAAACAAAAAAAAAA
>VXBX01006689.1:30420-82506 GCA_013400415.1 Scytalopus superciliaris
CAAACCAAAAACAAAAGCAAATACAAAAAACAAACTCACACCTGTCTCCTTCTAGCCTGGAATGTGAACATGTCTACTTCCCACCAAGGTGTCTGAAAAAGAAGCCAGCTATGGGTTCAAAAATTGTTGACACTCAGAATTTTGAAAGATCTAATCTGTTGTAGCAGCTCTTTGTGGGTCTATTTGAAGTTTTGGAGGAGTTATAGAAACATAAGTTTAGATAACCTAGGAATACAGATTCAAATACAGTTTTCCATTGTTCAATATGCAGTTCCTGATTCTATAATAAAAAGTACTCAATTTACAGACTGAACAAAACTCAGCAAATTGGCTCCTTAGGTTCAGTCCTCTTTCAGTTGTCTCACCCAAGACACTATAAAGAACTGCCTTGTAGGCTTTAACTGTGAATAGTGTGCTCTGATCTACTCCTGCAACTTCACAATATTTGAACTTTCTCTTTCCCAGGGCACTGCAAAAACCTTTTGCTCCTGTTACTCTTGAAATAAAAAGTAGTGTTCTTTATGAATTTTTAACACGGCACACTTTTCCTGCCAGTGCTTTCAGGCAAGTCACGTCAGTATCTGGACACTTGAATTTGAAGCTCAAAGCCTGACTGCCTCTATTTGTAAACAAGTGTGAACAGCATGAGCACAGTAGTGTCACTTCCCAGTAAATTCAGTGTTAAGAAATTACAAATGTATGTACTATAGAACAGTTTGACAAAGCTGTATTGAAATACATTATTCATAGTAATCTTTTTCAAAACCTGTCATTTTTGAAAGTTTTCCATTTTGTGCATCATAAAATTGTAATGTTGGTTTTGAAAATGGGAAAAACATCTACAAAAAAGTGCTGAATGTGTTTAGCCTTCTGCTTTCAAAGAATATTTTCCAAAGAAACAAATTCTTTTACTTTTTCCTCACCTGAAGCACTGCTCGTTTTTTCTCTAATTATCACAAATGAATTACAGCTGATCTTTATCCAATCTGGCATTCCCAGCCTGCATTTTGTGAGAGTGTGTGTGTGTGTGTGTGTGTGTGTGTGCGCGCGTGTGTGTGCGTGTGTGTGTGGTCAGAGGAAACAATATGTGTCAAGACTGCCTTATAAAATCTGTTCTAAGCCTTTAACCTTCAGCAGAACATTGAATAATTGAGGGGGTCTATGGACACTGACGTTTATGGCAAAGCAGGAAAATAGATGTCTATTGATGGGCTGTATCTCTGATCATAGTTCATAGCCCCTTTCAGTGGTGGAGTTAACATCACCTGCTTGATGTCAGGTACTGCAATGATTGCTGCCAGATGGTACCAGGCTGATGGTTGCAGGTCTCCTGTGCCAGTAGTAGCTGTTTTACTGGTATGGTCAACATAATTCAATCACTGTCAGTACTTATTTCTTTCCTGTTCCTCCATGCTAGTCACTTACTGACTTTTTCTTTCCGTACTCTTTACTTTTGAAAGATGTTAGCACAAGGGAAAAGAAAAGTGAACATTTGCCAACTTCAATCTTAATAAACTTCAGGTTTGGTTTCACCCCCCTTCATTCCCGTAGCAGTATTTATGAATGTAGTTTAATTTGTAAGAGCTGCCCCCTGAATGCAGGAAAAGTTTATATGCTTGAAAATATCAGTGTGACCTAAATAGATTAGTCAGTTTGTTGAGTTTTGCTAACTCCTTGAATTATGTTTCTTCTGTCAGAAGACTTTATCACACTTGTGCAAAACTAAGTGGCTGTTACAAATATCTTATCTGAAACAGCTGTCACAGATTTTATAGACCTCTGTTTATGTATCTTATATATTCATTCATGCCTCTAATTTTCAAGATACTTTCTTTCCTCTACTGGGAAAGTGTAACACTAAAAAAAAACAACCCTTTTCCACTCTTTCTTTAAAACAAAATGAAATTAATAAATTTAATCAAAATTAAATTAATTAAATTGATATTTATTTCCTTTTCCCTTCCTTCTAATTAATAAAAAAATGTTGTGAAGAGTCTGTGGAAGACAGTTTCTGAATGAGAGGGCAGCTGGAGAAGGATGCACTCCCAGTATCCCTGCCTCTGACTTGCACCATAAGCTCCATCATAAATGCACTTTTCCAAGTAACAGAGCCTTGCTCTGCAGAAAAGTCAGCTCAATCCTGAAGTAGATATATTGAAGTGGGGAAAGGGATGTTGTCTTTTTTCCCCTATAAAACACTGATCATCCCCACAATGGTATATGTCTGTACCACAATATCTTGTTCTGGTATTGCTATAGTGAAGACTTCCAATGGTACTGTCCTTCCTTTTATGATAAATACTTTCATTTGATTTTTACTGGAGGGTGACAAATTTACTTTTAACTTTAAAATTATATATTTTAAAAAATGCTATGTAGAAGACTAATGATCTTTTCAATGCCAACTGCTGAGAACTCCCACAAACGATAACTGTTAATTAATACTTTCCATAACGTTCTGTCCAAGAGACAAGCTACTTTACGTGCCCTGAAACCATTTGTTCAGCTTTGCAATTCCCACTTGTTCAATTTAGTAATGAAAAGTGACATGAAAATGAAGGAATCTTACCTTACTTTCTCCAGTTGTTTTGAACAAAAAAAAAAATTCAGTCCAGGAGCAAAGTGAGATCTGTGACATAACATATAGCTAATAAAAGGCTGTGCTAGAGGAACTGATGTGTCTTTATGCTCCCCTCCCTTTTTTTTACATTTTTTTATAATGTCACACACATGTATTTTAAGGAGCACACATGTATTTAGTTTTAAAATCATAAATTGTGCAACTGATAATTACATCAGAGATGCAGCCAGCAAAATGATAAGCAGCAAAGCAGTTGTCCTATTTCCCAGTGCTTTAAGACACACTCATGCATGCATAGATATATAACCTTCTTCTCACCAATGATAATTTACAGCTTTCTTCTGCGACTCTCCAGTTCTGTCAGTTGAGCTTCTGTACCTGCTGGCCTGGTGATTCTGAGAGGAATTGAAGTGGCAGGTAGCCCATCACTATAGGATGCACATTAATTTTACACTTCTTTTCTGAACTGTATGCGTGTTGCTGTCTTTTTCAGCATAATACAGCTATATCCAAAATCTTACAGTACTGAATATAGCTATTTAGATGTAAATCTAAACGTTTAGGTATACCTTATAAACAAATTTAAATCTGCAGCTGCACCTGCAACTATAAAATTAAGGTCTTTATAAATCTCTGCCTTTTTACATGTAGCTGTGTGTGTAGTATCACACACCTGTAGTATATAGTACATCTATAGAGCATATCTGTGTTGGTATGTATAAATCCCTAGGTATGGATATATAAATATATATTTCCCTATGTGTATACAAAAGTGCAAAGACCAGGTGTATAAAACCTGTGAATTAAGCCCCAGGATCTGTAGTAGAATAGGCAGTCATACTCCAGCAAGCAAGTCCACCATAAAGTTCGCACAGGAGTCAATCTTCAGAAAAGAACTCCCAAATGCAGGATGAAGAGCTGGCAAGTTACGTGCCAGACACTAAAGACATGGGTTGCTTTGACTCTCATGGTTAAGTCCAATGGGAAATGATAGAGTTTGGGTTTTTCCAGTGAGAGGACATGAAGAATCCAAGATATCCTGAAGCCTTAGTTACTGTTCAACAAAGGAATATCAGGCACACTCAAGGTGTGGAAAGGTCTTGACTTTCTCATTTTGTGTATCTGATATGCTCAGTGTACTAGATATACATCTTCCTCTTAATGCATGTTAAGGGTGGGAACTGAAGGAATTGGAAAATTTTTCTTTTGTACTTGTTTTATTTTGCTGGCATGTGAGTATTGTGGGCACTGTCTTTTACATATCTCTTGAAGAGTCCTGTATCTGAAGAGGAAAAACCCCAGGAACAGTACAAGCTGGGGTCCAACTGGCTGGAAAGAAGCTTTTCATAAAAGGATCTGTGGGATTCTAATGAGCACCAAGTTGGACATGACCTGACAATGTGCCCTTGTGGCAAAAAAAAGGCAAGTGGTGTCCCACATTAAAAGCGGTGTTGCCAGCAGGTCAAGAGTGGTGATCCTTCTTTTCTCCTCGGCACTGGTGAGGCAACACCTGGAGTGTTGGGTCCAGTTCTGGGCTACAGGAGAGACATGGACACACTGGAGAGAGTCCAACAAAGGACCACTAAGATGACGAGGAGACTGGAGCATCTCATGTATACGGAGATGCCAAGAGAACTGAAACTGTTTAGCCTGGAGAAGAGAATGCTCAGTGGGGATTTCATTAAAGCACATAAAGACCTGAAGGGAGAGTGCAAAGACAGAGCCAGGCACTTTTCAGTGGTGCCCAGCAACAGGACAAGAAGCGAGGCAATGGGAACAAAATGTAACACAGCAGGCTTCATCCAAATATCAGGAGCTACTGGCATAGGTTGCATTGAGAGACTGTGGAGTGTCTCACCTTGTACATATTCAACAGCCATCAGAATCTGCTCTACATGCCCTACCTGACCAGGTATTATGCCCATTATATGCCCAGCATTGGATTGTTCACCATATTTTTGTTATCATACTCCTGCCATTTGCAACTCTTTTTTTTTTTTTTTTTCTTTAATTTTATGTCTGGTTCTTGTTGAAATAAACATGAAGAGTAAAAAATGAAAAAAATTACTCAGGGATTTAAAAAGCCCCTGCTTTTTGTCAGTTTTCTGTAGAATCTCATCAGATCAAATTTATTTGGCACATTCACCAATATAGATATCAAGAAAAGAGTATGTTACTTGCTCTTTGCAGGATGAATGTAATTTATATAGTTGATAGAATTTGTGCCCTAAAGGTAGTTATTATTGTATTATTTGGTATTAATTATGACTGGGATGAATCTTTGAATGTGAGGAAGGATCTTCAAAACCTCTTGACTTTGCAGAACATGAATGTAATCTCATTGACTGAAGAAGTTAAATATTTTTCTCAGGACTTTCAAATCTTCTGTTGGCTGTCACTTTATGCTGCAGTTCATGTCCAGGTCTCAGTTTTCAACATCTTTGTTGTGGCCAGTACATCAGAGATTGCATATTAAATCATGAGCAACCATTCACAACAGTGACCTGACAATGCCTAGGCTGGAGCAATTGAGAGGGCAAGATAAACCTAAAACTCAATGGGAATAATGAGTAGATGACATTCTTCCTAAAACTGGTCACTTTAGCTCAGATTGTTAGATTAACAGTGAATTGCTAGGGCTGGGTAGCAGTGTCACAACAGCTGCAATCTGTGCTTTATCTTATCTATGTATAAATGGAGAAAGCACAGTGAAGCAAAGTGGATATGAGATCTTGTTTGCAACAGTCTGGATTAAAGATAATAAAATGAATGTAAAATCCCTATTCATAACAGTTTTCCATCCGGCTCGTGTAATGTATTGTTAAAATGGAGAAGTCGTCAGTAATGAGAGATACTAGTTCCTCCACTCTCAGAACTGTATCCCAAAAGGATTAATTAAGGAAATCTATTTGAAGACATCTAAATGGATAGCACACTGTTCCCATGTGTATTTTCAATTTTCTTATATGACAAGGAGAAATGGCAAGTGGCTGATGTGTAAGTGTTGGCTGTATTCATCTAGGCTTCAGTAAGTCTTTCTACTTTCATGTATTGGGCCATAAGACTGCTAGAACCTTTCCATACTTCATTCAGCAGAAACAACAGTGTCTGAAATAAATGTAATGCATATGTGTCAAACCTGAGTACATAGTCATACTCATTTTACATCCTATAATTCATTTTGAATAGCATGTAATTTCATTTTCAGTGCAGAAAAAGTTGCAACTCCAATTTGCAGCCTACACAGATACAAACACAGTGGGACTTTCCTGATCCTAAAATTGTGGATGAAACTTGTACTATCAAAAGGTCAATTTTCATACTTCATACTTTCATACTGTACAGTACCAATGAAAGATGCAGATCTACAGGTGTCAGAATGTCTCCTGACATTGGTGGGTGTTCAAAGTTCTTAGCACTACAGAGCACAAAAGCCTGAATAACTTTTAATATCTTGTATTCTAATTTGTATGAATTCTTATTGAGTAATCATTTTTCATTTTAGAAATTATCATGTAGAGGTATGTATATCCACAAATTATTTTAGGTTTCAGCAATACTACTCAGAAGATTATGTAAACAGTGCCCATGAGTTTGAAGTAGACTGTGGCAGTCAAAATTCAAGCTACAGTGCTTGTAATCCTCATGTTCAAAGTATGTAGATTTGGGAAGTTATTTTAATCTCTGACACTCATAGTCTGACTTCATTCTAGTACAGAAAATATGAAATGTTGAGAAGTCACTGCATCAGTAGAGAAATGGCACAGCATCATCATCTGCATAAACAGTAGCACTCTAGATTTTAATCGCCTAACTTCTTTATTGAGAAAAAGGAAAGGTAAAATTACCATACTAAGACTTTTTGAGATGGGTGTTAGATGCTCTGTGGATAGCTGTGAGCAAAACACAAGTTATAATCCTATGACTTAGAAGAGCAGAGGCAGTGTGAAAGTTCTGCATGTGCTGGAAAATTAGTCTAAAAAGTCTAATTTTTACTTTGCAAATTTTTACTTTGCAAAATGGGTTACCATTTGCAGAAATGGATCAGAAAACTCTCCCCATTCACTTTCAGTGTTCTGTCTACCTTCTAATCATCATTGTGTATAATCTGATAACTAGCAATTGCAGTTACAAATGGGAGACTTAATTAATTAAGTAAACCCAGTAACAGGAGGGGTTTGAAGAAAAATGAGCAACACCTTGCTCAAAATTAATGAGTACATTCTTTTTCATTTCCACACCTGTCCTCCCCCTCAAAAAAAGATGATTCCTTTGGTGATGGAGATTTCATGCATAAGTCAAAGGAAAAATTAGTTGAACACCACTTTTTTTTGCCCAGCACTTAAATTTTGTCGGCCATGTGATTTGCAGCATTTGAAGGCTTCTGTACTGGAACTAAATCATCCTTACATTTTTGCCCCCTTAGTCTTGCTATGAAAATGATAAATATTTTTATCATAGAAGACTTAAGAAAAATTCACGTCTAGTCAGCTAGGGTTCATTGTCATAGTGACATTTTAAGGTGTTATTCTGTTTTCTTTGTTTCATTGAAAAATTGCAATGGAGTCATTCATTCTGAGTGAAATGCCTGAAATTGTAAATACATTTATCAATTAAAAGAATAATTTCATCCACATCTGCTGATAATAAGATCTGCACCAAGAGCCCATCTTCATTAGACAAGGAGATTTATGGGATTTACATAAGTTAGTGTCAAACATCAGCTGTTGAATGAAAGCTCTTAAACTCCGTATGTTCCACAAACAAGCAGAGTTTGAGCTTCAACAATTGTTGCACTCACCAGTGGCAGCAGAAATAATTCTTTTGTCTTCTACCTCTGAGCTACTGATTTGTCATATCTCCAATATACAAAACATTGGAAGATGTGAGGGTTCACTTATCAAATGTTTCATTTATTCCTTTCAGTAAAGTGATTCTTTATTTTGAACTTAAAGTTTGCAATTTCTAAAGTCAATCCTATTTAAAAGAACAAACCAGATCATAGAGGTAAGTAAAGGTTCTAACTCATTTCCCTGTCTTTTAAGTCTGTGTTTTAACTTTTCTAAGTCAAATAAAGAAGATGTGATTGTCCATATAAGAAAACTCACATTTACTGCTGCTGAACAGAGTACTCTCCTTGTTCCTTATCTCTGGATTCAGCCAGCCCCGGCACACACTTCCACAAGTCTAGGTGATGTTTCAGAGGTCACAGGTTCTTCAAACCAGGCTGGTGGGAAAAACAATGACTGAGCATTAGCATTCTTCATAAATGCTTCTAATATGTAAATTCAGATTATGCATTTATATTAAGGTATGAACAGTTTCAGATCATTCTGTAGAAATACTCATTATTAAAAAAATCTTTAAAATAAGTCTCAGTCATATCTGAAAGATGTGAATGCACTTAGATCAAGTGGTGGTGTTTGTATATTGTTTCTCAAAATTGCATTAGTTTAATAATGTTCCATGTATTTAATCATCTTTGAGTATAATGACCAACAACTACATTGTGAAATACTTGCTTCTGAAGCGAGTATCAATATTCATAATGTTAAATGCCATTACTACTTACATGAGTAGAATTGCTTCATTATGTCTCAGCCATCACTAAAACAAAATTAAAGCTTGTAAGTCTTGTTACCTCTAAAGCAGGTGCACTACTCTCCTCGTTGCCCTGTATATTCAGTTCTCTCAAACTCATTTTAATCCACCCCTGAATGTGTTCTTTTAAATAATGATGAAGAGCAACAGCTACAATTTAAGTGTTTGCTCTGACATGGACTTAAAGTGGATTTTCAGGCATTAGATTCTATGGGATGTTTAATCATTTTCTCTGGCTAATGTAAATATTTTCCTGTATTTTTAAAGTGTTCAGTCTATCTTACTAGGTTTCCCAAATGGAATATTTCTTTCCCTCCTTAGGTTAAGTCAGCTGACTGCTTTCTGCTTAGTTTTGAACCCAAGAGTACTAACTCATAAAATTAATTCCCATTTTGTGGGATTGTCAGAAATGAGGGTTGCTCTGACCCCTGTTTGAACTCATCAGCTGAAATGAACTTGTTCAGTGAGCTGGAGAAGACAAAGCTCAGTTCCAAGAAATTAATCAACTCCATCAGCCTCCGCGATAGGCCTGAAAATGGCAAACATCAGACTGACCCTGAGCAGCTCTGGATTCCCTCCGTAAATGAAAGCCATCATTCCTGGCAAGGAAGATACTAAATTATAGGCTTTTAAATTTAATTTTCAGTTTACTTGTGTTTTCGATTAGTGTGCCATGTTTCATAAAGATGGTAGTACCTTTAAGTAGTAAATGCCCTTCATCTACCAGCTCAATCCCTGTTGTAATAAAAAGGTAAATTTGAACTAAAAACTGTTAGCAAATGAAACATGTAGTCAGTTTTTTTTCCCTCTTTTTTCTTTCTTTTGTCAGTGACACCTTAAGCAACAATACCAAATTATTTTCTTCATACCGAAATCAATAACAGGCTTGGAAATAAAAAGTAGCACCACAGCCTGAGGCCACAGATTTTCATGACAGGCTACTAAAACTATCCTTCAGTAGCCTGAAGGTCTGCCAGCTAACCATTCACTTTACTTTCACTATTTAGTTGTCAGATATCTCTCTGGGCTAGTAAAACTTAAAGGCTATGTGACAAATTGTCTGCTAAAGAAACGTCCATTTTTATCTTTGTGGAACTTCAATCTTTAGCACATAGGCTTGAAAGTTCGCATTGCTTTGGAAGTAGGACAGAAATGAAAACACTAACAAATCTTAAATCTTTAAATACTTTCTTATTTTATTAAATGCAAAACATCAAAGCCATTACTGTGTACCTGTACAAATCAGTAGTAGTAAAAATACCATTTTTTTTCTGGACAGGCAGGATGAATTAATAAGGAAAAGCAAGTTTCAGATTCTTTAGTTCAGGTCTCAAAGATGAGGGAGTATGACAATTAAGTTTGAATACCTTTATTAGGTTACCCTCCTCTGTACATATGCATGAAAATGTAACCTATAACTATAGACAGCTATAAATATAAAAAATATATAAATATTATATNGTGGAAATTGGAAAGTGATGTTGTTAAATCTCAAAATTCTCTTTTGTACATGTTTCTCTTTAATAAACTCAATAAAAATGTATATATTTAGTCAAGAAATTAAAATTTCAGTTCTAACTTTTCAAAGGATCAAACAACTCTAATAGTTCCCAAATAACAAATCTAGAAACTGCCTAATAATGTCAGCAGTAATTTCCCATGAATACACTTGGGAGATATTTAATAAACTATATTGACTAACATCTTCTTAGTATTCCAGGCTAACCATATGTTTCTAGACCTGTACTTGTATAGTCTTTCAAGTGAGGCAAAATATGCACCTTTGTTTCTTAACTATTCTTCAATATTTTTGCTGTTTGCCTTTTCCCTCTTTACCTCTATTTCCTCTAAATTGTCCTGGAATAGTTTCTGCAGATAAAGCAAACTAAAGTTATCAGATATATAAGTATCATACTCTATGCTAAACCTGTACATAATTTTAAACAGATTAAATCAATACAAGTCTTTAGATCATCTTAAGTAGTTCAGACTTATTAATTTGTACTCTAATAGGCATTTAGCTACACAGGTAAGGGGTACAGATAAGGGGTGACTAAGGTGGGGGCAAGACAGTTAACCTTAGTCTGAAGTCCTTAAAGTACTTTGCTGCAGTGGCTATGTGCTAAATTTTAGTGATTAACCTTTTGTGGCCCCCAAATATCCCACCATAGTGGATAGTATATGTCAGTTTAGTTTAGTTAAAAAGCAACAAGCCTTCTCAACCTTAATTATTGCTTATTGGCTTTTATATCTGACAAGCAAATTTTGAGGTGCTTCAGTTCTGTCACTGTAATGGAGAAATAGCTTGAGGAGTCAATTATTTTAGAAGTTTTTTGTCATGAAAAGGAAAGTGCACTCACATATATTGTATGTGTGTATTGCACATAAAAAACACACACAAGGAAAAAGGTGATTTGTACTGCTTGTCTCTTGTTCTTTTAATGCAAGCACAACCAGAAGTAGCAAACTCCGAGTCACAGTTTCTTTCCATTTCTCCACTACCATTCTTCTTAAGAAATGATCTTGCTGCTGGTGAAAGTTATAAGTAAAGGTGTGATTATTGGTTTATTATAAAACCAGGAAGGAAGACTGTAGTTGGTCTGAGTATCTAAGGTAGTAAACGTGACCAACATTTATAACATCATTCAAAGGGCCTTTTTGGAGGCTTGAATCCATATAATCTGTACAGAAAATAGTGCAGACATACATATCAAGTGATAAAATTTAAACAGGATGGTGGTAGTAGACACAAAGTACATGGAAAAGCATAGAAAGTTGTAAGTTTTCTTGTCAAGGCAGGAACCAGGCAGCTTCCTGATTTTACTCACTAGCTGTGCTAGTTGGAGGTTGATTGACACTTGAGTGTGAACATCCAAATTTGCATAGCAGTCACAGTGATGTGCCATCTGCTTCTTGGGCAGCCAGTCCCTGGAGCAGTCTCAGCTTGGATTGCAGCAAAGGCTCAACAACATGTGAGTGTGCCCACATGCACACACACACATGCCTCAAACATGTGTGTGTGTGTGTATATGTACATGCAGAACTATCACTTTCAATGGAAACTGAAATTAAGTTCTCTGTAAAACCCAATAGTGTAGTGTGTCTTAGAAAGAAGAGTCACAAACCATCTTTTCTGCCTCATCTGTGTCTCAGTAGAGACAACCCACTGAAACAGTCCAGTAATCATGTATGTGGGGTATAATACAGTGCTCTAATAGGAAGAGCAAATGCAGGGCTCTCAACTGGAGCACCCCAGTTTGGCTCTTTCTCCCATTGCCAATCACATGCTCGAATACGAGCATTGTGGGTAGCTAAAAGAATCTGGCCTTGCATACTGAACCTTGGAGTGTAAGGGACAATATTCATGTAATTTCACCTTCATGGATTCTCTTTGGTGTTACAGTTTTTGGTTTGGTTTTGTTTTGTGTTTTTTTTGTTTTGTTTTGTTTGTTTGTTTGTTTGTTTGTTTGTGGTTTTTTCTTTTTGTTGTTTTTGTTTTTGCAAAGTAGTCTGAATGCTATGGGACTCTTTCCCACAAACAGGGATAATGGTTATTCTGGAGCACTGAGGACACTCAGAAGGTGCTGCTGACCCTCACTGCTCAATCGAGTCAGTGTGCACCCTCCTTGCAAAGTAGACAGGCTAAAAATCCCTAAGCAGTTTCAAAGGCGGCCAGTGTGGGTTGAGTGAATGGGTCATATATAAGTAAAAGCATTTGGAGTGTTTGGGGAAAGTAGCCCTGAAACAGCACTTAAATAAAAACTTAATAAACTTCTTGCTTCAGCATTTTTGGAGCATAATTACTGAGATATGAGGAAGAGAATTGTGGTGGCTTGATCTTACCATGTGCCTGATATTAAAGTTTCCTAGGCAATAAATATAACTGGGATGCCTAAAAAATTTTTGTCAGTTAGCTGTCCATCCTTTAGTTCTGATAAGTTAATCACCGGAGAAAGAATGAATTAATGATATAAACTATTGAACTTTATTAAGTTTTATAAGGAGCAGACAGCTTTGTAAACAGCTGGTTGTTTCAGTTTATATGAACACCTGCCAATATTTGCATTTTAACGCTTACAAACCTACTCAAGAGATAAATTCAAAACAGAAATGCAGGCAGTCAGGTGTTTTACATGAATGGTGGATTCATCACAAATGTCTCTGTATTGCATATTTCTGTTTGCAGTTCAACAACGGGGCCACAATACATGTGTTTTGAAAAGCATCCTTATTATTTTCCCCAGAGTACACTCTGCAACACCTTGGAAATTAAGGTCTATTGTCAGACTTGAGGGGATGCTCTTCACACCTCCTGGTGCTGGCTCGGGGCCCCTTGCAGCCGCAGGAGACCGAAACAGCATGCGACGCAGGCAGGAGTAAAAACGGGCTTTATTGACACAGCTCGGGTTTATAAACCCCTGGGGAGGGCTCAGGGAGCAGGGCTGTAATTGGATAAGCCTTTGGGTGGAGGGGAGTGGTTTGGGGAACAGGGTAGCCAATGGGAGAGGGGGAGGATCCATACCCGGTAGGAACACAGGGATTGGGAAGGGACGGGGAAGGATGGGTGAAGTAGCCAATAGAGTTAGGAGAAAGGCGGAGCTGGTGTTAGGGGAGTCGGTCAGCCTGGCAGTGTCCCCGCAAATCATGTGGTTACTGCTAGATGTGGGGTTGGCAGAGTTTAGGGGAAGACTTCTTACAAGAAAATACAAGAGGTAAACAGTTTCTCTGCTTCTTTGGTCCTGGATGGGTTTTTGTAGTGATGATTTCAGTTCTAGAGGTGGTCCTTCCACTTTCCATAGCTGAGTCTGTCTCCCACAGTCTATCTACACGTGTATGCAGATGTTCAGCTCCAATCTCTCCTTCGTTTTGATAAATTACATTCCTATGTTGTGCCCATCTCTCCCTATGAAGGCATCATTTGTTTTCTTCCCCTTGCTCGTGCGTCAGTACAGGCATCCACAATGACACATGCTGGTGGAAACAAGGTGAGAACACTAGTGCAGACCTCTTCTGCTCTATGTCAGTTATGTCATTATTGGTACTTGATCTAGTGGCATGCATTTGTTTAATGAAGCATGGTTGCTTTAACCTTCGAGACTGTTCCTCTCTGAGAAGCATCAGCTCTCTCCTAGAAATTGAGTCATGGCACAGTAACGTGCCAGTTATTATTGTAATAAAAGCTGTCCCCCCACAGCAAAGAGTAATTTGATAACCTTCTATAGCTATCTATACATGTTACTCTTCACACGAAGTGTTAACCCATTATGAGACTATACTAAACATTGGCTTATTTGAAAATGAAAAAAAATCCAGTCCTGAACTTCTGCATTTGTTTTTCTTGCTTTTTTGCAGGACTTGATTCAGTACAGAAATGTGGCCTCAAAGTCTAGTAATTACAGCAGTAATTTTCTTGTCATTAAGTAAGTATAGAGGAACAGCCCTATAGAGTTAATAGATACTATAAGGGTTATTTTATTTCTGTGTTAACATCATAGACTTACTGCAAACCTCAGAATCAATAAGGGATTTAATTCAGCCAAAACACAGACATGTTTGAGGCCAATTACTGAATTTCAAGAGTGTTTTTCCTTATTTTTCTTGAAATTTTGCTGCTCAGAAAATGACTACTACTCTTATAGCTAAATTTTATTCTTAGTGCTTGATTCCAAAATGACTGCTTGTGCTCCTGAAACAGGAATTTAGCTAAGCTTTATTTAATACTTCGTTTATATATCCTGGCAAGTCACAGATCTTCTTACTTGACTATCAACAGAAACGAAAAGGTCTTGAGAAAACAATGGACTATCTAGGAATTGCTAATTCTATAGGGAATATGGGCTAGGAAGCAATGTAAATGGTCAGGAGTTTACCTACATTTCTTTGTAATCAAGTTATTATGGACAGAAAGATTAGAAACTGTAAAAACGCAAATAAATGGTTGACTGCTTCTCTGTGCACTTTCTTGAGTTGAATGCATTTCCTAATCAGGTTTTTAAACAAAGACTTTGTGATACATGAATCCTACTCCTTGTGGTTAATGATGTTACTAAAACTTCAAAGGCAATGATTCAATGTGATTTTTTCTTATTTGAACATTGGTGATAACCTTTGTTTAAAACACTAGGTTGGAACACTTCTATCGTTAAACACTTGTGCTTCACTGACCTTTCTCACGATTGTTTGCAGTTGGATATATCAACACACCATACCTGCAATTGTATTGACTAGAGTATTTTGCCTGTCAGGATTAAGTTAATGTTGTTATCTTTGGCTGTAATGGGTTTTGAGGCTGCTGATGCCTGCCTGCAAATGCAACTGTAAATTACTTTACAGTAAGACGTGATGATTCACTAACTCTCTTGATAGGCTCTTTAGTCAGATTTAGTGTAAAATATAAGGTGAAAAAGTTTTTGTGCTCTGACATTCTGCATTGCAGTTAGTATTTTCACAACCTTACCTCTAATATACATGAGAAATGTCACTAATTTTCTGGAAATTTTAATACTCTTTCTAGCAAAGTAGGGAAAAAAGAGTAAAGAAGAAATAAATGCTTATGTGATTTCATTTTTTCCATCTTATTTTTTAAAATTACTGGGAACTTGTAGGTTTCACATGAAAATATTTATATCCTGGTAACTGAGCTCAGTGGCACAGATAATTGGCACATTATCATCAAGTACTTACAGCAAGATTTACCAATCATCTCATGCTTCCTCATGTTTCCTCTTCCAAGTCATATGGGTGAGACAAGAAAGCAGGCCAGTACAGAGAAGTTGACAGTCCACATTGGTTGTCCCATGGCTGATGTCCCAGCTGTGTCTCCTTCCCAGTCATGCATGCAAAGCTCTTGTACAAATTCCTGTAATTTGCATCTTATTTTGTGTAATACTCTTTTTCTGCTTTTGACAAAAGCAATCCTGCCTTGTTTATATTTGTTCAGGACAAGTCTGTAAAAATTGTTTTCTTAGGCAGATACTAACAGTTCTGGTGCTGAAAACAGTTGCCCTTTGCCTAGTACACCAAGTATCAAGCTTCTAGTTTTCAATTGGAGTAGCTATTGGAACTTAGCTGCATCTTTCTTATCATTCATGGTAGATGAGCCAAAATGGGTACTGGAATATAGTAACCTGTGTCACCCCAGAGGTCTGGAAGAGTGACACATTGGGAAACACTTGGAGAAGAAAAAGGAGCAATACTCTGTAACCTCCCACTAAAAACATCACCTATTTACACTGATTATGGCAAACATGAAAATATATTTAAACTGAAAGGCAAATTTGACCTGTTTGAGAAACAAATAATAGAGATGCCTAAAAAAAAAAAAAAAGTGAAAATTTATGGGCTTCAAGAATACTGAAAGAATTTGTATCTGCTTCTTTTGTTTAGACTTAGAACTTTGATATGTACAATTGCATATTGCACACAGTTACATTGTACTTCATACTAAGTTACTAATGTCAAGTTTCCTTAATTATTGTAAAGAAATTTTGGATTTTGTTTGGGAAAAATATAGGTGATATATTTAATGTAAAACTGACAGATTATAATCAATCTTTTTTACATTGAAGGCACTACACTGGGATGTTTTAGACTGGGTTCACAATTTCTTTGATGATGATAACCATTTTAATTTTGGAGGAAAGTGTGTTCTCACCAGAGCAGCTGTGGTACCAGTCAACTGAACAGAATTCAGTTTTCATTTTGCTTCTATTTCTATGGACAACAGCTGCTGGATTCAGCTCACCTGCATTTCAATGCATACATTATAGATATCTGACAGTTTTCTAGGCTTTCCTTGCAAGGGGAAACATTTGAGGTAGTTCCTCTTCTCTACTGAATGTAACTAGAGTCTAATGATTAGGAGTAAAGTAAAAATCTAAGGTGAGTTCAGGTGAATGCTACATGATATGAGCAGATTGTACTCCAATGCTATTTCTGTAGGTCACTGGTTTCAAGAGGCACTAGAAGTTTGGAAGACTTCTATGTTTTGCTAAAAACAAGTAAATAAACTTTCATGCTCAGAGATGAACTAGACACAGGCATCAGGACAGATTCAAAGACTTCAAACTGCAGCCTGGTGAATCTCACTTCATATCCTGGCACAGCTGGGAAATATGAAGAGTTAAAACCATTCAAGTTGTCGTCTCTGGCTAATGTATAAGTCACAAATGCATTCACAGATGCATTAAAAAAAATAAGAAACAAGCATTTATATAATAAGATCATTTACAACAACAAAGAAGAAAAAACATTAAAAATGCACCAGTACTTATATAGGATTGGATAAAAGGTGGATACAGTATATATATCTCTACTAATAATTATCCTCCCCAGGTTTATACTTTATTTGGAAAAAAAAATGGATGAAAAAACAAAGTAGGGCAAGAAAGATCTGAAATTCTAAATTCAGGAAGAAATAAACCCAAAGGTAACAGAAGAACAACTATTTCTTAGCTGAGTGAACATCAGTCATGACTTATCACACTTTGTCTTGCCAGTGTTTCATAAGCATCACAGATAAGGTGAGGTAATTCACATATTGCCAGAAAAGTAGTAGCACATTATTGAGTTTCAGGGTCATCTGTTGAAGCCAAAATACTTGTAACTAAGTGTCTAAGGAGAGGTTTCTTAATCCTGTCTTCTCACCTATAAATATTGAGTGCCTGAGCTGGAATACCATGGGACAGTTTGCATGGAACAGAAGTTGCATCTGCTACTGCCCTAATTCTGTCTGGATACTTACAGGACAGTCCATCAGGTTTCAGCCAAGGAAGGCTCTAGAGTGGCTTTGTTTGGGGGAAGACAGCAAGAGTTGTTAGTATAGACTTGTATGCTATGACCTAAATACTTCTTTCAGATTGCCCAGAAGCACAAAGATTTCCAGTGAAAAAATTTCTTAAAAGATATTTTTAAAACATCTTTTTCTGACTATAATACCTAATAAAATAAATATGCAGTATAAATTAAAGGAATTCACTGAAAACTTTTTCTAAAGATAGATTTAGCATAGTGTTCAGTGTACGTGCAAGGTGCTGTATGTCACTGAAAAAAAAGAATTGAAGCAAATGGAAATTTTGGGCAGAAAGAGTATACAAATCTCCTCATGATAATGAACTTTCACTCCAGCTGGTTGCACATCTTGCAACAAGAGCTGATTGTATCATAATATTTTTAGAAACATTATAACTGCAGTTCTTCCTCCCTACCTGTAGAGCCAGCTCTTAGTCTCCATCTACTGCTGAACGTGTTCCACTGTTACTCACACCATTGTTAAAGTGCATACTAAAAATTGTAGATTCTTTCTGTTCACTGCACACTACATTGTTTTACCATGGATAATATTTTATTTATAAGGAAAATAAATTGTCAGAGTTAAAAAACACAGTACATTTTGTTCTAGGCAACACATTGCTTTTATCACACAAATAATTTATTGGTTCTGCTCCCAGATGAGTTCTGTGCTGACCTTTCCAGGTATACTGAATATTGGTGCATAATTCGTCTTGTTGGGAAAATGTATTTATTTTAGCCATTAAAACTTGCTGTCATAACCTTTGTGTTGAGGAACAAGTTTGTTGTTTTATTTCTAAGACATGTTTTTACAGAGGGATATATGGAAAACAGACCTTCCTATCTTAAGCCTTTTATTCTGAGGAACAGAGACGAATCTGAATCCAAACCTGTCATATAATCTCTGGTAATGGATCGGAGCCAAAACTAGAACAGCCCTATTTCCTGGTTACAGGGCAGACACAACCCCATTCCTGTTCAAAACCTGCCTCTGCGAATTGTAAGCCCAAAATGGCAGACACAGCTTCAGAACAGCTCGCTGCATTTTAGCAATGCCTAATGTGAGCTTGAATAACTTTCAAACATTGTTTCATAGCATCACTGTGTTACGCAACCCCTAAGACCATCAGCCACATCAGCACATCTCTATGTGAATATTTGTTTTCCAGGTTCTGTGGAAGGAGAGGGTCTGAAGGACTGTAGGTAGTAATAAGATGCACCAACCTATTTTTATAATTTTAAAATATAATGTGAGTTTTAGCAACATAACACTACTGGAAGTTCAACCCATGAGGTAAAACTCACAGTTACAGGTTACTAAAATACATCTGTTTAGTCTCAAGTGCTAATAGTCTTGTTTAAAAAAAAAAAAAAAAAAAAAAGGTACTGGAAATGCTCAAACTCCATTTTTCTTCATCTCAATTTGCTATGAACAGCACACTTGGCAAATTAAAGTTACAATAAAGATGTCCAAGGACTAAAACCAAGCTAAAGTAGTAAAACCATTTAGACTAATGAAATATATTTTGACAATAATGCACATAAAATGTCATGCAGATGTTAGGTTTCAAATGCTGCCTTTTTATATTGTTAATGTAGGTATACTAACTTGTTTTGAAATAACCAGTTCAAATGTTCTCTTCTGAGAATCCTGAAGTTTACGTAAATAAAAATGGTTCATTATAATAAGTGCAGAAAAAGAGTGTGCAAGCCTGTGTCTTACACTTCTGGAAGAAATGAATCTCTGGAAATAAAGTTGCATCTGGGAAGTTTTTTTTTTCCTGAATAGCAAGTCCTTAGTATCTGGTGTTCAATTTTTGTAGTTTTCAAGTCCTTTGACAGACTGCTCAAAATCTGGCTTCATGCTTGGTATTTCCCCATTCAAACAGTATTGGTTAACATATTATTTATTAGTTTGTTGGATTTTTAAGGAGAGGGAGAAAAATATTCTCAAAGCAGAAGAATGCTCAGGGTTGGAAGGTGAGCAATGGCTTGCAAACATTTTCCACTTCAACAGCTGCTCCAGGAGTTTAACATCACTTTGTGTTTTCTTGATTTTCAATACACTTTCTGTTCAGACAGCTGCCTGAATGCATGTTTATAAGCACACAGAAGAGAAAACCCACCCACAAAATGTGACACTTGTGAAAAAGGCAAGACTATAAACTGGAGTAGACCTACCCCTACAGTTCTTCTCTCTACTGTAATTAATTTACACTTTCTGGCATTTGGTGCCTGAGATTTGAAAAATGAACAACGTTTACATCTATATGTACTCATGTTCATTTTAGTCAAGTTATGAAACAAATGGCAAGAAAAAAAGAATTTAATCAAAACTTTTCATAATTATGATTTGTTTTCTTGAAATGCAGGCAAAAAATGAGCCCTTTCACCTCCACTCTCCAAAATAGTGAAAATGTTATGAGAAAGATCTTAGTGCTAGTATTTCTCCTGCTCTCTCTCTCTGGCCCATTTATTTAATATTTATTATTTAACAGTAATATTTAATTATTTATGTGAAGTGGAATAGCATCAACAAGAGAGGCTGGGAAAAAAAAAAACCCAAAACCAACCTGAGTGATGTAGAGTAGTGATTACTGTACTTGCCCATGATGTGGAAGATGGAAGATGGAGGACTTTATATTCCAAAGCAGGGAAATCAAAACTTGAAGCCGGTCTGTTCCTATCACGTTTGCATCAGGAGATTAAGTTATTTCATGACACAAACTCTCTAGCATTATTTTCCTTTCAAAATTTTCAGGGGATGTAGTACCCACTACTGCAATTTCTCAAAATAAAAATGACATGTCAATATTGAGAATAGAGGTGACTCCCTTTGGCCTGAAACATCAACTTAGGCATCTCAATAGGCAGCTGCAGGCACCTTGTCAAGGTGATGCAGAGCACTTACTTTTGATATATGCATTCTCTATCCAATCAGTGCATAGGGAAGGCCTATGGACTACCGGATATGAGTTGAATTCCTGTGCTGAAAATAGGGATGCCTTTGGATAGCTGCACCTCTCTAGAGTAGGTACCTCAGCAAGAATCAGACTGAATATTTCTGTTATTTCCACTTTGCCCATACATGGATTTTTAAAAAGAAAGATGCTAAAGGGGAGACATTCTGTCCAGTTTCTTCCTGGCCTATAGGTTTGCAAAATCCATGCCACAAACTTTCCGGTAAGATAGTCTGGCCTAGGAAATTGCGAGAGAGAACAAGAAGCTGCCACTCCCAATTGGCGTGGAGGCACCCAGAGAAAGGAACTCTGACATTTGAAGTTGGTTTGTTTTTTTTGTTTTGTTTTGTTTTGGGTTTTTTTTTGTTTTTGTTTTTTTTTTTTAATTTAGTTTTTTTACTTAGATTAATACCACCCAGCCTTGGCAGCTGCAGTATCTGGAAACACAGTGTCTCATCCCCTCCCCATCCCCACCACAGGTTCCTTTCCAAGGGAACAAACATTACCTTTCCACATCACCAGCAGCAGTTGTGACCAAGAAATCTATTCCCTCATGTACCTGTTGGCTTGGGTGGGTATGGGGAGGAGAAGAGAGTAGCCATGAGATGAGGTGAATAGCTACATTTGTTCCATGCAATCCAGCTGCTGCTCTAGCTGGGAAAGTGAAGGAGGAACAAGGAAAGAAGGAGTACTAGGAGAAACCAGATGCTGAGTTGAGTCCACATCCTTTTTTCTTCTGGGGAGGTTGTAGAAGGGTTGGTAGAAGGAAGACCAACCTGATGAAAGACTATCAGGCTAAAGAAATGGTACAGTCCTTCTGGCAGTGCTGGCTGCTGGAATAGTTATCCCTGTTCCCACAAGGATACAGCAGAGAGGATAGAAGGTTCTTGTGGGCTAGACCGGGCCTCTGGTGAAATGCACTCTGTTAGGCAAGCAGGGGCTGGAGCCCAAGCACTGCCCTCTAGCTGAGGCACAGTTAAAAGCCAAGCTCTACAAGCTTCACAATCTCCATTCATCTCTAGAGTTCAGTACTCTAATGATCTCTCATCAGCCTCTTAGTGCTTCATGGTCATGACATACCCTGGTCTGGAGTTATTCATGATTGGAGTGTGGATGTGCATGTGTGCCTTCAGTACGGTTGTTCAGCAATAGGTGTTGATACTCAGTTAAGAAGGCCTGATTTCTTTCAGCTGCATCCAGCATCCCCTAAATTTGTTTGAAAATTTATTTTCATCTTTCTTTTCTTTAGTTTCATGATTGTTGCTCATGATTCTCTGTTCCCCATTTCCTCTTCTGATTACTGCAAAAGTGTTGTGTATATTTTTTTTTCTGAAGACTTTAAAACCAAACTTATAAATTTCAGTGGCGTATTTTTTCAAATATTATGGGAAATCTATAGAAATAGCTATTTATTGCAGAAAAATGTTGATGTTTTTCTTTTCAATTCTATGTGGTTAATACTTTTTTTTTTTCAGAATCAAATTTCCCTGTTATTTTCCAATTCTTCTAAGTAGCTTTATTTTAAATCTTCACCATGAATCATTATAATTCTCAGAGAGCAGTCTCCCCTGCCCACCTTCTAAAAATGTTTTTCCTGAGTCTTTGTCTTGTTTGAGGTTGGATGGATCTTGAATAAAGTGTATCAAATCAGACCATTGCATTTAAACAGTTCAGAACTGAATCACCCCTAGAAGACACTGGCCTCTCTCCGTTGACTACAGCTCGTTCAGGCCTCTACATTTCATGAATCTGAATTTTAACCTTAGTGAGATGTCTAAAATAAGCTAAAGTTGCTAGTATATGTATGCTGTAATTGACAAATGATTTGAAGTTGGTTGTATTAGCTTGTAGGAACAGGTCCAGTCAAGATGAGGATGTATATTTGTTTGAATTTGATTGCAGAATGAGGACATGCTCTGATTATAGTGTTCACACAGCTGCTGTGCTTCAAAACAATTCCAGGCCCCAATCTTGGACAAAGATTTGTTGTGAGGTACTCTTTGGCCTTGTAGAGTTTTATTGACTCCAATGCGCCTATGAGTATGTATTGGTGCCAAGCACTGCAGCTGCAATAATTAATTAAGATTGAGCTAAGAGTGGGAAAAGGTGCAGTCTTTCTAAGTCTTTTAATCCAGAGCTGCTTTGCTGTCGTGTGAAGAGCTAAAACTTCATAGCATGTGAACATTCATGACATTCATGACCAGAATTTTAATGGTCAGTACACTATGTACCCAAGGGTAAGTGTGCCTCAATGCCTTAACAGTGTTAATCCATCATTGAAGCAGCTTACAATTCCATAACTTATCCCCATTTTAAGTATGTACACTGTGATGGCTTGAACTTGAATATATGCACCATGTGCAAAATACTTCATGAATTATATAGTTATTATTTGAAAAAGGAGGGGTTCTTTTGTATTTCTTGGACTGTGGGAAGGTGTTAGGACCTAAAATACTGTCAAGGAAGCCATCTCAGAACCTGTCTCTCCCCNTGCCATTTATCTCAGGTGCTTCCACAGTCATTTTCTCAGCATCCTTTGCTACCATTGTCCTACTCTTTGACCAGCAGTGCTGGAAATACCAGCTGTATAGCAAAATTTCACTCCCCCTTGTGGGAAAAAGGAGATAGGAAGCAGCAACAGGCAGATATGACTGAGACTCAGGTAGACAGAAAATAATACTTTTATTATTCTTCTATTTTATAAAATAATATGTTTTCTGTTAACATAATGGAAAACACCACAGATTTGAAACTAATTTTCTAGATCCCACCATAAGGGCTAAGAATATAACATTTCCAAATTGAAAGCTGACACTCCAGAACACATGTTAACAAGAGTTAAATTCCATGGCCAAGGAATCACTCAGTCTTGCTGATACATCTGCCTTGTTAGTAATAAATCTCCAGGAGTCATTAGCTAAATCTGCTCCCAGCTACATCCCCTGTGGTTAAAGTTCCTTTACTTCTCATAGGCTTGGCCAGAACAAGTCTGATCAGGACATGGGCAAGAAAATTTCAAGAGAAATTCAGGATCCATGTCTTCTTTGTAAAACAGTACTGAAGCCATGTAATCTGAAATGGTAGAAAAGCATATCCTGCTCCTGGAGAGCCTAACCTGCCAGGCTGTATGTGAAACTGGTTTGTTATTTAATCCCAATCTTTATATTATTGTAGCATGAGGAACTTAAAATGTGACTTCCCATTGTGCTGGGCAAATATAGAGCACTATCACTGTTCTTAGCCTGCATTGCATGCAAATGGAACTAAGGGCAAACATTAACACATTGGTATAGAAAAACATACAAGTAGGATGAATGATAGGATGATAAAAACAGTGGGAATTTCAAAATTATTTCAGAATTTCAGACCTCCAGCTATTTGACAACTTATCTTTTTTTTTTTTTTTTTCTCTTTTCTTGGCTCTGACTGTGAGAATACTCTCAAAATGGTATTCAAACAGATTCTTCTGTGTACCATCTAAATTGTTTTGGCATTCCATCAGAATGAAAAACATTACAGAAGCACAATATTATTAAGACGAATTTTTCAGCTTACTGCATACATTATTCCTATTACAGCATCTGGAAAGAGGAGATCTGCCAGGTAGTTTAGCAAGTGTAAATTACAGTTGACAAGGATAAATGATACTCCCGGGCTGTCTTTTCTCTGTGGTCAGCTGGGAGTTTTGGAGCAACATAAGTTTTTATACATCCTTCAGCTAAATTGAAAATCCAAATGTAGAATGCTGAACTGTATGTGGATTTGACAAAATTCCTGAAAAAAAATTAATCCCAGAGTCAGTGAATGAGTTTTACTGTTCTATAGCTGTATTGTACTGACATGTCTTTTTGGCTAGAACATTTTTCTTTTAAATAAGGTACAATAAGCACCATGACTAAGAATTTTGGAATTATATTACATATATAAAGCACAGCAGCATTTCACATTCCCCTTTACCCAGGGAGTGGTTGAGCACTGGAAGAGGTTCCCCAGAGAAGTGGTCACAGCACCAAGCCCAACAGAGTTCAAGAAACATTTGGATGATCCTCTCAGGTACATGTGTGATTCTTGGGACTGTCCTGTGCAGGAGTTGGATTTTGATGATCCTCTTGAGTCCCTTCAGGATATTCTATGATTCTATGTGATTCTATGACTTCTCAGGGAAGTTGGAAAGCAAGAATTGAAATAGCATTTAAGAAAAGCTGGTGTACTCTAAATCTTACCTCAGAGAAGATATTTTCTTGGAGTGCTTGTTAATGCATGATGATGTCATACATAGGAAATTTAATGTTTAGCCTATAAAAATGGTCTTGCAGACTGGTGCCTAGGGCTACCCATGCATGCTTTAATAGATAGTCATTGTATATATGACCTGAGGGCAGGACTCAGGCCTCTGGTCATACATGAAGAGAGAAACTTGAAACCTCCAATCACCTGGTCAATCTCTGCAAAATCATGGGAATTAAGAGAGACAACTGTGTTAAGTGCTGGCTTTGGCTGGGCTTTAAGGATTGTTTTTTGTGGTTATCTAACTTTCATTCACTGGTTCTGTACCAGGTTCTGTACTCTGGGTTTTAGATTCTCATCTCAGAGACCGGTCTATAAATCCTCAGGTCTTTTACACTCCCTGTGTTTTTCATTTTGGCATGTGAAAGCTAAGAAAATTTCTAATTTCTTCTTTTCTTGTTTTTGTTTGCTTGGTTGGTTTTGGGGTTTTTTGTTTGTTTTGTTTTTATTTTTCCCTTTTTCCTTTCTATTTTCTTCTCTTGAAAGAGAATACTGGAAACTAATTTCCCGTGTAACTTGTGAGCCAGGACATCAGTTGAAGAGTTCACAAGTCTCCTGAAAAGAAGTGATTACATTTACAAGTAGGGCAAAGAATGCAGGTGATTGTTTAAGTCTTGGTTTTGTGCAACATTTTTAATGCTCGCTGGAAATTCTCTTAGCTGACTTTCAGAAATGGTACATTTTTAAGACTTTGCACCTTGTCCTAATGATTTTTGATATAAATATTTTAGGACTTATTTTAAGTGCTTGCTTGGTCATACATGAAGCAGTGATAGCATTTCTTTGAGCAACAAATCCATTGCATATAAAGAAAGTTGCAAAATTAAAAGGGCCTGTTCAGCACTTCCTTCCCTTGGGAGAAATCTGCAGAGATTTTGATCTTAGTCATGTTGCCGTATTACTTGATATAACATTAGTATTTTGCAATGCATTTCTAAGAATTTATAAAAGGGCATAACTAATGATTTTTTAAGACCAGTTGTCAGTTTTAATGTATAGAGTAACATTTAAAAATCTAATCCAATTAGCTGATCCAGAGATTGCTTCTCTGGTATCTAGAACTGTTTCTCTGGATATTTGAATCAATCAAAAAGCATTCTCAGTGATGCCTTTATTTTCATCCTATCCTCATCTCAGCTAGAATTTAGGAAATTTGTGAAGCTATATTAAAGTTATCGATAGTAAGATGTAAAACAGAAGATGGATCTGCTACTTCAGACATTATCAAAGTGCAAATAAAATTTACCAGCATGAAAAAACACTCAACACATTATAGGTAACCTGAATGAACAAGACATTTCCCACAAAAACTGCATTTTTCATCTATGTGGGCAAATTCTAATTTTCATTATGTAAGGAAAAAGCTTTAGGAAGACTGTTCTTCTTCCAGGACCCTATAAAAAATGTGTGAGGACATACTATAAACACCTTATAGACATTCCAGGTTATCTAGAGGAGGATTGTTAGAAGAGCTCATCACTGGCACAATTTTCCTCTTAGTAACTTCAGAGGCAACACAATTAGAGCAAGTAGGTTAGAAAATATCCTTTTTTTTTTCCTCTTATTTTTTACTAGGACAAAAGCAACCAATATTTTAATGGTGTCTTGAAATCCAGAGGCATCCAAGCACTTCAGGGATGCAACAATATTTTTACAGTAAAACAAATTTCTCACCAAGGACATTGCAGTGAACTGAAGCCAGCTCTAACTTCCAAAAGGTGGTAGTGCATAATTTGGCATAGCATAGGAGCACAGCAATCCAGTTGCACTGTGGCAGAGACTGAAAGCATAGCAGCAAGAAACCACCATAGTGTTAGTTTCAGGCAGATGAAGGGGAAAAGTCAACACGCCTGATCATTATTTTCCTGGACACCATTTCATGATCTTCTAGAACATCTGTTTGATGTACCTGAGATGTAAAAAGGAATATTAATAGATTTCTTCACACTTCTGTGTGAAGAAACACCACCCATGACACTGTCAGAATGACCTTTACTGAAATTAGCAAATTACAAGTTAGAGCTCTTCTGGATCTCTTCTAAGACAGCCTCTGGACTATCAGAAATATAGCCACCTTGAAAATTGTTGACTGAACAATTTTGTTCTCATTTAAATTGCTGACTAAACAAAATCTCTGCTTTTAAAGCAGAGCATATAGAGCTCTGCTTTAAATAATTTCAAATTCCATGACTTGAAAAAAGTCCTGAAGCTCTTGGAGTAATTTTTTTCAAACTTTTGAAAACCAGCACTCTGCTATTTACATTGTGGAGGAACTGGGAAAATGGTGCCATCTCTTCTCTAGTTATTTCCAAGACCCAGCTTTGTCTTCTGGGACAGCTTGGAAGAGGATTTGCTATCCAGCTGGAAGATCCTGGTGGCCGGCTATGTGTAGATGATGTCCACTTGTAACCAAGTTTAGTAATACTTGATAATTATTCCTTGTGTCAGCCTGTCACTATATACAAAACTAAGTAAAAGTATGTCAGGAATCTACTACAGAAATATTTCCATTATTAATTTCTTAAAATACTTTCCTCTTACTGGAGTTATACCTGAAAAAATGCTAAAAATGGCAATGCCATCACTGCAACATCTTAAGCAAAGTTCTACCTCAAAACCTGCCGTGTTTTTCTAGAGAAGATTGACAGCAACAGAGGCAAATTTTTGGCCGTAATAGTGAATAGAAAAGGGTTTTTTTTTCTGTTTTCTTTTTCCTTGAAGACAGGCTAGAGCTACCTGAGTCCAGCAAGATGGTCAGGAAACTTCATGAAAACAGAATACCAAGCTTATGCTTCCCCTCTTCACCTGTAATGCTGCTCCTGAGCAGTCAGCAATGCTAATCCAAATTAGTGTTAGCACGAATTTATTTGGTTTGGGCTATGGTGCTTGGTGTAGTTTTACGTCTTGTCTCTTTCTTCTGTCATATCATAATTAGAGCCTGTTCTCAGAGAAAGGAGAACCTGACTGTGAGATGAGCAGTGACTTCAAGCTTTTGTAGAAAGTAAATACAGGAACTGACTAAAGGTTTGTGAACAATATATGCATCTGTTAAGTCTAATTTGAGAACAGTTGCCATATCAGGCATTAGAAATCTCTTCTACATTGTGCTTCTTATTCAAATGAAAACTACAGTACTAAATTTTTTCAATGAAGAGTAAAAGGAACAGTCTCCCTGCATATAATGCATTTAAATACCAATTGTCTGCCACTTTCCAGCAACCTAACATTGTTAAATTACCTTTTAATCACTCTGTTTGATATTTGATATGTAGCAGTAAAATATTTATATTGTGCATTGTACAGTAAACCTTCAGTTTAGGAGCAAATTAATAGTCTGGAACCACGAGAATCTGACTATATCTGAATATTGATGATCTCACTTTCTGAGCCTCTCTGGGATTGGGGGTGCGAGGTGTTGATCATTGCTTCTCACTGATAAGCAAAATATTTCCAGAGCATGAAGAATTCTATGGTGTGTGAGAAGGATAAACCATAATCTGCATCAACACACTAACTTCTCCTCTGCCATTTGCATTGAAAATCAGGTAGAAGTTATGCTAAGCTCTCTATTATAGTCTCATGTATGTGAAAGGTCTTCCCCTTCATTTGAATAAGGCCTCTTATGCATGTGAAAAAAAGCACATTTAAAAGGAAGGTTCATTTAATTAGGGTGGCATTTAGAATTCTTAAATGTTCACTTTTTGTGATGCTAAACTGTAGAGTATTTTCAAATATGTTGTAGTAGTAATTTTCATTAGCTACTTTTATTTTTATTTATTTTTTAAAAGGAAGTTACATGCTCTACAATATGAAGTGAAGGAGTAGATTAATATGACTAGCTAGATTAAGGAAAATTTAAATCAGAGTGTTTGATGAAATGTAGGAAAATGTTTAAATATAGGATTAGACTTACAATATAGAAAGCAGTCAAGGAGATCAAAAGAACTCTGTTCAGAAAGTCCTATTAAAAAGAGAGGAAAAAAATCTATTGAGTGAATTCTTATAGCTAAATGATTAAAGTGTTTTTAATATATTACATTCAATCTGACTTAAAAATAAAAATAAACAGTACAGAATGTGCATGATAGAGATTGTATTCACTTCTTTATAAAGACCAAATGACTGGGTCTATATGAAGTTGTCATAAAACATATATATACAAGACTATGGAATTTAACTTAAAAGGAGTTTCCTGGAGAATAATTTTAAATCTGCCATGCAGCTTTATGGAGACAGAAGTTAACTGATCGGCATCTGTATGAATATGGATTTCTTTAAATCCATATTTGATTTTCTACCCCTTAAAAAAATCGAATGTAACCTAATAACTATATCTTAAGCAAACCTTTAGAACATGCTTAATCCTCTAGGGAGTCAATAGAAATTCCTCTAACTTTGGTATTGTACAACTAACCAAGATCATAGGAGACACTTCAATAGCTGTCAGTGTCTTCTGTATTATCTCAGCAATCTAGGTTTGTTTTGTCTTGTTTTGGTTTTAATTAATATTAGACTTGATTCTTGAGTCATGGTTAACAGTCAGTGTTGACAGGATCCTTCCTGCATGCTTCTTTTATCCCCCATTGGAAAAGTTTACAAGAAATGCACAGGGAATAATGTAGATTACAATGTACTTTTCACATTATACAAGAGCGCTTTTTTCTATCTTGATAATCTGAAACTTTAGCAGGCTTTCATTACATATAATAAACAAATAATTGACACATCAATATTGTACAGCTGTATGTGCAGTGTACATCACCTGCAAAATTCACTTCCCATCCTACTGATGTACTTCTCTCTTAGTATTTTAAGAACCAATAATAAAAAGAATCTTTAATGTAGTGTACAGCCTCTCAATGCTCACATGAACCACAGAATTCTTTTTGAATTGGTTCCCTAGTCCTTCGTTTACTCAAATAAATACAATTACAGATGTAATGAGCTTCAATCAAAATGACACAAATTTGTATTTCAAAGTCCTATTTTAATTTGGCATGATTATTCACTAGTCAATGTGGATTTCTTACTTTTCCTAGTTTTCTCTATCTCCAGGTGAATTTGCTACAATTACAATAGAAAAAAGAGGTAATTTCATTATTGCTTCATTTCCTATCAGTCCTTTCCAATGACATTTACAACCATTCTTTCCAGATACCATCTACAGTGAAACTGTTGGTAATTTGATTATTTGTGTATGGAATAGGCTCTTTTCTAGTTGCATATTAGAAGTAACTCTCCTAACAGGCCAAATAGGTGATAATTTGTTAAATAGTCAACAGTAAAGGTGCTACCTTAATCCCTTACTTCAGTAACTATGAAATGCAAGAGGAAATAAATTTCCAAATGCATATATATTTTGAAAATATTATTGATGTGAATGGATGGTTTCAGTTTTCAATTTTTATCTAATGAATTTCAAGCAGGATTAATTTATTGTTTGTTCTTGCCATAACATCACAAAGGCATGGTCAGTTGACTAGTTTAAAAGTGTACACTGGCAGTGTTCATGGGAAGCATTCAGAATCTGGGATATTCTGCAGTGAGAGCCAGAGACCTCTGTATCAGTAAAATTTCCAGTTGTTCCGGCAGTAGCTGTGGTTCCACAGGTAGGAGTGAATGGTGAGAATACCTGTGTATGTAGAGTCACCAGTACTGCACTACACTACTTGGCACTGGTGAGGTCACACCTTGAGGACTGTATCCAGTTCTGGGCCTTCACTTCAAGAAGGACATTGATACGCTGGAGTGTGTCCAGAAGAAGGCCAGTGAAGCTGGTGAAGGGTCTGGAGTGCATGTCCTATAAGGAGCGGCTGAGGGAGCTGGGAATGTTTAGCCTGGAGAAGAGGAGGCTCAGAGGAGACCTTATCACTCTCTTCTACAGCTACGTGAAAGGAGATTGTAGCTAGATCGGGATCGTCTCTTTCCCAATCAGCTAGTGACTGGATGAGAGGATTAGACTCAAGCTGCACTAGAGAAGGTTTAAGTTGACCATTAAGAAGAATTTCTTCACAGTAAGGATTAATAAACATTGGAATGGACTGCTCAGGGAGGCAGTGGAGTCACCATCCCTGGAGGTGTTTAAGGGAAGACTGGACACGGCACTTAGTGCCATGGTCTGGTTGACATGATGGTGTTTCATCATAATTTGAACTCGATGACCTCAGAGGTATTTTCTGACTTAATTGATTCAATGATTCAGTAATTCAGTAATTTTTGTGCCCTTTGGTACTTCTGTGAGCACAGTTTGGCACTGCAGCTACAATCCAAGAGCTGGCAGGTGGTACTCTGCAGCAGATGGGAGATAGGCTGCTTGCAAAGTAAACAGAAGCAGCAACGTAAGAAGGTGCAAAGGAGAGAAAAAGATCTTGGAGGCCCAGAGTATTCAGGAGCTCAAGAGTGGAAGAAATTAAGAAGAAAAAAAAAATATGGTAACAGCTCCTCAAAAACAAAGTTTGAAGTAATGAAAGATACCATAGTGGCAGGGCAAAAAGCGCTAGCAGTGAAGACTTAGCAGTGCACTTAGTAAGCCTGAAAGAACATCTCAAGAAGCCACCAGGTTCTTGGTTTGCAGTAAGTAAACATGATCCATCTCTGTCTCTTTCTGATGTAAACCTAAAGGCTGGCTTGCTCTTTACTTCTACTTCCAATGCCTTACTTTTATAACTTTTCAGTGAAAACAAGCATCTGCTGCAGCTACTATCTCAGATTAACTTACACATTGTTAATTAATTTACTTAGCTATTCTGGAAGTTATCGCACAACAGTGGGATTTTGTGAGTTTATGTACATAAACTTAATGGCAGAGGCCACAAGAAAATACTTGTTGTCAGCATATGAGATCTGTGTACTACAAGAGCTCAGTTGTACACAGCAAGAAGACATGTGCATCTGAATCACACAATAGATGACTTCCATGTGGATCCTCACAGTCTGCAAGGTAACTGTCTACTTTCATCTCACAGTCTGTTAATATTGCTGACAGGCCAAATTAGTCCTGACTAGAAAGGATGCATTAAATTCACACCTGTTGCACATTACAAAAGAAGTTTTCCATGTAAATGCATCCTGAAGTTATGAGAAATATAACTGTGAGCTGTGCAAGTGATGGGAACTACACTCAGGAAAGACCTCCTATGACAAGCAAAAGGATTCCGTCGAGGAAATCATGCTGGCTTAACTGGCATATTAAGACCTGACTTCCTAAACTTTGCCTTCCCTTTACAGATAAGCCCAAGGTATGAAAGTTCAATTCTGGTGTTCAACAAGTAAAGCTTAAAAATTTATAGCCTGATTCACTTTTCTATCAGATCACTATGAAATAGGGGTCACAACATGGTATAGCCCTTCTAATTCAAACAGTAGATATGGTATGCAGCTAATGAGCTTTCAGAAAAATTGAATAAAAACTTACACTGAATCTTAAAACTATGAAGATTATTCATAGAAGTTGAGCAAAAGCTTTTATATTGTCCTGTTGTAAAAGTCACAGGGTCATTCTACAAAGTTAGTGGTTGACAGATGTAAAATGAATGAAAGAATGAATTCAGCATGGATCTTAGCAATTCAGGAGCCTTATTTTGACTGATACTTCTGAGATGTAATAATAATGCATGGAAAACTCACTTCCCTATCCACCACACTTAGCCCAGCAGGGTGGAGCATGCAGGTAAGAAAGAAATTCTTCAAAGGAAGCATTGGCTCTCAGGAGGTATATATGCTAGCTGAGTTCATGTACGAAATCTGAACTTTACCTGCCTATAAAGTAAACAAAAACATGTTAATTTTAAACAAAACTACACTTATCCATATCCCCCCAAGTGTAAATATGTGTTAAAACATCTCTAAAAATAGAGTTCAAAGAAAAATGCCTTTCCTGTGGGGATCAATGAGAGAGAATTTCTTTTCATCTCAGTAAAACTTCAATTCAAAAGGAAGTCTGCAGCCTTTGGGGAAATACCCAAAACCAATGTTAAGATGTTTCAAAAACTTTTTTCCACAGTTTTGAAACAAGCTCACCTGAGTTTAAATTTCTGAGGTATGACAGATCTTGTTAAGTAATTTAAAAAACAAAAGCAAAAGTAACAGTGTGATCCCAGTAAAACTCTCAGATGCCTGTTTCATTTCTATGCCTAAAAGCCAATATATGCCTTCAGCATTGTTTCACTCCAAAAAATAAAGTTCTAATAGGGAATAAACCCCACTGTTCAAGGCACTGCACAAAGCAGCTATGAACAGCTTCAGCATATCTTCTGCACTCTTGGGAAAGTTCCTCTGTGGAGTGAAATCTCCTCCTCTGCCTCAAGACAAAGAACTACAAGTAATGCAACCATTGCAGTCATTGTACCCTGAAATCACAGAAATCCTCACCGGTAGGAGTACTTTAAATCACATGCTTGACTGGCATTAGAGTTAAACATTTATGAGACAGACCCACACTCAGATCTAGTACCAGATGTGTGTCCTGTGTAAAGTGTTCTTCAGTATTCTAGAAAACACTTATATTAACTGAGGAAGACTTGTCATTGATAAGCACAAGCGACAGTGAATGTTGCCTGTGCATCTGCTGCTATTTAACTCCCAAAAACATAGCTCATGACAGAAATTTTTGTCATAAGTTCATTACCATGTATGAATACTTTCTAGACAGTGTCAAATGATTTTCCCTGTACACACCTATAGATCTCCATTACAAGGTCCTTAGCACTTTTTTGAAACCAAAGGTCAGTTTCTTGAACCATTAAATCACTCCTTTTTAGTGTAGATGGGATGCTTTCTATTTTTACAGTAGACTTCATGACCTGTCATTGCAGTCTGGGTTTTTGTTATACCTGGCACCAAGTAAACATGAAAAAAATGCATGATCCCTGTTTTGAACAGCTTCCAAGCTAAGTAACTCTAAGACCTGTACTTCACTTTAAAATACAGTTTCACACACACACACAAAAAATTAAAAGGACAAATGGGGTTTTTTGACTTATGCAAGATCTGTCTCGTTATTTTCCAGCCCATTTCTGTTTATTTGTTTACCTCTGCCAATACTTCTTTATCATCCTCTCTCACATACTAGTTTTCTGACAACCAGATTAATAAAGACTTAGGTTAATATGCCAGAATAGTTTATAGTGTGTAGCACTGGGCTTTATGTGAGACATAGCTAACTCAAGAAATACTGTAATAGCAGTTTAGGCCCAAAATCTAGCTGCTTCTGGCTTGATATTCTTCAGGAGAAGAAGATGAAAGACTTGTCTGTATGTGTGTGGTTTGTGGAAGAAAGTCAAGTTTCTAGGTAGCTACTTCTCTTCCAAGGTAAATGTAATCCATACAGAAAAGCCTGAATGCCTTTGTCTCCTAAACAAACGTAATGCGTCTTGCTCTTGCTGATTGGATGGTGTGCTTGCTCATGCTGTCTCTCCTAAAATCCATGAGTGAATGTCATAAAATTCATATAAGCTTTTACTAAATTACTTTTTAATGTGAAATGTATGGAGGGAAAAAGCAAGATTTCACACTAAAATTATCGAAGGTAAAAAAGAAGGAAATCTGTATTCTCCTAAACTGTCTTTGATTAAAATGTAGACTTATTTTCCTTTGAAGAAGAGAGGAATTTTATTTTGATTTTAAGCCTCCTGGAGTGCCCATGTGTGTAACTCAACTGTAAGATATGAAAATGAAATACAGGACAGAAGATCTAAACCAGAATAGAATTTTAGAGCAAGATGATAATATTTCAAGACAATAAATATTCCAGCAATTTTAAAGAGAATATTTAATTTTCTATAAAAATAATTTATTATACCTTTTCAAAACATCAGCCTTTAAACTGGGTGAAGTTTATGTAAAGATTTAAGCTATTCAGTGTTTGGGATAAGTACAGACAATTTTTTCAACAGATATTATGCTGAAAGTGTAAAGGAGAAAATTGACAGGACCTATAAAGCACATGGTTGGTTTTAAGTCCATGGAAGGAATTAAATATATGTGTATATGGAAAGGAAGTGAAAAAGAAAAGAAATGGTCCTGTAGAGAGGATAACAGATGGTTCAATTTGATCAGAAAGCTGATTAGGATTCCTTTGCCATATCTTTTTGATAATTTCTAGGAATTATTTTCTTAGTCCATTTAGCTTGTGGATACTAATTGTCTGATTTTTATACATCACTTACTAAATGTTTGATGTAATTAAAAGGTAATACAAGACATCTGTTGACTATTTTTGATATCTATAAATAACTAGACATGATATAGAATGATGTTACTAAATTAGAACAAAAGAAGATATGTGGAAGATGTGCACAACATTTTCCACTCAAATTACCTTCGAGATCAATCATCTTCATCAGGCTGCTATCTTCATCTGGTGGCTGTAGGACAAATGCTTTGGCTTATAGGTAGGAAATGTTAGCATTTGAAAGAGGTCAGAGAAAGAAGGTTCAATGGTTAACTTTGATAAATTGTGTTAAGAAAGGGCAGTAAACAGTAAAATTGTTTAAATACTTCATCCAACTGACTTGCAATTTCTGAAATTTTCTGAAGTAAAAAGTCTGTTCTATACTTCCGTTTTTTTTCTCCCAAACTGAGAAAGAAAACATGCCCATGAAAAACCTAGAACAAATACTGGGTTTTACCAGAGATGTATTATTCAAAAAGGCACTAACATGGTACACCCTTGTATTGGTTGTAGAACTGTCTTCTGAGTCCTAAATTACTTGGTTTATCTGAAAGACTGTGAATTTTCCCACTACTGTGTGCGTGTTTGTGTATGTGTAAAAAAGCATGAGACAAATAGCTGGGATGGCATGAAGGTTTGTGTTATGTTCCAGTCAGATTAAACTATAAATCAGAATCCTAGGTATTTTAGTAACATATTAAATAGTCCCTATGCCCTTAGTACTGCATAATTGTGAGTTAAATAGCAGCTTCAAATATTTTCTGTGGTATTCTCATTTTTTTTACAGTAGTTTTTTAAATGTGATAAATGATACTCAGCTTCAAATGCATTGGAAATACTGCATGTATATTACCAATACACATTTTAGAATTTTCTAATCTTGCTTTAGCACATATGGTATTATCAATTACTTACAGTATTTTAATATAATGTAACATTACTTTTAAATGACATACAATTTATACTGGATGTCACTAGCCCCCAGAACACTTTGGCACATATTTATATATTTCAGCTACAATTTATCACTTTGTGAAATATACTTTGCGTAATTGAAAATAATGACACAAAAATTGTCTACTCTTATACACTGGTAGCATGATATACTATCCTGATAGCTTAGTGTACTATATGAAGTCAGTCTGCAGAGCCATGCCTTTGAAATATGATTTAAAACAGAATTTATAATGTCTCAGAATTACATAAAACTGTGTGAAATTGTGCAGATAATCATTTAAATCTCCCTACATGAAAAGATAATTGCTCCAGAAATTAGCTGTACCTGGGGTTCATTCATTTGGTCATGGCTAGTTTCTTATATAGTGATGATTTGATATTACAGCTAATTAAGATCAGGTCAGAGTTGCTGAAGGTCAGACATTAATGCACAGGATCATTGAAATGATAATTATAAACAGATTAGGAAGCTACGGTCTTTTATAAGGGGTTATTAGATAATTACTGTGAGAGTGTACGGCTTACTGTAATAATGGATTATCGACTACTTACAGCGTTTTAAGGGTGAGCGTATATTACTTCCTCAAGGACTAAGAGGAATAATGTTGTTGGAACTCAGGGCTCTGTAAATAAAATAGCACAAATTGCTTTTCAATTTTCTTCTAGAGAATATGTTCCCTCGTTGGAATAAACTGTATCATTTTATCTCAATGAGACTTTAAATAAGAAAGGTCTTTAATTCCTTTTCACTTTCATAGATGAAAGAAGAAAATGAATTTTAAAAAGAAATATTGTATTCTACTTTAAATACATAGCTAACACTGCCAGAAGCTTTACAAATGACAATAGAACAGGAACAATAAGCATTTTACAATGATTCAGGGAAGAGGAGATTAGCCTGAAACTTACCTATGTAACCATTGCACACTTATTGCAATGGCTTTTATTCTAACATACCCTTCCACAAATACAAAAAAAGAGCAAAATAAATAACTAAATAACAAAATTATTGTTGTCTAGCTGTATCATACTTTGATCTACTACTGGTTGAACTACATTTTACTTGGAGCTCTGTGCATCAGAGCATGACCTATAAATCAGTAAGGGGGAAGAGGGCTTGAAAAGAGTTTCTGAAGAGATAGCATCATTTCAGTACTGCAGAAGATACTCACAGACAGGTTCCAAAAGCAGACAGTGTAAAGGAAAAGAGAAGTCATTTGTGCCAGCTATAGTGACAGTAACTGTATTACCAAAAAAGCAAAACAAGCGTGAGGGACATTTGTGTGGTCTCCTTTGAAAATAAGGCTGTTTCTGTGGTGTAGTCCCTCTATGCACAACAAAAGAGATAACACAGTACTTTGTTCCCTTGGACAAAAATTGTCATATATAGTATCAATTTTGAGTTGTAGATGAAAAAGTATATATTTAGCTCAATCTTTTCCACAGAGGGAGGAACAGGACATATGAATGTGTGTCTTCCCAAGTGGGTTCCATACCTGGTTGTGGAGAAGGAAAGGCTACAAGCTGAGTGGCACCAGCAATGGGGAAAGCAGACCACCTATGCTTGAGGGTTCCTAAAAATGTTTCAGCACCTACAATGCAATAAAAGCAGCACAAACCAAGAACAGAAAGGGGGCTTTCCTTGCCGGCAACTATGTGAAGAGATCCATCATCTGATTCTTCTCAGATCTTTTGCCATCAATGGCAATAAGAGATCTGTTATTTCCTACTATGGCTTAGGATATGCTGCAATACTGGGCCAGTATTTCAGCATAGGAGACAAGAAAGTCCCCTCTCTGTATCTTGGGATAAAGCAAGCTGGGAGGAGCTTTGAGTCATTGGGTTTTTTCACCTAGAAGACAAAGGCACTCTAGACATTCTTGTGGAGGACAGAATCCAACGCTTCTGCCTTAAAAGACGTCAGCCCTTTTTGGATGTGAGTGAATCCCTGACCTCCATTCCTCTTACACCTTCAAGTTCAGGCATCAAACTGAAAAAAAAAAAAAACCAAAGCCCTTATCTTCCCAGTTTTACTTACAAAACCTTGCAAATATAATTCATTCACAGAAACATGGAATCAACAATATTGGAAGGGAAATTCAAGATCATCTAGTCTAACAGTCAACCTAGCATCACCATAACCACCCATAAATCATATCTGCAAGTGCCATGAATTAAATAAATAAAAAGCAGTAAGATAAAGTGAAGCATTAGTACTCATTTAACATTCAGCCTAATTTTGTTATACAGGCCCTAATTGCCCCACTAACACATATGAATACCAACAATACTCAAGATGATTCAATTTTCATTTGCATATGTTTGGGGTCAGGCTGTTCTCTATCTTTTCAAACCCTGGATATAAATTTTGCATCATTGTCACATAAACACAAGAATTAGATAAATCTATTGGGCCATATCCTCAATTTTATTTTATTTTTTTTAAGAATCCTGGGGCTTCTTAGAGCAGTGGACAACAGAAAAGTCTCCAGAATATAATGCAGGTATAAAAACACTTCTCCTGGATTATGAAGAGTACATAATTTTGCCCTCCTCATCTCTTCATGTGAGGGAAGATCTGGCACACCAACTCAATTTCAACAGAATAGCTCTTAAAACTGAAGTTCTTCATTGCCTGTGCGAAGAAGATTTGCTTGCCTGTATGTGAAGGAATGTGGTGCATTAAAGCCTCCAAGATAACATCCCATGCTATGTTCTTTACACAGAAGGATAATGTTTCTGGTACAGAATAGATGTATTTATTATATTTAACACTGAACAATGGATACTGATGTCCTACTGCCTTTGAATATTGCTGCACAATGAATATTTTACATATTTTCTTACTACACAACATGTCTACTTCTCATCTGAAAGTTATTTTAAGCTTCCACTAAATTTGTGCAATTGTTGAAAGTGGCGACATACTGATTTTTCCCTCCTAGCTACCACAGCTGAAATATTTCATAACTTAGACTGTCATTTGCCTACTGCATATCAATTGATTATAGGTGCTGCATTGTGATGGATATCCATGTGATACCAGCAAAAAATCCATGTTATTTTTAATTAGAATTTTTATGTGTAATTCTATAGCTAAATATAAACAGCTTCAGTGTAAAATTCTGACTTTTCTTTAAAAGAATGAATCAGAACAAAACAGATATCTGATCTTTATCGTGTTGTGTTTTTAGGCTTTATTACAAACACATTTTAAAACAAAGGCACTTTACCTGAAAGGAAGAATCTAATTATACTAGATATGTTAGATGAAGCTTTCTGTGTGTGAGTCACAGGAGTTTAATTGAAGAGAGACTTTTGTTTGTTGCTATTCAATCACTGAGTCTACGCTTTGTACAATGGAGGTGTTGAAAGAAGATTTACACAATCATAATGTTATACCATCTCTTTGTTCAGCTTTTGTGGAAGAAAATTACATACATCTCAACAGTTCTCGGAAGATTAAATCTACAGTTTAAATTTGCTATTTGAATCTTGTATTTAAAACACCATTCCACAATTAGTAAGCCATGCTGTGTGGCCTGAGGTTAAACTAAGCAGGACACAAGGAGAGGGGTGCCTAGGAGCAGTGTTTTCTGGTAGGGTGTGTAAATAATGGTGCTTTGATATTGCAGTTCTCAGCCTACACATGGCTTATTCATATGTGTCCACTTTTGACAGTTATGCAGGTTATAAAAGATTCCTTTCTGTGGGTGAATAGTGGCAGCACTTAAGAACAGCATAACTGCCTGTCAAAGAAGTGAAGAAAATCCTGGATGTTTGGATCTTCCCTGTCTTTCTCGCCTTGCATGAACGATACTAAGATAGCCATGGAAGAGTGAAAAACAACTCTTTTAGAAACTGAAAGGATCATAAAATAAAAATTAAATGCTGAATATTCACCACAATTTTCAGGCCATAAAATACTGGTAACCATATGTCAGTTTTATGTTTGTTACCAAGGAAGACTGGAGTGCAATTTTCCTGAGATATGAGCAAAGTAGGGGTGGAGGAAGAGGAAGGGAGAAACAGGAGCAGAAGAGCACTTGTAGACAGCAAAATCATAAAACACATTCAGAAGCTGCACATTACACTGACTGTTTCTTGAGGCTCTCACAAGATCTAACTAAAATATCAGAAAAACAATACATTTAATGACTTTAGGATGGGGCCACAGACAATATTTTATTTTTACCTCTGATATTTATTTCTCTTACTAAAGTCCTAACATTATACTATGTCTATTATACATTGCACACATGATTTAAGTACTTTAGAAGTAGGTACTGCTGGTATATGTATTTGAAAAGGGTTTTTGCTATAATGCTGAGGTATTTTTCCTATCTCAATAATAGGAAATAGTAATAGTAAAACACTTACAAGTAACCCTAAAGACACAGTGTATGCATGTGTTTGTGAGTGTGTATGTGTATATTAATAAATGTATGTAAAAATAAATATATATTTTATATATGTATATAAACTGTATATACGTAGAATATTTTTCTGAGCACTAAAAGGACAGAGAAAGTTTAGGGTCTGATAGAATAAGAAATAATAGGCAATTTCTCTATGCCCATGGCTTCACCAAGAAGTAATTCCAAAGCAATGACTTCACCCACTCCCCTCCCCCCCCCCTTTTTTTTTTTTTTTTTTTTTTTTTGTGGTGCTTATGTCTAAGGATATAATGAATGTGATCAAGCTGCACGTGTCAAAGATGATTTTGAAGTCCTTTACTGCTATACTTAAAGGACTGTAAAGTATTATNATAGGATACTTGCACCCACTAGCTATGGTACTACAAATAATGTTGACACTTCAAAGCATTCAAAACATACAAGTAAGACCCTCAAGAAATAAGATTTCTAATGAATCTCCTTTTGGAATTTTTCTTTGATTCCGTCTACCTTTTTTTGGTTTTTTTGGGGGGGTTGGTGGTTTGTTTTTTTTAAGAGCTACCTTTGTAGCTTTTGCACAAACATTTCCACTGCATGATGTTGAGACTTTTTGTGTTGTTGAAAATGAAGCTCATAAAGTACTGTGTTGAAAGTTGGAGTATGGATGAATGAATGGAGACTGAGAGCTAGGGCCAAAATAGGACAGAAGTGAAAGGGAACAAGAAGTAGGATATAGGGAGAGAAGTAAAAGTTGAAACAGACTGGAAATGCAAAATAAAAGAGAAAAAAAATTGGGAACTGCAGAATAATGTACTTAAGTTAGGCAAACATCATAAACTTGAACTTGTAAGTATTCTTCAGAAATCTACAGCTTTATACAGTTGCTTGGCAGCCGCATAACCTATCAAGCCAAATGTTATCTGCCTGCATGCCACTACTTATTTATCTTTCTCTGACAACAGAAGCCCCATCACACTACCATGCGAGCATATTGTACCTTTGCTCAACAGATCATTTGTGCTTCTTTTAGTGCTTTTAAATTTTTCCTCTCAATTGGAGAAATGTTATCAAAACAGTCACCATATTTTTGCCAGCATGAAGGTAAATTGAATGAATTTTAGAATGCATTAATTAAAAGTATATTCAAAAACAAAATAGAAAAAAAGGTTTTTTTCAAAGTTACTATTGTTGGGACATTTACATTAATTCACTGTTCAAATTATTAAGCATTTCTAGGTTGATGCAAAAATGAAACATTAAAATTATTTGAATTCATTTAATCTCAAATATTTGTGGAAGTTAAGGGTTTCAACTTTCAAGATACATGTAAGATGGGAAACTTTTATATCTAAGAAATTCTCAGAGGATAATTTTTTTTTTTTTTGTTATCCCTTAAAATATTAAGTGAGCAGGTCCAGAGCAAAGAAAACTTGTAACCATAGTCCAAAAGACCAGATAATAAATATCTGACAAAATTCTGATTGTACAAAGGCATTGTGAAATGAACATCCTAGAATGATCTCTGTGTTGAAAATATAAAGGAGGTAGTATGTTCTGCTTTCACAGATGAAAAACACCAGTGTTTTCCTTCTTTTATCCAACCTCTCTTTTCTATCGAAGAAGGAAACGAAGTTCCCATTAGATCCCCTACTTCTTTGATTTTCAGTTGATGAGCAAACAAAAGAACCAAGGAACAACCTCCCAGTTTCTTTAGTTTAGGTTTTTGACCTCCTTAATCTTCTGGATTATTCTTCAGCGGATAATAAAAACAAAAACAAATTAATTCAATATTTTATTATTACCTCTGTGGTAAACACACTTATCTGCATACTCCAGAAAGTAATGCATGACTTTTTAAACTCCACATTTTAGTATCTCTCTTCTCTAAAACTGAAGGACAAGTAAGAGATTTAGAAATATCCACGTCTCAGTGCTGTTCAAAGTTTACGCCTAAGGAGGGTGTATACTTCCCTTAATGATATTACGAAAAGTGAGAGGAAGGTACAAAAGAATGATTCTGCTCTCAGAGAGGAGTTCTGCTCACTCAAATGTTCCAGTTTTCCAGGCTGAGATTTAGAGCAGGGAAGACATGATGCTGGGAGATACCCTAAGTACAGTGAGACCAGGGAGAAATTCCCTGATGTAAGAATGATCCAGAGGAGACTTTTGTTCAGAGAGTCTGTGGATCACTAGATTCCTAAGGCACAAATTTTCTATCTGAAGGTGATGGATATACCCCTCACTTGCCTCTCTAGCCATTTCCCTATTATCTTTTTTGGTGCATGTATACCTATACCAGCTAGTACTTGCAGTTGTTGCAGCCATTTGTTTCATGACTATGACATGGTCATCAAGAAGGTGAGATAACGGATTGGAGTTCTGTCCTGAGTTGGGAAATACTGACCTAGGATTTTAACCTAGGTGCCTAACCGCCACAGACATGCGTTTGAGATGAAGGGCTTAGCAAAATAGATATATAGGAAATTTTGGTGCTGATTTTTAATTTTATTAGAATGCCGCAAAATATCTATTTTTTCTCATATGCATAGTAATGAATTTTAAGATTTCTAAAGATGATCTGAACTTCTTTTACATTTCTTTCATTCCCACTGACTTTGTTGCAAAAAATTGTCCTTATAAATTGAATTAACTAATTGAAGCAAATATGAGGTGAATGAAAATAAATAGAGAAACCCAGTTTATGGTTTGATTTTTTTTTTTTTTAATTATTAGACCTAGAATGTTTTTCAGAATGTGGCTTAACTTACTTTTTACCCACATATAAGATCTTTTTGAAATAAGATTTGTTTTAAACAGAAAGGACTATATCTGCTTTCATTTGAAGTAGATGTTTTTTGTTTGTTACTGACTAACCTTGAGGCTTTGGAGCATATAAAAACTGTACATTTTTGTTCTAAGTTTCACTTTTTTCTCTTTCTAAGGCCATGAAGCTGTATTTTGGGGCAATCATCACACACACATGTTCAGTTTTCCTCAAATAGAATTAATTATTGTCAGTTCATTCACTAGTACATAATAGATTTTTTTTCATTTCTTTAAATTTTTAGAAGATGTTATATTTTCACCTCTTGATTTTCATTCATTACAAAACTGGGTTCTAAATATGTTTATAAGTAAATTCTATGCCTATATAGAAATGCTTTGGTATTTTGATGAAAATAAGAGATCGATTCTTCTTCCTTGGCTTGACTAAGTCAGCGCTCGCTGCTCAGTGTAACAAATCTTAAGTTTAACCTCAACAGAAGTCAGTCGATACATCTTTATTATTCTGTGTATGTGTGTAAAACCTCAAAGACTAACTGACAGGAGACAGCTAACACTTCATTTCTAGGACTAGAACCTGTGAAATTTTACTGTATGGTTAATGGTGAATCTTAAATAATTTTAATCTCTTCTCATATTTCAGTGTCTGAAGAGCTCAAAAAGTTCAAGTACATATAGGAAGTGAAATAGAAAACAATGTGAGTGCAGGAAAAACAAAGTACAAAAAAATGTGTGTACATTTATAGAGCTATTATAACCATCTTTCACTATGAGGATCTTCATTCTATTAGCTGCCTTTTGTGAGCATGTGCTTCTAGGCAACAATTATATTATTCAGGCTGGTTGATTTTCTTATTTGATGAAATGTACACTTCAAAGACATCTCTATTTAGTTCAGAGGAAGAAGTCAGTATTAAATGCCTGCATTCAATTCCTACAGTATATTGTGCATATATGTACAGTTGAAAGAACAGCAAATTTTGCTTCTTCAAATGGGAAATAAATGAAAAATCTTGTGTAATAAAATATGCACCGTCTATGTTAATTTGGTACGTCATTAGTATGATTTCATAAGACAGTTACTCAATAAAGAAGTTGATTTAATAGGAATATTCTCACATGATGGAAATCAAAGGGTTGTTTTCTCAATCATATTTAAGAATTTACAAAGCATTGCTACCTTGTATTTTCCCTAATCTCCTTTTCAGACTGTATACGAACATTTAAAATAACATTGTTCAACTGATTTTTATTATATGAAACTAAAGTTAATGTGAAAACAATTGATTTTAAAAGATATGGTTTTAAAGGTTGAGAATGTTGTAGACACAATGTCATCACTTTTGTTGTTACCTTTTCTACAAAGACTTGTGACATTACACTTTGATATTTGCATTATGTAATATCTGAAGTCAAGTCACTTTTAAACTTTAGCAGGATTAAACACCTAGCCTAGTTCTATATATGCCCCAATGCAGTGTTTACACACCTCTGAAATTAATGAAAGTATTCTGTGCTTGTAGCCCAAATGGTGTAGGAAATCCACATTAATATATTCCAAAAAAGTCTCAGACTCATGACCAGCATTCATTTTAGACAAGGGAGGTTCACTACCTACACAGGACTAAGCATGATCCAAACTCCTTATGATCCTCATACCTGTCACTGATGTTTGAAGGGAAAGGTGGGCAGGTAGGGAAAAAAATCACCAAGAATGAGGAACATAGGATTGTTTAAATAAATTTGCAGTCTATATTTGAAGCAGTAGCTGCCCATTAAGTAAAGAGGTATTTTACTGAAGAATTTTCTCCTAAGTCAGGTGAAAACAGGTTTAAGAGAAATTGTGGTGGGTTAACTTTGGCTAACAGCAAGCTCCTATCTATCTGCTCTCTCTCACTCCTGGCCCAGTGGGGTGGGACATGGAGAAAATAAGAATTACATGAGTGAGAAAGAAAACTTGTGGATCAAAGTAAAGACAGGATTATTGTTTCTCAGTTACTCTCACAGGTAAAATAGACTTGACTCAAGGAAAATGCATATATTGGCAATTAAAATAAATATTTCTGGTAGTAAAATACAAACAAAATAAAAAATACAAACATTAAAACATCATTGCTCCTGCCCCATTTTTCAGACTCAACTTCATGCCTTCAGTCCAGACTCTTTTACCCTCCACCTGCCCCAAGCTGCTCAAGAGGATAGAGGATGGGGGTTGTAGTCAGCATGCAAGATTTTCTTTCTTTGACTCTTCTTCATGCTTTTCCTTGGCTACAGTGTGTGCTGTCCATGGGCCACAGCTCCTGGAAAGACTATCCCCCCTGATCCAGGGCAGGTCTTCCACAGTCTGCAGTGAACAGGCTGGTGTCATGGAGCATGTCCTCCTCTTCCTTCTTATTTGATCTGGGCTTTCCCACTGCTGCTTCTCGCTCTTTGTCTGTGTTACCCCTGCATCTACCTAAAAGGAGGTTGTAGCCAGGTGGGAGTTAGTCTCTTCTCCCATGCAACCAGCAATAGGACAAGAGGGCATGGACTTAAGCTCTGCCAGTGGAGGTTTAGGTTAGATATTAGGAAGAAATTTTTTACAGAGAGTAATCAGGCATTGGAATGGCCTGTCCAGAGTGGTGGTGGAGTCACCATCCCTGAAGATTTTTAAAATGAGACTGGATGTGGCTGTTAGTGCCATGATCTAGTAATCACAGTGGTGTTAGATCAGGGGTTGGGCTTGGGCTCAGAGGTCTCTTCCAACTGTGATTCTATGATCTCCATGATCTTTTGTCCTTTCCTAAATACACTTTCCCAGAGGTTACACCAGTCTGGCTGTGGGGCTCAGCCGTGCCCTGCATCTATTGGAACCAACTATAAAATGGCTGGAAGAATCTGTGTCTGGCACAGGGCAGCCCCTGACCCCTTCTCATAGAACCTGTCCTTGCAACAGAGACCCATTCAACCTTGTTTTGTGGTAAACATCACAAACCAGAGCAGATTCTTGAAGTTGAAAAATTTGCTAGTGCCAGCAAGGTATGCCCTGATTCTCAGTAGCATCATTGGCTGTGAGGACTTTTTTTTTTAGAGCACCTGTCAGCAGAAGATGAATGTAGCATTCATTTTTGAGCAGCTGGATCTTTGAAACCTGATCATTAGATAAGAAGCTCACACACAATCTACCAGCCTTACTGTCAAAGGAATGGAAATTGACAAAAAAATTTAAAATGGACTCAAGGAGTGATCTAGGCACTCTAGGTCTAGAAAAAGGAGTAACAAGAATGACAAAGTTTCACAAGGTCTTGTGATACTGAATGACAGTGGTAAAATTATAAAAGAAATACTGATAAATGATCCATAAATTATATGAGAAAACATAGGCCTAACTATACACACAGAGTGAATGACTTGAAATTACTGCCATTGATGAAGAAAGTCTCAGAATTATTGCTTTAAAGGGTTGGTACTTTAAAACCATCAGTTTAATGTTCAGTTCATCTGACAAATAGATGCCTAAAATGTGAAGAAGTATTAGAAACATAAGAGAAAACACATGAAACCACAGTGTAAATCTAGTGATCTCACTTATTAAAATATTGCATCCAGATCTAGTTCTAGTTCTAGACACCATATCACACAGTAAAAGGAAACCATCAAAGTTTTATTGATGATTCTGTGAATGCTGTTTTCCTCAGTTGTTGAAGGTATGACATACAGGAGGAATTTTAGCTGAGATATCCTTAGCCATTTATGTAAGAGCCTTGAACAATACAAGCTGGCATTTTTGTGTTTGATTTATTTACTTTTTGTTTTCCAAATTTGTATCAAAAATTCTAATTGTAAGTCCTGTTTAATTAATTTCTTTTCTCTTTTTAAAATTAACTCTTGTGGAAAAAAAAAAAAAAAGATTAAGGTATTTGAAAAATTAAGAACCATTATTCCTTTAGAGGTCCTAAATCAAAATAAAATGGCTTGTGAAATCATTCTTGAAGGACCAGAGTCTCAAGACTGGGCCTGGGGAAGGTCTTCTGCAATAATGAGAGTCAATTTAGTAAAATGTGGTTCAAGATCATTTAAGAAACCTGAAGGTGTACAAGTCCATTGGACCTGATGAGCTACATCTGTGGGTCTGGAGGGAATGGGTAGATGAAGAGTTTACATCATCATCCATCATGAAAGTTGTGTCAGTCTGGTGAAGATCCCACTGACTGGAGAAGGAGAAACACAATCCCCCTTAAAAAAGGACTAAGGAAGTCCTCTTTGCTCAACAAGATAATGGAGCATATCCTCCTGGAAACTGCTAAGTGACATGTTAAATAAGGAAATGAGTGGTAACAGTCAACATGGCTTCACTAAAGGCATCATGCCTGACAAATGTGATGACCTTCTATGATGGGATTACAGTACTGGTGGATAAGGGATGATCAACTAACATCATCTGCCTGGACTTGTGCAAAGCACTTGATATATCCTGCACAACATCCTTGTCTCTAAACTGGAGAGACATGGATTTGATGGATGGTCCACTCTGAATAAAAAATTGGCTGGATGACACACTCAAAGAGTTGTCATCAATGGCTTGATGTCCAAGTGGAGACCAGTGAATGAGTGATGTCCCTCAGGGGTTGGTACTGAGACCAGTGCTGTTTAACATTTCTGTTGGTGACATGGACAGTGGGATTGAGTGAATCCTCAGTGACTTTGCTGATGTCACCACGCTGTGTGATGCAGTTGACACAGTGGGGGTGAAGGATGCCATCCAGAGAGATCTTGACAGGCTTGAGAGGTGGGGCTGTGCAAACCTCATGAAGCTCAACAAGGACAAGTGCAAGGTCCTGCACCTGGGTTGGGGAAATCCCAAGTACAAATTGACACTGTTCAGAGAATGGATTGAGAGCAGCCGAGAGGAGAAAGACTTGGGGATGCTGCTGGGTGAGAAGCTCCACATGACCTGGCAGTATGCGCTTGTAGCCCTACAAAGCCACACCCTGGGCTTCATCAAAAGAAGCATGGCCAGCAAGGCCAAACTTGGAAAATGAATACGTTTTCTGATGCACAAGAAAATCTGAGTCCCTGAAAAAAAAATCGTCGGACAACTGGGACTCCAAGGAAAACAATGTCAGCGGCCGTGTCCCGGATGCCCCCGGCCAGGGCTGTGCGCGCCGCAGTGCCGGTGCTGGGCAGTAGAGGGCACTGCTTCGTTGTGCTGGGCTGGGCAGAGCGCGGCTCTCTGAGCGCCTGGGGCGCCCCGGCCAGCCCTGCCCCTGCCGTGCCATGCTGGACTGGCCTCTAAGCCACCACAAGCTGATGCACGCTTGCATTGGGCAGGACAAACTGGTGGTAAGAAAGAAATGCGTGTCTCCCACATAGGTACGTACGGCTTGTGGGCCGCCAATGCGTGCCTGCAATCTGTTATAGTACTTAGATCACTGTTGGAAAACAACTAACTGGTACTTTGCAGGAGAAGTTTTTGAGGAATGAGTGTTGCTGCTTTTACCTTGTCTTGGAGCCGGAACCAGCGTGTACTCTGTGCTCACTCTTTGCCGGTGTTAAATGTTGTTTCATTCAAGTGCAATTTTTTTTCCTCTCTTGTCTAAAGGACTCACTTTAGCTGAATGCTTTAAGGTTTGTCAACACTGACCTGGTCCAAGAAACTGCTGCAAGGAAGCTGATTTCTTCCATGCAACTTCGGTAGCTAAAGTGGTCACAGAACATGGCATATGACATGATTACAGTAACATCAGGCACTAGGGAATACTTACTGCATGAATCAGACCTATTGTAACTGTTGCAACATGACTGGATTAGAGAAATTTGGAGTTTAGAGCAGAACTGGCATTGATTCTTTTGTAAAGCTGTAAGGTTGAGAAACTCCTAATATACAGGGAAACCTGTGCTGTTGGTGAAAGTCTACACAAAACCTGAAAATTATTATGATCTCACAAGAAATGCAAACTTTGGGGAATGGATAGAAGTTATCTTCTGGCATTATTGTATATCTCAATTTAAAATATGTGATGCGGCCTGGAGAATGAGTTCTGTTTTGAACATGAATAGTTGCAGTCATGCACTGTTAACGATTTTGCTACCCTGGTGAAGAAAAAATGCAAATCAATCTCCCGAAATCCCACATGTGCACACCAAATCAGGCTACTGAAACAGTATGTGATAGTGTCCCTTTATTTGCTGTATTTGTCCTGTAAAGCAGTATGAAAAGCATGATGACTCTCTAAAGATCTTGGATTTCTATGGGGTTTTGTGTGAGAACAATGACCTTATAGAATAAGTAATCCAGTAAGTGTAAAAAGTGCTGTGTATATATGTATTTTGCAGCCAGTACTTTTGAAGGCTGATCTCCATGATTTTCAACAGGCAGCATGGACTCTAGAATTGCCTAGATGACATTAATACACTTGGAAAAGTTGCTGGTGATCATGAGAAGCATATACAAGCATCAGTTCAACTAGGCTGAATCAAAATGTCCAAATGTCTCTACAAAGAAATCAACATACCTTCCTTGAAGGGTAAGGAGAAGCAAAAAACACTGTTTGAAACAAAAGAAGAACCTGGTGCAAATGGTTTATCTGCAATTACATGAATTTCGTTAATATCCTTGAAGATTCAGGGTGATCTAACTGCAGCCTTCCAGGCCCTGAAGGGAGCCTACAAGAAAGATGGAAAGAGACTTTTGCAAGGGCATGTACAAGACAAGTGGAAATAACTTCAAAGTGAAAGAGAGTAGGTTTAGATTAGATATTGGGAAAAATTCTTTACTGTGAGGGTGATGAGGCAATGAAACAGGTTGCCTGGAGAAGTTGTGGATACCCCATCCCTAAAAGTGTTCAAAGCCAGGTTGGATGAGGCTCTGAGCAACCTGGTAGTGGAAGGTGACTCAGAAGATTGGGGATCTGAATTATCATGGAGCAAGCTGAGATTCCTTCTGTTATCACATGATGAATTATATTCAAAGAACAAAATACATAAGAAAAAAATCACTTTGTTTGTTCTTCGCTAGGCACTTCACCAGAAAATTGAAATACAAGGACAATTATTGCAATTACAGAATTCTAAATTTAAAGCTGTTTACCTAACACGTCTAAATTATCATAAAGCAGGTGAAGTCCTTGCTGTTATATGCTTAAAAATACTGAAAAGTTTGGTATAAGGTTCACTTTTCCATATAACATTTGTCAGAAAAGTTATGAACTAGATATGTGGTATGACGTACTCATTTGCTGTGCTGAAGAGAATAGATGAGAAATACTATGCAGTCTAATGAAATGTTAAATCAAAAATATGACCTAAAGATAGGATACTTAGATTTGAGGAACTCTGAACTCTTGTGTTTCTTCCTTGTGGCCATTTGACACGCATGATACCATGAAGTCATATAACAACACACTCTTCCCTAGATTCATCAAACTTCATAACATATAGTGTCAATTCTTTTGACAATGTAGCACTTAATTGTCTTGATTTAACCACTATGACAAAGATTTCAGAACAGTTCAGAAGTAGCTTTCATATCTACATGCTGATCCACATTTTTCAGAGAGAGAGAGCACACATAATTTCATCTTTTACTATCTTTAAGCTAACTGGAAAGTGAAATGTATCAGTATAACCTTGAAATAGAGTTTACACATGAATAATCTCACAAGGAAACTTTTACTATAGACTTCCCTTTATTTGGTATCTTCTGAATTGCTGTTCTGAGCAAAGGTCTAGTAGAACTCCACTAGATCATGGGTTCTATTAGACCTTTGCTCAAAACATCAATTCAGAAGATGCCAAATGAATTTCTATATGGAAAGAGATGTGCTAAATATTGCTAGGTTATGGATGCCTAAGGCTAGAATATGAGTCCAGATGGCTGAAGTTCAACAGATGCCACATAACTACAGAACTTGCATAAATATGTGATGTCAGGTGTGGGAAATCAGAGTGGTGTGTGTCTGTGCACATTTGAAAGCCTGAGTATTTTATTTAAAAAAAAAAAAATTAAAAATTTAAATTGAAGTTCATGGTCTTTTGCAGTTGTGTTACAAGATAAAAAGACCATGTCAGTCCCATCTATTAGATATCTGTGGAATGTTTCTTGCAGGCACTTGCAAGAAATTTCAGAATATCTATTATAAAATATTAAAGATATTGTCTTTGTCATCTCCGATCTAATAGGTTTCTGAAGATTGATGTCATAATTAGAAACATACCAAAAAGGCAACATAGTCATATTCAGCTCTTAAAATACAGTACAGCATTGCTGAAACATAAGTTTCCACAGGAATATTCTCTTCAGCAGATAATGAATGAAAATAAACATGCTTCCACTGTGAGAAATTCTATGCCAAAGATTTGGAACCTTCAGATGTATCAGGTGGTACAGTGTGAAATAAGCTAAATATCACTTGCATTTGGTGCCACCACCTCCCAGAAATATATGCTAGTCATTTGTAATGAGAAACAATGGTCACATGCAACGGTCGTATCCTGAGAGATTGGTCCTGTGGTCGTATCAAGTCCTCAGTGCGCACAGACACATTTGGCAGGGAAGCAGCCAGTGGTTCATTGAAATTCCCTGAGGGAAAAATTGCAAGAGGCTCTGAGAGCCTCAGGCAGAGTGCCAGACCAGGTGAAACCAGCTGAGCCACAGGATGCATCATGACGAGAGCTACTGGACTCTACAACAGCAGTGCTGATGTCTGAAGGTGCCTCAGTGTAACTGAATGTTGTTGTGTGGGTAACAGTTTGCTCCCTTTCAGCCAAAAAAAAAAGCACAATTCCTGATTCTTTTAACCAAACAGCCACCTCTATTAACATAATAGAAAAATTATTTGGAGAGCCTAAGTTTGAGAAGCTCTGGCAGGATGCTTTGCAGTGAGGAGTCAGATGCTGATTAGCTTCAGCGTCTAGCCCTGCTACAATATTCCTGGGCTCTGATTATTGCATGACATGCATTGCTCAACACAGAACACTATTTTGAACTTTCACTGGAGTATTTTTCAATGATCTAGGTCTATACTTTGATGAAAATGAGATAACTACATCCTTTTAATCTTTATGATACATTTTACATTTTGTTCCTTGTGAAGTTTGTGCATTTCCATCTCAAAAATCCATTCATTTCCTCTGCTAACAATTTTCTACAGGAACATCTCCAGCTTCTCTAAAACTTCCTCTTTCCATTTGAGACCCTGCTTTTTTCTTTTTTTTTTTTTTGGTCAGACACAAAGAGGATGAAATTAATTGCCTTTAGTGTCTAGTTATAATTCTAAACTAAATATTCTAAATATTAAGTTGGTGAGAGATGATGAAAAAACTTACTATCACAAGTAGTGTGATCAAAAAATAGTTTGCTATACAGGCAGGATATCTGAAGTACAATTTCCAGTGTCTTTATAAAAAAGAGTGAAAATGCAGTTATATTGATATAAATAATATCTAACCTTCCCTCTAGAAAACAGGTTTCATCAGTGATGGTAGATTTGCACTTTAGGCAGTAGCCACTACATTTGGAATCAATGATTACATAGCTTGACTTTTGCCATTAGTTATAATAAAACAAATATGTAAGGA
>VXBX01006689.1:82610-127616 GCA_013400415.1 Scytalopus superciliaris
AAGTAAAGGATTTAATTTTTTTTTTTTTTTTTTTTTTTTTAAACAGTGAACACTTTACAGAACATGAGTTAAACATATGTGCAGCTCTAGACTGGATGGGCATAATCCAAGCGTAAAACAGCACATTATCTCTGAAGTCTCATGTGTCCTCACTTTAAACTTTCCAGTTGGGTCTGAAAAACCTCACTAAAAGTGAACTTTTGTATATAAATAATTGGAAGAAAAGTGAAGATTCTTTGTTTTGACCTTGCCATAATTTAAAAATATTTTTAAAAATACAGGGAATTATGAGGGCACAACATAACATTATAGATCATGTGTTTTGATATTAATAAAAAAAGGATCACAGTTGTGGAGAAGTAGGCCCTCTAGCTGACAAAAAATAATGTCTGACTAGGACTTCAGAATTCAGTTATTTTAGTGGGGAAAAAAAATCAGGCTATCATTTGAAAGTTAGAAAAGATGATTGCTTTTTCAATCCCCATCTTTCCCTTCTTTATGTGTCCATCTCCCCACACAATAAAGCTGTTTTTCAGTGTTTGCTTTCTGATTTTTAAAACTGTAACTAGATATCTATTTGTCAGTCATGAACATTTATGTTGCACACATTTATTGTATGGCTAATTGTTTTGCTTAAATGCTGTAGTGATTCTTTTTCCCAAGGCTGAATCTTTCTCCTTAATTTTCTACTGTGTTTTAATATTTACTGAAGCAAGTGATCAAAATACTCTATCTAAATATGTATGGCAAGTCAAACAGCTGCTAAGAGTGGGACAGCCAAGAAACCTGGATAGAGAAGACCCAACATCCGTTATTTTTATTGATAGAACATCTTTTGTGATTCTATGATGCTTTCAGTACCTCTGAATATCTGAAGAATTTAGAATTTTTTCAGATGTTCAAGTCTGCCCATTTCATAGTAAAGAAAACAGACAACTGCTTGATAAAATATGTCATGAATGGCAAATGATCTAGTAGCAAATGAAAATGTATTAAATTCTCCATAAATGTGTTAGCTTAAACAACTTCAGTAAAACTATTCTATCTAAAGAAGCATTTATTAAAAAAGACAAAGCCAGACTCTTCTCAGGCGTGCAGAGCCAAGTCACAAGTCGAAGCAAGGGAAATACTGAGTGCATATGAGGAAAAGAAAATAGAGATTTTTCTAAACCTGACTTGAAAAGACTATAAGCAACATGATCTAACTCTGAAGTTAACCTTCCTAGATGGTCTCCAGAAGTAATTTCCAACCTTTTCTATGACATATTACACATGTATATAGAAATGTGTGTGTATATATATGTATGTATTTTATGAAATATCTAATACAATTTGTTTTCTGCTGAAAATCCTAACAAGAAAAAGAAAGAATAGTGTCTTCTGCCCAGAGTCTTTCAAATTATTAAACTGAACACCCCAAGGAAAACAGATATCCAACCAAGAGATCAAAGGCATAAAGGAGATATTGAGACATTTCAGAATCATATCTACATCAGTGAAGGAAAACATCTTTCAGTTGTTTGGTTTCAATTGTTTTGTTAAGGAATCATATGAAAATTAAACAAACTTTTTTTGTATTTATAGGAAAAGGAAAGAAGATTTGGACAAGGTAGGACCTAGAAAGACAATCTGTCCTACCTCATAGCCAAAACCAAAATTAAGTGATCTATCCTTTCCTTTTTCATTGCAGGCACTAATGCATAATTAGCTGAATTATTCTAGAATGTAAATGCATTTTGTCAATTCAGAAGATTTTTACCCAGCTTAATACTCAAAAATTAATTCCCTTTCCTGCTTAATTCATCCCTCCCAAATAAAAAATATCTTAGAAATCTTTTTGGATTTCATCAAGTTGGAAGCTGGAACTTTTGGCTCAAAATCATACTTTACAGTTCAGAAGATCAAAGTTCTGCAATTCATGTCGTGAAACCTTTTCTTCACTAACTTTTAATTGACCAGAAATTTTTACAGCAATTTTTTGAGAAATGCTCTGGCTGAATCTCACATTTCTGCTCCTGGGAGAGCAGTATTACTGCAAGAAGGGTTTAAAGCAAGCTATCTGACGATGAAAGAATGATTGCCTGTTCTGAAGTTGCCTTATTGAAACCTGATACTCACACAATCTTACTCCTAGAAGAAATAAAAATACCATAATTCAAAAATATAGAAAAGATTAATTTACTGCACTTAAGACTGACTCTTGAACAAAAGATCCTGTATAGTCTTACACACATGCTGGTAGTGTATAATTCTGCACCTCTTACAAGAGTAATGCCTCATTACCCAAGTCGTAGCCTGGGTGAAGACCACCTGAACGATGTTAGATTCAGGCAACACAGAGGTGGAAAGAGGGAAATATTTAGTAATATAAATCACAACTAAGGCCATCTGTCCTGCAATTGTCAAGGCAGTAGACCGCCTCAGGCTCCTCCTGGGCTCTTCATCACTACCAGCTACCTGAACAGTAACAGCTGCTGCACTTTCTTTCATCTGTGGATAGCGAGGAGGCAGTATTCCAGCTTGTCAGCTGCTAGTGTGCCCGCAGTGAGCCATATATTCTTTATCTTTTGAATCAGGGTATTACACACTTCACATGGGACTACATTCCTATATACAGAAAAATGTCCAATGTTTTAACGTTTAAATACGGTAGATGCACTTCAACAACTTCTTTGATTAAATGCTGACTGTTCCTCCTTTATCAAATCAAATTTCAAATCTTAGTTCTTGGTCTTCAAAGCTCTCAGGAGAGTGGACAAATTTAGAAATATAAACATTATAATCATAATAGGCTGGAAGGTTGCATGAAGAGAGCATCTAATCTATCTTGCCTGCCAGAAAGCATAATCAACAAGGCCAGTATCACCTCAGGTATATATTTGTCCAAGCTATTTTTAAATATCTCCAAAGGAGAAGTTTCACAGACTCCCCAGACAATCTGTTCCCATGCTTCACTAACTTTGATCACTATAAAAAAATTTCATATTAGTAACCTAAATCTTCCCTGTTCCAATTGAAACCCATTATTTCCTGTCCTATCCAACTAGAATGTGGAAAACACATTTTTCCTTTCCTTCTCGCTGCTGCCTTTTGCCTGGTTGAAGGCTTTCATGCCTATCTTCAATCTCCCCTTCAGGTTAAAAAATCCTGCCTCATCAAGTCTTTCCATATAAGCCTTCTTATCAACCTCAGTACTGTCTTTCAGACTCTTTTTGATTGGTTCAAAACTTAATACAGTGGTCCACCTGAACCTTTATATTAACTTCTGAATAGGACAATTAAAAAGGTTAAATAACAAAAAATACAGACAAAGGCATTGTATTTACAGCTAAATTCTGTTAGGATATTAATAAGGTAATGCTTTCAAAAGGCACACGAAAATATATTATGAAAGTGGAGACACGAGGTAATAAGTACATAGTAGATGAGACATACTGAGAGACATTACAAAACAAATTCCATCTGTTTCTGAAATGTTTAGTAAAAGGGCAAAATAAGAGATGGCATAGATAGTTATTAGCCTAAGAAGGGCCATAACCACACTGATCCTCATCCACTGAAAGGGGTATAATGGAGCACCTGAAGTAACAAGAATAAAGGATCAGGACTGTGCTTTAACCCAGGTGAGTTTCAGGTGATGTGTAAGTATCCACAGAAAATATTAGAATTGTGACAGGAGCTGTGAACTGGGCCAAGAGATCTAAGGTTTATTTCTGAAACCTACAAACATGACCATCAATTCCATTCACCAGATACTTTTGCACATCCTGCCAATAGAGCTAGAAGAAAGAAGAAATTAATTATATTCCTAAAATCAATATGGATTAATTCCTAGGGGGACCTGTAGAGGAACTGTCCAGAACACTCTGTTGACTGAACCTTCCCTCCATCCCTTAAAAGTCATGCTGAGAAATTAATGTTTACTGTGAGCAGTTTTACTGTGGACCAAAGGTGGTGGTGGTGATAATTTTAAATATGGTAGTCTATCTTTCTGAAAGTTCCTTCAAGTCAGAGACAGTTACTAGTTCTTTGAAGGAAAACTAACCATAAAACTAAACCATAAAAAAAAAGGAAATCCTCCCCTTTAATATGTGCTCTTTTTTATGCAAAGAGCTGAATCTGTTAGCCCTGTCTTAAATATACCTTCAATTGGCTTTAGATCATGAATTTAGATTGTCTAATACAGACAATTTCTGATAAACAAGTAAATAACCCCAAAAATGTACCCTTAATTCTGAAGATTGTGAAGGTCTTCCAGATGTGAATGGGGCTGTAGCTGAAGCAGCAGTGTCTGTTCAGATCTTAAGCCTACTTCTAACAGCGACTTAGGGCTATGAATTCTCCTGTCCCCCATTAGTAAGTACACTTCATTGCCACTGTTACCTATTTATTCACCCGAAAGCAAAGGCAATGGAGAAGAGGTGGAGAGATGAGAGAAAAAGCGTGGAGAAGTAGGAATTAGGAACTGTTTCAGAGAAGGAGGGAAAGAGAGGAACAGAACAAAGGGAAGGTAACATAGCAGAAGAAGAAGCAAGTGGTAAAAATACCAGTGTCTTTAAATAGTCATTTTAAATTGAACTGCACTGAGTATACCTCTTTGTATAGGCTCAAAAATTAGGAACCTTAGTCCAAAGGAAATCAGTCTATATTACAGTAAATTAAAAAGTAGTCACTGACTTTTTGAAGAAATATTTTTCAAAAATGCAATGTCACACTGCAGTGACGGAGTATTGCTGCTATGTAATAATAATGAAAAAATATTATATTCTCAAATAAACAATCATATGGGGGACAAATCTTGTTCATTCATCATCTCTTAGAGTCTTGGCAGTGTTATTGAAAATGCTTGGGAATCATAATTTAGGACTTGTAGTAATTTTTCCACTCCTATACCCTTTTGGAGATTTCCATCTGAAAAAGTAAGACCAGGCCAAATAGAGCATGCATTTCTGCCTAGACAGTTGTGAATCTTACAGGATGTTCTTCATTTCAGAATCTTTAGACCTGGAGGTGAATGTACTTAGGGGTAACAGATCTTGGGAAAACTGATTTGTGCCAGCAATTGGTAATCTCACTTGATGTCTCCCACTCCTGTTCAGCATCACTGCCTTACCAAACCTCCTTGTTTCATACATTGTTTTAAAACTGTCATCCTGTACTTCATCAGTTACCTATCTGACTTGTAATTTCTAAAATTTGGAGTAAAAAATAAAAATCTTTTAACTCAGTCTTCATAGAGGGTTTTCTGTACACCTTTACTTTCCTGCCCTGTATCTTTACAATCTTACTGTATAATTCTGAGATGAATGGGCTAGAGATATAAACTGTGTACAAGTTCTTGAGTAGTCTACATAACTGAGACAAAACATTTTCTCTTCCATTCCTTTCATTTTAACTCTTAAAATTTACTTGCTTTTCTAATGACCTCAGTGTATTGGCCTGAGATTTTCAGAAAACTAAGTGTGAAAATCCAGGGGTTTATGAATGGTAACATAATTTAGAGCCAATTGTTGCATATGAACAGTGAGGATGACCTTACCAACGTTGGTATTGTCTACCATTTCATTTCCCAGTCATTCAGGACCATGATATTGTCCTGCAGTGTTGTCAACAAAGAATTCTCTCTCTTGCATCATTAAAGCATGTCATAAAATGAAGGTCTCAGGACCATGGTGTTAACTATTCCAGTGTTCCTATCAACCGCTTTTTAATTAATTGTTTTCTATATTTCTGTCTATCTATTATTAGTCCATAGGAACTTAGTTTCATTATGAATCTTTACTGAAAAATCTTGTCAGAAACTTCCTGAAAAGCCAATGTCAAGTAAATATTTTCTACCTGCTCACTGATTCTTTGAGTAAACTCCAAAAATATATTTACAACAGGCAAATTGTCTTCCACATTGTGTTCACACCTAACCGTAGACTTAATAAGTCTATTTTTTCATTATAGTTTCTACCATTTTCTCCAGTATGAAAATCTGCCTTTCTAGGAGTTCCACAGTTCAATCTGAGAACCTTTCTATGAACTGAGACTTTATTTCCTACTATCCCAGGTACCAAGGACATTTCATATTTTAACTGAATCACTTACTGCAGTGCATCTTTTTCATATTTTAGTCTCTTTGAAACTCCTAGGTGAGTACCATATGGTCTTTTCAATGTGCTACAACTCATGTTATTGATTTGTTCTTCATAAAAATGTAAGAATGACTGTACGATGTCAAACCAAAGGTCTATCTGACTCAGTATCATTCTCAGACAACACCAGATGTCGAGGGAAGATTATAAGAAAGAAAGGTGTTATGATAGTTCCTCTAAATTCTCCCCTGGCCTTAAATCATTTGTGGTTCAGACACTGTGGAAGATCAAATTTTCAGTTTATTTTAAAACTCCTAATGAATTTTTCTTCTGCAAACATTATACTGCGGTTTTGAGGGGAAGGTGGGGGAGGGAAAGAAAGGGACACACTCCGGGGAGCGAGGTTGNTTCTCTTCTGTCCTCCAACATTATACTAGTGGAAAAAAGGGCTGGACTGACTTTTCAGATCTGCCAGACCCTGTGGCAGAGGTACTGTATAATGTGCACAAAGAAACAGATCCTTTTGTTTTGTTTCGGGGTTTTAACTTCTTACAAGGAAACCTACTCCCTTTTCAGCATCTTCATGCGGTTTACAGATATTCATTACATTCATAGACTTTCATCTTATCCATCTTTTATTATCACTTTTCCAAGCTGAAGCATCGTAAGTTTTCAGTTGTTCCTTGCATGGAATTCTTTCCATATACTTCCAAAACAGTACTGGGTCTGTCTCTATACCTTGTGGTGAGGTGTTTTTGTGGTCAGCAAGCTCAAAGCTACCTGCAAATATTATAACTTTTCAATGCACCCTTTATTTTCCCCTTGCGCCTTACATCTGATCCCACCAGCAGATGAATGTGTAATTGCAACCTACCAGCTACTGCAGAGTAGATATTTGGCAGTAAAATTTTGAAAAGTACCATAGTCGGTGCTGGGAGTAAGGCAAGTACTAGCTGTCTTCTCTTGGATTTGCTAACTAACTGCTCCAGAGAGGTACTTTCACTGACTCTGGATGAGATCCTGGACTGTCATCTCTGTCATGTCTGAACCCGATATTTAACCAGACTGAAATCTGCTCTCATTCTTGAATTTTCTCCTGCTGCATCCTTTCTTGTTTACCTTTCTGTGTCCTCTGTCACTGTGACTATCATGCTTTGGAGAGGATTGGGGAAATTATTAACATAACCCTAGTATTAGCCACTTTCTATTATTCAGTCATAGGTACTAAACACTCCTTCTGCCCTTTCTCACTTGACCCTGTTTATACTCCAGTGCCCCCAGTATAGTCAAATTCTTGAATGACTAGTACCTTGTCATTATTTTCTTATTACTATTATTCTTTACATTGTGTTTGTAGTATGGCTTTTAATGCAATATCTTAATTTAAACACAGGTATTCTAGTAGAATGGTCTTGCTTTTGGGAATCATCCCTGCCCTTGGACCCAGTGAAGTGACTTTGCAGTGGTCTGTTGAACTAGATTGAAAATTAGACTCATTGCAGTCAGGGTAGATGTCATATGATGCAGATATTATGCTTCTGGGAGTACATTTTTCATCTGTTCTTCCCTACCTTTTTAGTTGCACTTTCTTGCTCTCTTTGCCAGCTACAAGGATAGCAAATAACAGTGAACAGGAATTGACAACCTATGAAACGGATTATGCTGAAAACAGTAGCCTGTTCAGTCATTATCTCTCCTATTGTACTTATGGAATTTCTGGGAAAATACAACTCAAAGAAGAAAGAAAGTTTTCCTGCCCATCTCTGGAACATACTAATTTCTTCCAAATGCTCTCTACAGCCAAACTCTATTCTGTCTTCCTTCATCAGTGATCCTGATTTTGTTGTCCATTCATTTTGTCACACTCGGAAGGGAGGGGATGAGAAAGTTTGGTCATCAGTCCAAACAGAGGTCAGGCATAGTCCATAATAGTCCATAAGAGCTCTCATGAAACAAAGATGCAAAACCAATGCTAGATAAAAAAAGACTGATTTAGTCTTGAAATAGTACTGGCAAAATAGAATTGGAAACTGCATGAAAACAAGATATATGTCTTGTATCACCTTCCTTTTGAACAATCAAAAAATGAATGGAAAAAAAAATATTAAGGTTAGAGAAACTGGCAAGCAGTACATGTAAACTAGTGCAGAAAAGCTAAGAAGTAATTTAGAAAAAGAAAGAATGAAGAAATATACTGACTAGTGAATTGTGTAGTGAAGATAGATTGTTTGGAGCTCTAGTTTCATAATGTGAGAATGAGAAGACACTAAATTACTCTGAGTGTTAGCAAATTTAAAATTGATAAAAGAAAACAATTCTTTATGCTGTGAATAGTAAATCTTTAGAACTCAAGTCTCCAACATTCACTTACCTGAGCAGTTTATATTGTTAAGAACTGGGACTTACCAAATAAGAGCAAGCAAAGCTTTGGTTACTATTTTGAAATAGAAAAGTGCACTGAAATAGCATCGCTGTATATAGAATGCCTTTTAGAATGTTGGAGTGCATTTGTAATTTGATTTCAAGAGCATGTTATGCCCAGGAATACATTCTATGACGGACTGAAGTGTTTGACATTCAGAAAAAGGTCTGACAGCTTTTAGTGTTATATGGTCTCTAAAGGAGCAGCTATGTTATGCTCCTTGAGTCCTCACCTACAGTGGCAGATTCATTCTTGTGTGCTAGTCAGAAAACTGTAGCCAGCATACCATGCTCGCTTGGGCAATTGAGCTGACTACTATATAACTAAGTCTTAGATAAACACTATTACTTGTTTAAGGCACACAGAATTATCTTTCTTGTCTTATTGGCTTTATGCTTGATGACATCGCTCCTCATATTGAGGAATTGTAACTGAATTCCTGTTCACTGGACAGTTAGTTTATCTGCATGGTGTAAGTATCTATGAGATGTGTGCTTGGTAGAACAAGTTGATTAAAGTGAAGAAACTGAGAGTAATGTTTATAGCCACCAAAGGCAAACTTCAGACATTAAGACTTTCAGACAGCATTTACACTGTTGGAGTGATGATCAGGTATTGTCAGGATTAGCTTCAACAATCTGTTTTGATCATTGACATGACAGAATAGACATTGCAGTGTTACGGTCTCACTGTTAATGAGAAGTGTCCTCCCTTGGGCAGCCCAGCAGTGCAACCAGCCCAGTGTTATGCCACGGGCAAGTCAAAGGTTGCTACTTTAGCAGAGTGCATAAGTCTGGCCAACATGTAAGCAATCCCTCACACACTCCACCAACTTCTACAGCTACTATATTAGGAACACTGCAAGTTAGCTCTTAACATATTTTTTTATAATCCATTTGTGACTGTGTTGTTTATGAATTTCTGAAGCTTTTTTCTCCTGATCATTGTGCTTCCACAATAAGTTCCAGATACTCTCCAACCATTGGTATTTTATTTTAAATCTATGTTGTACTAGCTTGGTGCCACTTTACTTACTGCCACAGCATTTGTGTATTGCTGAGTTTAGTGAACAACAGCTCTGCATTTCTGTTTATCTGCTCCTTTGAATTCATAACACCTGGTCAGACCCTTTCCTTTAGCCTTCTCTTCAGAAAGAATGCTAACCTGTCCTTATGAAGTAGCTACTCCATCTCCTTGATAATTTCTGGTTTTCTTCTCTGTATGCACATTCTCTATATCCATCCTTCTGAGCTGCAGAGACAAAGGACGCACAGGCTACAAGTGCTAGATGTATGGTTCTATATGGCTTCTGCAGGTGTAACTGCCACTTCAGAGCACATCCTAATTTACTCCTCACAAGAAGTCAGCAGCATAGCCTAGCAATTATCCTCCTACTCAGACTCTAAAATGTCTTACACAGGGCTTGACATTTGCTGCCAGTCAAACTTCCACTATAGAGACCCCATGTGACTGGTTTAGTTTCCACTGCTGACAGTTTGGTTCTGTTACAATGAAGGTGCAGCCAAGTCTTTATAATGTAGTCTCTTTCTTTGCCATACAGGGAGGTTATAGGTCCCTGCCTGCCCCTCACAACTTGCATGATTTCACGGAATGCTGCTGTGCCAGTCGGGGACTTTAGCACCCTACACAGTAGCCTGACTTTAGCTTTGAGAGTTTCCCTCCCACATTTGCCTCCTGCAATTGGACTGACAAGGACCAAGTTCTTCTCCTGCATCCTTAAGCAGGTTTAGTATTTTAATCCTCGGGATTGAGCATAAAATGGTGTCAAGTTTGCAAGTTTCACTTCAGTTTTGGAAAAGTCTGTACAAAGATAGAGACTGTTACAGTCATGTGCTTGCACATGAATGGGGTGAGAGGGGTGCTCCGATGATTGGTAGAATACATTAATGTTAAGGAATGTGTTGTCTGAGATTGCCAGCAGAATGTGGTTAGCTCAAGGGGAAATATGAATGTAAATACTTAACAAACATTTCATATGCACTACATTCTTCCTTGCTGTCTAAGGAAATATTATTCAAATGTCCTGCAATCTTAATGATGGAAGTGATGGGAACAGATCAGCTCATCTGCAGTGCTATCCTCAAAGGCCCTATAGTATTCCCACTGTATCATAGATTGTTAGAATGTTCATCTTCACAGTTCAGCTTTGCAGCATTTATCCAACTCTGATTCCATGGTCAGTATTTCATGGCAATTCTCTAAGGAATTTCTTTAGCACCTCTCTTTACTTGCAGAGTCACAGATGTTTTCATTAACATCACTGGACAATTTTTTGCTCTGCTTGCCCTCTCTGCTACCTACCCCTTTGCACTGCTGGGGCCAGCACTCAGGTTGTTACTACAAATTAATATTTTTTTTCCCCTGAGCTGCACACTTTTGCATGCATTGACATAATTAACATACACAAATCATAATTACCATGTTGGAGTGACCTCTTGGATGGATATCTTCTCAGCTTTGAATAAGTAGGAAATATGCAAATTTTTGCAGATTTATTTTTGCAGATCCTGCCATGCATCGGATGCTGACACTCCCGTGTGCACCCTGAGGTGCCTGGGACTGTCAGTGCCCTGTGCTCAGGGTATTAATTGGCCAGCCAACAGCATAACAGCCAATCAAACAGCTTAAGTAACAAAGGCAGCATTGTATATTTACTCTGATTATCTTACTTTTGCCTAATGAAGCTGCTTTAAGATTTCTTTCCTGGCAAGCATCCAAAATGCTTTTATCTGCCTGCATGCAGTGGGCTGTCAAGCTGAGAGAAAAAGGCTCCTTTGTGTGCATGGTCTGTCTTGTTTTCAGAGGAGTTGCTACAGAGGAAAGGGAGGATTCTTTGTGGGTGCCTTGACTTTCATATGTTGAAGGAAGCCTGTAAGGGTGTCTTTTTCATAAATGTTCTGATTTTTTTAAACTTTGATCCCAGTGAATGGAATGTGTGTTGAGAGTACACCAGCCATACAGTTTCATTGCCATGTGGCTCTTCCACTATGGTTAATTTCTGTGTTACTAGTGGTATTACTGGGCCCACTGATTATTTGCATATGTACTCTAGACTTGCATCTGCTGGATGTATACCCTTGCTCCCATCCTTCCCAAAATGAATAGAGGGATTTTAATTCAATGTTTCCCAAGAAATATATGAAGAAATAAAGAAAAAATAAATCAAGAAATGAACCTGAAAAAGACTTAAAATTGTACATGTCCTTCATTTCAAGTCCAATATCCAGCATCGTGATGCAATCCTATAAGGAAAATGATGAGGGCAAGGAGTGGGAAAAAGGCGTAAGCAGCATAAGAGCAATTGGGAGTTCTCTGGATAAAAATTTCACTAGTTTGTGTACTTACTTCTCAACTTTCATTCCCAATTAAAGCCTGCTCTAAATTCACAGCAAAATTTTTCTTCAATTCTAGAGTGATTTAAGACACTTTAAATAAAACTCTCTCATAAAATTTTGCATAGGTATCCCATATTAAAAATAAGAATATCTTATATGTTGTGGTTGTTGTTTTGGGTTTTTTGTTACCAATTATTTTATACCTAAAAAATATGTTTACACTCTTGTTTGTACAAGATTTTATTTTTCATTTAAGAAGTTCCTTTTGTAGTCAAATGATAACATTTGCAGTAATTATAGGCCATGAAAAGAAATTTGTGCTGGAGTGAGTCCACTCTTGCTTCAACCAGGTATGTCATCTTCACTTCTATACAACAGAGTGCTTCAGCAGACTCCAGATTGGATTTGCAAAATACTGGGGTTTTCACTGATTTTGTTTTTGTTTGTTTGTTTGTTTTCCCTTATGTTTACATAAACATTTATAAAACAGGACTGCCTGTCTTCATAGTTTCCATAGAAATACAGCCACCAAACTGAAACTTACGGAATCAGTTTAAGATTATTTCCTAAACAGGTGTTGAGGTACTAGCCTGGGTGCCTCTACTCATGGCCAGAAAGGACAGTGTTGCCCATGGCTGTGCAGGGGCTGAGCTGTCCCTGAGCCCTGACAGCCACATCCTAGGAGAGATGTACAAAGGCCCCTGGCACTAAAGTCCATAAAAGAAATGCACTAACCTGGAGAAAATGCAGAGTGTTAAAGTAACAGATCAAATTGATGGAAAGTGGTAGTGACTTGTTCTCTGCTCTTTCATAGTCAAGATGGTTCTGTGTTTTCTACAGTCTCAATACCTGAATTTTGTGAGTGTTTTGGTAAAAGCCCAAAGACAGAGTAAGTGAAATACATGACATGCTCTAGGGAAGCTGGCATCGGGAGCAGTATGGTGCTACATCGTGTCTCTGTCAGACATCTCTTAAAAGTAACTCCTTTACCAGTGGCAGAGGAGAGTGATATACATCTGGGAGTTTGAAGGAGAAAAAGACCACAGTGATTGCAAATGTTCTTATGCTGAAGCCACCATTTGCGTCTATAAATCCATTAGTTAATCATCTGTTAATGAGAGTGACTCAGTTAAAGAGGAGGGAAGTGATTTGCTAGTGGGTGCTAATTCCATCCAAACAATGCTTTCCCTTTGGAGAGTCTAAATCAATGTCAAATCATGCCCATATAAAAAAACCTTTAACAAATACAATCTTCTTATTGCACAAACTTGTTTCGCCCCCCTACCCCCAACTAGTTGTTTGGGGTTTTTTATTTCCCTTGGACTGCTGTATATTTCTGTTCTTAAGTGAGTAGTTTTTATATCTGCCCTGCCAGTGCTTACTGCTACTGCTATAATAATTAGTTGAATGTTGTTATTACTATTATTTTATTATTCTAGAGACAATGTTTTATCTCATTGTATAATGAAATGAAATGAAAATCTGTTTTATCTAACAATAATAAAAGGTAATTTGTCATTAATATGCAGAACAGTTTGCATTTTTGCTACAATCATTACTTCTCTAACCTCCCAAAAGTTAGAATTTTTATGAACAACAATATCACACATTGTTAGATCAGTTTGGTCTTTTTTTATAAAAGAGATAATGAGTACTCTTCCTTTGCGTGTTCAGTGTAAAGTAATTGTAGCTATCTTGTTGTTTTAAGAAATGTTCAGCCACCATAAACAACATATTTCAGTTTATGAAAGACATACCATATATGTCAATTTCTGTTTAGTGTGTGCCTATTCCAAGATACCAAAGGAGCTGAAGTAGGTTCATAATGGATGTCATTGTTTGCTTTAGTTAAAACAAATACATTTTTTGAATCTGTGTGGATGAACAGAAAATGCTGTGTGACAAATCCATAGATAAAAGACATAGGTAGCTGTTTCTCAGTATCTCAAGCATGGTGCAGAGCAAATAACTAATCAATTTTCTTTTAGGTCAGTAAAAAGTCATGTATTAATGAGTAAAACCTGCTTCACAGTTACGTGCCATATGAAAAGTCATCTTCTGGAAACATAATGTGGTTGCTGGACAACATGCAACCTTTATATAACAGTCACTGTTCTGCTTCCAGTGTCATATTAAGCTATTGATAACCACCCCAAACACTCAAACATCTCAGGTCATTAAATCAACAAAACCTTTTGCAGAAACTCCCTTACTTCATTGATTATAATCCAGAATTCAGATTTCCTTATACTTCTTATGCAGTGATAAAAGAGTTAAAAAACAACAGAAAAGCAAACTAATCTTGGGAAAATTATGAAAAGAACATAATTTACTTCTTATTTCTGCACACCTGTTACTGAGATACAAGTATTAAGTTCTGCATCAGAATGCAGCATTCCCTACAGTGAAAATGAGATATATTACTGTTCAATATGTTAAAAATCTAATTATAAAAACCTGAAAGACATTTTTTTTGTGTTTTGACTAATTTTTAGTATTATAGTAACTTAACCCAAATATATGGTAACTATGAAGTTTCATTTTAGGAGGGCTTATTTCCCTATGAAATTATTTCTGGGGTTTGCACCTTCCCTGCACAAATCTTTAAAAAGTAAGAAAGCTCTTACATTACTGTCTACATAAAAGTGTTAAAACATTTTTTTTCCTGTGCAGAGTCAACGTAAATATCCTTAATCATAGAATCACAGAATACATTGAGCTGGAAGGGACCCATCAGGATCATTGAGTCCAGCTCCTGACCCTGTACAGGAGACCCCAAGAATCACAGGATGTTTTTGAGAACATTGTCCAAATGCTTCTTGAATTCAGACAGGCTTGTTGCTGTTCCCGCTTCCCTGGGGAGCCTCTTCCAATGCTCAACCACCTTCTGCGTGAAAAGGCTTTTCCTAATACCTAATCTAGACCTTCCCTGACTCAGCTTCATGCCCTTTTCTCAAGTCCTGTCACTGGTAATCACAGTAAACCATCATCTCTGTATAAGTGGGGGAATGTGAGTGTAAGTTTAGGTCTTAGATTTTGCTAGAGAAGAATGTGAAAGGTAGCAGGGATTACCTTTGCCTGTGTTATGTCTGCATCAGCAAGAAGACCAATAGAAGCAATATCTGTAGTATGAAACACTTGGTGCTCATGCCCACACAAGTTGCATTTTAATGGGGGGGATAAACTCGAGACTATCCTATAGCCTCTGGCCCATTTGTGGCTGGTGTGCAGTGCGTATGTTCCTTCTTCCTTAGTTTTACCTAAAAGGATTTCAGTTCTTGTGTTCTACATGGTGGCTCCATGGTGCATATCAAAGTACAGTAAATAGAGACAATTGGGAACTCAAAACTGTTCTCCTCATGCAAATCAAAACACAAAAGTAGGTACATATTCTGTGTCTCAAAAACCATAATCAAGCCATAATGGAAAGGAAAGGAAATGGCTCTTAAAAGGCAACAATATGACCTAAGATATGGCAGGTCTAAAGGAAAAGTACATCTACTATGAATGTCTGTGCACAAAACCAATGGAAGGAAATGAATGCTGTAATCTGATCAGAAGGTACAAGAAATAGGGGGGGAAAAGCAAATGGACATATGGTGATACTAGAGCAGAGGGAAATTAGTATTTCTTCACAATATTAAGGAATAAATGGAATTAAAAAAACAATATTCACTGATCTCTATATGAAGAAGGTCAGTCAAATAAAATATTGGAAAAGCACAAGTATTCAGCAAAGAAATCTGAGTAGGGGCAAAACAGCATAGATGTAACATACCTCATTCCAAAAGCATTGAGAAAACCAGCCTATATACAAGCTTGTACAAGTAGGAGGACCGGAGGATTTGAGAAAAACATAGTGTGCAGAACCATCTGCTGCTGAAACAGTGGATTTACAAACTGAAATTCTTACGAGTTGCATTGGACAAGATCTCCATTTCTTCTTCTCACATACTTTTCATTGCAGTTCTGTGTGTAGCAGCATGATATATGAGGAAAAGAATTAAAAAAAGAAGTAGGGAGCAAAGCAACTGCACAGATGTCTTCTGCCTGCCCCTCCCCCTGATTATTGCTACAAGTTCTGCTTAGATATTAGAATATCTATACATTCATTGGTGAGAATCTGTGCCATGTAGTGAAGAAAACTGACTCACAAAAGGAAGCCCTTATTTCTGGATATTTGAATGGGAAAATCCCTCATAGCAGAACACTTGTAACCATGTAAATATAATGCAATAAATAAATGTAGTCCAGTTTGTATTTCTTGAACTATATGTTTACTGTAATTCAAATGAACATACATAAATCTTTACTAATAGTTTTTTATTAGGTGCTATGCTTGACTCAGTAGGTGTTAACTTTGATTTAGTAGATAAAATGTCTGATTCAGAAGGTAATTCACAAGTTTCAACAGATTGTATAGTTGATTCAACCTATGAAGTATCTTGGCAGTGTTTATTTTTTCCAAAGGCTGGTTTATCCATTTTAGGCTGAACTTTGTCCAGTTTTCCATCTGACACACTACTTTAAGTTAAATGTTTCACAGAGAATGTATATTATAAAGTGTTCATTTAAATTTTTATACCAGATTTCTGAATTTTAAGCAGAAGATTGTTTCCTTGTGAAAAGTCTTAAGTCTTTTCTTCTATTAATTTTAGTCTTTGTTCTGTTGTCATATTGAAATTTCAGAAACAAAAAAAGATATTTTTTGAACTATTTTGTACCTAAAGGATAACAAAAAATAAAAGGAGAATAGGGGAAAGTTTCAGGTTTCTGCACTTGATGGTTCACTTTTGACCAACAGATAACTGTTCTTTGCTTTTTTGTTTTTCATTCTTTTGCATCTTGCAGGCTGCACAGCAGAAATTAATTTGAAAGAAACCTTGACAATAAAACAGATCTGTCATAGAAAAATATGTAGAAGAAAGAGTAAAAGGAAAAATCGAAGGGCAATATGGTAGTGCTGTTTGAATATCTGGGGACCTGCTGTGAAACAAAATGTTATAACATTCTTCTGAAGTAAACGTTTTGGCAATCGGTAACATTTAAATTAAGGTAAAAGCAACTGTATCAAAGATTAATACAGAGAAGAATCATAGCGTGTCGGCGACTTGTGCCAAAGCTAACAAACAGCAGGTTTTCAGAAGGCATGTACAACCAAGGAAGAGAAATTGTCCTGTCACTCATACGACTATCTAGTGGTCCTTACTAAGATTCTCACTATGCACAAAAGTAAATGAAATCTTATCTAGTAGAGTAGTTGGTTCTGAATCTTTTCTGAACATTTATAATTAGATTTATCTGGATTTTAGTTGTTAAAATAATGAAATCAGGTAAGCAGGAGGTGACAAATAGGATCCTAAATACACAGGCCAAACTCAATCACAGCTAAACACATATCTGTTTCTACACTCATCAAGTGCTCAGTCTGCTGGACCTTTTTCTCCCTTCATACATAGACTGAAGCTGGCAAGACATAAACTCATGATGAAAATCATGTGGCTTTATTTTTTGTTTGCCTTCTTAGAGATTTCACTGAAAGTCACTATTTCATGCAATCTAAGCATCCCATGGTGGCAAATATTCTTTTGTTTAATTGAACTTGTATTGTTTCTTACTCTAAATGATAATTGCAGTTCTTCATTGCAGGTCATAAATCCTTCTTATTTTGCTATTATTGTTTTATTTGTATTTTAGTTATACATTTAATGTTTTCTAGGCATAAGAGGAAGTTGGATAGTTCTGGAAAAGGTCAGGAACAGCGTAGGGAGCTACAAAATAATAAGTAGGTATGACAACAGGAGAATAAGTGCTGAACTATTGTAAATGTGTTGTAAGATTTTGGTCTTTCAAGCTTATATTAACTTACTCTAGCTTTACATTTTGCAGTCCTTGTGTTGAGTACTGGCTGTACTAATGATGTTTCTATTTACCTCTGTATGGATTTGATAGAATTAAGATGACATTTTTGCATCTCCAACCTTAATGTCTGTAAAATGCAATAATTAGAATCTCATAGAAAAAAATATTTCATTTATTGAAGTTAATTTTGGATGTTTCTTGCCAAATACTTTTTTGGATGTTTCTTGCCAAATACTTTTGAAACAATTGTCATAAACAACTGTACATATGATGTTGATGCACTATGCTCTTGAACCATGTTGGAATGGGCTAAATGTTACCTTTGTAATGCATGACTAAAGGTATTAGAGGTAAAGAAAGCATGAATATAAACCTGGTTTTGTACTCAAAATGACCCCTGGTTTTATTAGTAATGGAATCTAAATGACATCATCTTTTGACAGTCATGATCTTTAACCCAGTTTGATCTAAACCAGACTCCTTTGGAATGATATCATTAAGGTAAATCCCTGAAAGGAGAGCAAACCAGTTTAGTATAAACCATTTAAGGATATGAAGTTACTGAGAATGATTTCATTATTTCTTTTTTTCTTTGTAAAGGACAAACAATTTCAAGATTGCAGATTAATATCAAGACATAACTGAACTTTGATATTTTTTTTTTTGCACTTGTGTTAGGTTTGATCTTAAATACATTGTAAGTCTTCACATCTTTTAAAACATGATGTAGAAGTCACTTAAGTATTTCTTAAGTGACATTGCAGTGCAAACTGTATTATTATACCTAATTCTACTAAACAACATTACACTGAAATAAAAATAAAAAAAACTATAACTATTTTATACAAGGAATCTTGTTCTTCCCATTTCATTCACTCCCAACTCATCCCATCTGTCCTGTGATTTCCTGGTTCCTTTCAAGAAAGACCATGCTGGGATTGTTCTCCTTTTCTATCAGATATTGACTAAGAATTTAACAAATTAACCAAGGTCTTTTGTGTGTGATGTGTCAAACAGAATTATATAAATAATTAAACAGTTTTGATTTCACACCAGAAAGAAAAATGTTGTCCAGAATATTCACTTACGTAAGGAAAGTTGTGAGCAAAAGGTGTGTGGTTTGACTCTGTGCATGATACAAATTTCTGCACTTGATTTTTTTGCATTTTTAAAAACCTTTAAGTCACTGAACAGAAATTAGAATAGCAACTAAAACTCTTCTAGCAGCAAAAATGCACAAATGCACTTTGAAAAACTTTACTGTTACCAAGAGAAACATTATCTTTTAGTCAATTGATTTGTTTTGTCAATGTTTTTCCCTGAAAGCAAATTGCATAGAGACACTGTTGTAGTGGCATTATCTTGAGCTTAATCCTGGTATTTTTGGTAGCATTACTTTTGTTTTTATCTTCCAGCCAGATGTTTCCAATAGTTTTGACTGTAAGATAACCCAATAGCTCGTGATTAATGTAGACATCATAAAGAATATAAACAATCCTAGAAACAGAACTCAAAGTTCAGATATGGATGCTAACAGTAATTGCTTTTAACAAGTGCAAGGAAGAAATGAGAGGAAACCTGGTATTGAATTTTGTGTTGCCAAAGAGAAACTGACCAGCGATAACAGAAGCATCAGAAACACAGTGTGCAGAGAGGTAGCACTTTGCACAGGAAGTATCATGAAACAGCCCGTGTCAGCCCAGTAGTAATTGGGCCTTTGAAGTTTCAAATGTGAGAGGAGATGAACATTCATCTTTAAAGTGTGCTGAGTCTCAGGGATTACTTTTGGTTAAAGTTGGAATGTGCAGTTATTTGAAACCTGACCCTGAGGTCTCTAAAAAGTTTGGCTTAGGTTGTGCTAGAACTGACCTTGTAAATTTAGACAGCTGCTAGACTACTGCTAGGAGCAAATTATTACAGCAATTGTGATTTTCATGACTAGCATAAAAGCAAAGGGCATCTCTTTAAGACCTGTGGGGTCAACTTTCACATTTACTACATTGCAGAGAAGGAGAAGCGGTGCAGTCTCGCGAGAATAAGGTACCGTGCAGGACTTCAAGATTCTGCGTAAAGCTAGAGGGAAAAGAAGAAAAACACATAAATATAGGAGTATTATTCTTTCAAGACATGACTTATTCTAGTGAAAAAAAATATTACTTAAGACTATTTTACTTTAAACAATATTCTTATTTACAAATAAGTATAAAAGTATAGCAAACCTTGGAATTATAACAGATTTTTTCATTTCATTCCTTTGCCTACACTTTTAAAGAATAAATAATTCAGTTACACAGTGGGTCTTCTAGAAGAGTAAAATAGGTGTATCCAAATTCAGTTGATTCTTTTTCTGAGTTGGTTACAATTGCAGACTGGATATAAACTGAAGGTCTGAATCTAGATATGATTTTGTAGTCACTTTATTCTGTGAAGTGTCCATCAGAGATTGAAATCATGTATGCAAATTCTTTATTTGAACTTTGGAATGGTTGTTATTTGTCCCTTGTTTTTAAGTTGTTTGGGTGACTTCCATCCAGTGGTTTTATTCATATGAAAATAAAAAGTTGAGAATTATTTCTTTACAAGAGATTTTAGTTTCCTGTGGAAGAAAGCTTTTTTTTTCTTTTTTTTTTGTTGACTTTTGATTAAAAAAAGTAATAATTATTACTGCTATGATTTTTAGCCTGTTGACATATCTATGTAGCATCTGATGATGTATTTTCCTCAGAATATTTAATCTTTTATAGACCCAGAATTCAAACACTCCTGTATACTAAACTTTCCTTATTCAACTTACTGACATGTGACAAGTAACGTGTTTATCTGGCTTATTTTCACCTTTGTGACTCAAATGCTCATCAGAAAACAACGTGAAATCTAGATAAAAGTTTCACAGAAATATGGGAAATCCAAAAAGGTATTTCCTTTCAAAATTTTGGAAGCTAATTTTGATATGGATAACATTAGTACAGTTTGAAGCGCTGACTCATGAGCTTTTTTGTACTGAATACTATATTCATGGAAAGCAGCGTTTACAAAAAACAGGTATAAAAAGAAGCAGCCAATGAGATTTTACAATGAATGATATGGCTTATAGTGTTCAGATGTCAAATTATCAGGATGCTTTTTGTATCATATTTTAAAAATATTTTGAGGAAGGACACACTGACAAAGCAACTGCAAAGATTAAAAAAAGAACCTGAAAAAAGTAATGGAGGATAATTATAAGAGGATGTGCTTTTTTTAAAGATTGGAGTGGATGGGTAGCTGAGAGAACAAGGAGGAGTCTGAATGCTAGTTGCTCAGACAGATGCCATTAGGCATTTGGATGAGTGTGGTTTTGACTTATTGTGATGCACAGGATCTTATTTGAGAGGATCTAGAATGGAATGCGTTCTAATTGGAGTGTAATGTAGAACTTTATTTAACTCATGGGTGCAAGACAAATGGACTAGATAGACAAATGGATCAAAAGCTTTTTTTGGTGAGATGGAAGACAGTAAGCTACCCATATATTACAATGCAAAAGAGCCAAGGAAGTGTTAGAAGTGCAGGAAAACAAGAAAATTATTTAAAATTAATCAGTGAGCTCCTGTGTGCTGAAACAGAGATTTGAAGAATAACCCAAATGCCAGAAATTATGTGGACAAGGAACATGAATTCCACTAGGAAGTGAAGGAGATCTGTTTAGCCTGAACATAGATGAATTATTATTATTAGATATCTCATTAGATAAATGCCAGAACTGAAGAAAAATATGAATTTAGATATTTCTTACAGACACTCACTAATAGCAAGAGTACTATCAGAGCAACAGAGTGCAAGAATGAGCTATGGCTTGTAACAGAGTAGATCTTGCAATACAAGAAATGGGAGGTGACTGAAGGACAGGAGAAAGTGAGAAACATTAAAGATCACTTTCTAATGATGACCATAGGCTCTTCTTTGCCTTTTGTACCTGATCACCAGTCATCTCTTCACAACTTTAGTCCATTAATACACATAGAAATTTGTATATTTATATTGTGACTGTTACTTTGCTGTAGCTAATTAGAGCTAAATAACTTCTTTGGCGTCCTTTATGTTTTCCACAACTGGAAGGCTTCCTGTGTGGTTTTCTTAATCCTCTTCAGGTTTGAACAGTTTTTTTAAAGTGTGGGAAAAGAGATGAAGTTTTCTAGAATGAATTTATTTAGTCCATACTAAGTCTAAGGTCACATCACCACTGTGTTCTTGGTGCATCAATTAAGTCTGTATATTCCAGTGTCTTCTGAAGGTTGAAAACTTATTTTGCTTATCTTTCCTGTCAGTAAGGTTTTCATTTTTATGAAATTCCCATGTTTTGGGGGTTATACTGAAGAAAGTTTATGGATTTCAGAAACATTTGAATAAATTAGTTCACTGACTGTGCTACCAAAAGATATTGGATGGTTTTAGATACCCACTAAAAGCCTCACTTGTCAGGAGGAAAAGTTAGCAGATCCAAGAAGCATGTATTTCTGCTGCCATGGTCTGATTTTACTATTACATCCAAGGGTAGAAATCAGTGCTTGTTCATTAGGATTACTCAGGTTGACCTCTACCCTGTGGTGTTTGCTGACTTTTTAAAAAATATTAAACTTCATTGTGAAGCTTATCCCCTCCTTTCTAGTGATGAAGTTATCCATCTAGTATTTCCAAAGTGTTTTATATTTGTGACATTAAGTAATGTGTATTTTGCTATTTCTGACTGGCACTTCACACATAGTCCTTTCACTCTCATCTCACATCTATTGTTCACTATATTTTAGTTGTCAGTGAAGATGAAAATTTATTCCCAGCAAAATCTGCCATGGAGTGGGCAGTCATAGAACAACTGACATCAAGCACAAGTCTCTGTCAAGATTATGGAATAATGCTGATTGAGCATATGTTAAGATTTTGCATGCCGTTCACCTCTGGTGAATACACAATGGATATGCTGGTTGGACTTCTTAACACCTAATCTAGTGGTGGTAACTGTAGTGGACTGTTCTTGGAAATGAATGTGCTTTATTTGTGGTCAATTATTTGCTCTTCTGCTTATAGAAGTACACATGTACTATATATTTCTTTATAACGCCTTATAAAATATTGGGCCACTTACTAGCAAAATACTGAATGTAGAAGATGTAAAGACTTAAAAAAATATTTATGTAATCTCACCTTTATGGACATCAAGGTCTTCTAATGGCTTTGTAAAAGATGTAGATTGAACTTTGTTTATAGAACAGAGTCCAGTCTATCTTTGGATATTCTGCAGTTGAGGACTCACAGATGGTTTCATTCACATGGATCTAGTTTCATTTGCTTTGTCAAATGCGCTAATCCCGATGAGCCAGACACAAATGCAAGGCTAGCTTAGACAGACACTATCAATAATCCTTTGTGGTATAGAATATTACTTTACATTGTATTCAGTGTTAAAGCAGATGTTTTTTGTAGAGTGAAAGTTCTTAAAGATGGAGTGTTTTACTTTTGATCATGGTTTGCACCAATCTAAACTGGATGTGCCAATCAAGCTAGGGATGTAGGTGGAAGGAGATAGAAGAATTTGTAGAGGAAAAAAAAGTCACTTAGGATTGTTCTTGCATTCAGAAATAACAGACATAGATATACAGAACACAGGTGTAGCCTGGAAGCAGGCCCAATGGTCTGCCCATGCAATTACCTCCTGTTCACTACCAGTGCCCTTCAACATGGTCTGGGGAGCAGTTCTTGTGCTACATATGTAACCCAAAAATGAAGTCAGCTTCCTCCTTGAACCACTCAGTTCAGTCTTCTTCCACGTGGGGAGCACAGTTGCCTGGCATTGCAGGTATTCTGATGTTGACCTTCTTTGCTTCCCTTGCTTCCCTTTCCTCTGATTTTGATTCAGTATTCCCTGAAGGTCTGTGTCCCAGTTCCAGTAGCTACCCACCTGCCCTTGCACTTTGATTCCTCACAAGGTGTTTTGTGGCAGTCTCTACAGCTATTTTAATGTCCATCCCTTCATGCTCTTCTGCCTCCTAAAATTAACCCATGCATTTCTCACTTCCCTTCTTCTGGACAGCCAAAGGGCTGGCCTTGGCATCTGGGATACTTTTTGATAAGTGACTTTTGAGCATGGCATGAAATCAAATACTGTCTCACTGGGCTGCAGAGGAAGGTAATGAGTGCTGTAAAACTGGCTGAGATTTCAAGAGCCAGAAAGGCAAGGAAGCTAGATAAACAGGTAAAAGCATTTTGGATGAGGGAAAACATTTCTGTAGTTTGGGTGCAGAGACAGAGAGGAAATTTATCAGCCTGGATCTTCTAATAATTTCTGAAAAGTACTTTTCTGCTGGAATTTATCTTTCTTGTTCTATTTGATGTCTGCAGTTCTAGTCTTATATTGAGAGTGATTTCTGTATCTCCTCACTTCTGAAAACTGGCTCCAAAATAAATTCCCAAGCACTTTTGTTCTGTCCCAGCTTGACTGATACTACTTTTCCATCTGAGTAATCACTATAATGTCAAATAACACTCACATTAGTCCTTTAATCTTAATTTTAGTGATGTCAAAGTCTGGTTGTAATTTATGCATCTTCTCAACATTAAAAAATGGGGAGGATGTGTGTGTGTGTGTGTGTGTGTGTGTGTGTGTGTGTGTGTGTGTGTGTGTGCGTGTGAGCACAGTGACTGAAGTGCTTTCAGTAGACTGTAGTTGGTGTTTCCTACAGAGAAAGCAGAAATTAAAATATCATGACTAAACTATGTCTGTACAGCAGCACCACAGTGTCACTAATTGTTTTTTTCCTCACTCAGTGGTTACTAATTAATTTTTCTGACTTTTACTCTAGATTGACTAGACTAATTTTGATTCACCCTAGGAGGAGGATGAAAACTGCAAATGCTCAGGAACAGGCAATGAGAACACCCATATCAAAATACTTGCAGAGATGGCATCAGGAACCTGAGATCTCTCAGAATGGTTGACTCTAATGTTATAAGATAGTTTATAATGCTATAAGATAGTTAATGTAATATTAATATGGCTGGCAAGATAAAAAAAGTCACTTTGAGACTATCACTGAAGAATTTTGTAAGCCTTTTTTAGACATCCAGAGACAGTTGTAAATAATCTCAATTATTCTATCACATATTTTGCACATTTGTGACTTGTGTTATACATTTTCCTGCATATTGAGAAATAGCATTGTTATTTTGCCAAGTAACCTATATATGACCCCCTCTGCCATCAATTATTAACACTGTGCTAATTTAAAGAAATATTATGCGTTACAGTTTAGCTATTTATACAACACCTGAAAGTGTGTTTACATTGCTCCATTTCAAAAGAAACTCACTGCTCTATGAAATAGTTGAGGTTGTCTCAAATCCGGTCAGGGCTCACTTCATTAAATAAATATCAAAGCAAACAACTTGAGTTTTGTCTTTGATTGGAGAACTTGAAGGAATAAATATGCCAGTATACTTTAGTCCTGCCACAACTTTACTATGATCACTTACATGCTTATGAAATGAAACAGTTTATTAGTACAAAGTAAACGTTAAAAATGCAAACCAATATTTATCTCAATCATAAGCCAAGCTGTTTCTTTTCCAAATGAAACATGTTTACAGTTGCATCTGCCTGCGGTGACTGATAAAGCTTGATAGTATATTTTCTAAGTGTGTCTCGAAAGTTTTCCATGGATATTGACTTTACAGCCTCCTGCAGACAAAGCAGACATAACATAAGCTACCTGTACAAAGGAGTTAAGAAGTTATTTGTCAGTAACTACATTCTAGCAATACTGACTCTGAATATTACTCACTTTTTTAAAAGGCAAGTTTACATGTATTTATTGCAAGAAGAAATTATATTGAATTTCCATCACAAACAATAAATGATAACCCAATGGCTTAATTTTTAAGGTAGAAATGGGTTCCTACTAATTAATCTTGTTCAGTTTTTCTGCCATGTAGAACTTCAGTTCAGGCCTGGGTAAATTAAACTGGTACTGCTGTACTAATGATCCACAAATGTGCACAGAAACTTGGACAAAGCTGCTACTTTGTGTTATACCGTTAAGGAAGTCTGCTGAAATTTGGAATGTTAAGTTTTCTTCAAAATAGCTTAGTTGGTTTTTTCATCTGAAAAATGTTGTCACCCTTTAATACCTCATTTCACTTTGTTAATTAGAAAAGCTCCAATTGCATCCTTTTTGGTGGTTTGCAATGTTCATTGAGAAGTTGAGGAAAATATTGTTACTGCACATTTAAATTTTTAAGAAAAATATGAAAATTGCCATAAAAAGGAAGGAAAATGTACTATTTCATAAAGCAAAGAGCTCTGAAACAGGAAAACTGAGTAAAAGAGGAGAACTGAGGGCCTCAAGAGTGTCAGGATTTTCTTCTGGCTTTGCTGGAGGCTGCTTTGACAGGTTCACATGTTGATTGCGACCTTGGTCAGAACTGTCAAGCCACCTTTTTTTTTTTAGGACTTTGAGTTAAGTACATGTTTATAAAGTAAAAAAAGTGTTTTGGATAGTCTGAATAAAAACCACTTACCTTCTCAAAGTTCTGTTTACATATTTTTCCTTTTACTATAAACTTTCTAGTTCAGTTTATTGCTACAAACATTATCTTTAGCAGTCTTGTAGAGTGGTTGAATATATTAGTTAGATTATTCTGAATTTTCAGTGACAAAAAAGTACTCCAGAAGCATTAGAAACAGGGAAAACTACTGTTTCAGACAGCTTTATAAGTCAGTTGCAACTATTCTAAGAGCAGCTGCTGAGAAACTTCTTTGAATTCTTTCAATATGATATCCTGACATTACAAAATCTGTCATTGTGATATATCTTGAAGTGTAGAGTAAAATATAGTACAGGCTGCTTGCATGGTATGAAAAGTTTCAGTTTTATGACTATACTGTTATTCAGCCTTTCATCTGCAGTGCAGATCAACATTTCTGAATTTATTACATACATCTGTCTGAACTCTTGCTGCTCAGTGGGGAAAAACAACAGTCGAACACAGGAAACTGGAACTCCAGTTCTGGCAGGTTTTGTTCTAAGTAATCAGAAAATATCACTTTTTTGTTTGAGACAGATGAGCTAAACCCAAATGAAGCAAAAAGGAAAAACAAACAAAACTCCCATGTTTTCCCTTCTATAAAATTAGCACTTAAGGCATTACTTCCCTCTGGAAATTGTTTGGTTTTACATGATTTTAATTCTCATCTCCATGATCTTATTTTTAATTGCTTTCCCATGAATTTCTGAAAATCACCTGAAAAGTTGACATTGCAATCTTGTAAAGGTACCAGGAATGAGGAAAGCATAAGTTAGGTAGTTAAAATCCAAAGTAGAATTTTCTGCTTTGGTTTAGTCTTAAAATTTCTATGTTTCTGGAAGGTCAGTTAAAATACTCTAGATAGCTTATTATCTACAGAGAAAACAGGTGGTGATGCAAAGAATAAGGATGCTGCATAGAAACAAAAGGAAAAAATATTAATTCATCAATTTAATAAGAATATTGGATGAAAATAAGAAGGCAGAGATGCAGATGGAGGACAAATATGGAGCTGAGACAGAATCAACAACTGAACTACAGGGAGTGAAAACAAGCAGCTTTAAACCATAGCCTGCTGAATTACTTGTATCAGGAGATGCCTTTGCACCTCAGTCTCTTTCTTCTGCTATTGTGCCTGGCTTAAATTCTTACTTGAAAGCAGACTGTTTGTGCTCTTGGTAAATCATCTTTCTTTCACGGCCTGTATAAATGGGGAAGAGTGCAAGAGACAGAGAATAAATCTCTAAGAAGGCATGCAGTTTGAATGGTGGGTACATCTGCTTCGGCTTGCCTCAGTTTAGTTCATCATGAACAGTATTTCTCCATGCTGGATGTTTTATATTAAAGAAAGTAGTTGTCTGCCTTTTTCTCTCTTCATACAGCTGTGAAGCCAAATCATTCAGTACCGGACGCTTCGTATAACACCTTTCTTCAGAGGTCCCTTTGTAGTCCACTATTTGAGGGTTTTCCTTTTCATTCCTTACATCTGATCCCTAACAACTCCCTTCTATATTAGTTTTATTATCACTTGCTCTGTATTCTGTCCCATTACTGACATGGTTCTTCTTATTCCTCTCTCCTTCTTTCATTGAATGTTCTGGGTTTGACAACAGTATAGCAAATTTGTGTCTTCTCTTTTCTTCCAGATCACCTTGGTCTTCTTTATCCATCACAACAGATGAACGTCTTCCTTCTAGGTGCAGATTCCTCTTCCCCATCTCTCTTCTTCACACACAACACACAAATTATATCTGGGTAATGAACGTTATTTATTTCTGAACAATAACACTGCTGCTGCAGCCTGAGCTGTTGTGGAGAGTGGTTTCCTGCCTAATTACTGATCTGTTTTCTTCAGGTGTAAATGATCATTCCTGTCTGAAATATTGCTTCCATACTTCTCTCTCTTTTCTGCTACTTAGATTAGTTTGCAAAGTCCTCCTGTTGTGTCTTTCCACATCAAATTCATATGTCACTGTGATCATGACTCTCTAATTTAATTCTATCTTTTCTTTATGGTGTTTATCTAAGCAGCATCATAAGGTCATTATCCATTTCAAACACTAAAACACCATTTCCACTTCTAAATTTCCCCTTAAACTCCACCTCTTTCACATTCTGTAGCAACATATAATGAAATAATTTCAAATTTGACATTTATTATATTAGACAAGGATTTCTGCAAACTAAAATATGGCATTATTATATATTCATTACATGTAAAAATAAGGTGACTTAAATATATGTAAAAATAAGATATTTGTATGTGAAATCCCACTGGTGTTAAAGTGCCTTTTATATTTTTTATTTAAGTTTTGTCTATGAATCCTAGCAGGCTATTTCATAAACATGTTTCAATTTACTTCTACAATAGAACAAGTTCAAAGTTTGGGGTTTTTATTTTTCTTCTGAAATACAACACTGGTCTAAAATTTTATAAATTGCTACCTTCATCTTTATTTTGACTGTGAATGTTTCTTCATTTTTGCATGTGCCATATTTTCAATTACTTTCTCAGGGACTAGCTAATAATCTAATGCAGAAGATGTCCACCTCTGTTTAGTTCACATTTTTGCAGTCAGCTTACCAGACATAGTGTCCTCAGCCTGTGAGCAGGATTCAAGAATACTAAGTGCTGAACAAGTATAATCTTGGGGGCCCAGATATGTCACCCCCAGGAAAAGGTGACCCTCTTTTTCAGTTCAAATAGTGATTCCTGAATTTGTGTCATGCAGTTATTTTTAAAAGAAAAGATAAAATATAGCCTTGTCTTATTGCCTTATTGCACCGTTCTATTTGTTGATGGGAGGAGATCCAGACGAATTTGTATGGACATCACCAGACTTGAACAAGGTTAATCTACTTAGGCTCAGGTGAGTTCATTTTAGACTTAATTCACTTCATTGCACATCTATAGTGGTTATTAACAAGCTTAAGGACCTTTGGAAGCTTATGGATAACAGTGCAGCACCATGGAAGGTGGGAAATCATTATCCTCATAAGGCTGGTGTAATAATTTGCAGTCACACAGTTTCTGTAGTAATCCTTGGGGTTGGAATAGGTCACTAGGTCTGTAAACCTTTCATCAACTTTATACATTTTTTGCTCTTGCTCTTTAATTAATGAATATATAGTAACATAAAAGTAGATGTAAAGAGTTTAATATATAAGTTTTTTTCAAGCATCACTGGCAAGTTTTATGGCCTGTATTTGTATAATCATTTTAAATACAAGGCTAATGATGATTTTTTTTGCACTATCCTGTTTATCCACTATATGTGCATAATATTTAAGAATGGGAAAAAGCTGCAACAACAATCTTTAAATTAATGGTAGTTTCAGATCATATTTTCTAGTATATTCATTTAGGTCAAACTGTTTAATATATTTATATAATAACAGGCGCCAGAATAGTTCTAGATGTAAAACAGATCCTTAGTCTGTAAAATGTAAGTCCAAGTGCTGAAAGTACATCAATATACTAATATTATAAGTTGTGATTATCTGATTTTTGAAACATGTATGTTTTCAGTACCATGTTTTCCCACAGTTTTTTTACAAAAACTATGTCATGGAAAGAGGATATTGTACACTTTCTAAGAGAGCAGAGGTTCTGTAAAGTTGAAATTCTGAGAGGGATTTTTGATCTCTGTGTCATGCAAACAGCAAAACCAGCTCCATGTACTTTCATAATGTTAAATTCTGTAATGAAACACTTCTTTTCTTCCAGATTTATGATATTCTTCTCTAACTAAGTGTGAAAGTTCGGGTTGGCTCCCTGCCAACAGCCAAACCTCAAAAAAGAATTCCCCCCTCCCTCTCCCAAAAACGGCAAAAAGCAGCAAGAGAAAATTGAAGTTATATATATATATTTACATATATNTGACCCTGGTTACTAAGGAAGGCCTACAAAAAAACAACCCATCACACTAAGAATAAGTAATTCCTCTTAGTCTAAGCAGGAGCAGCCTGAAACATGAATTAACAGACTAACCAATTCAGGTGCTTTATAGTTATCAGTTTCTGGAAGACAGAAGTTGTAAGAGCTATCCATTTCTACTATTTTTGCCCTTTTGGCACATTTTGACACATTGGATCCAATATTCAACCTTAAACAATAGGCTGTAGGGGAGATAGTATCTGAGACTGTATCAAAGGCAGGCAAAATGTTGCAAAGGTTATTATTAGGCAGTTAAATTGCAGCTTGAGCAAGCCCACTAGGGCTCTCAGGCTCACAGCCCACTTCATTTCCAAAATATCAATGTGGTCCACTCATATCCCTCTCATTCAGGGAGTGGAAGAGGTCAGAGTAGTTGCACTTCCTATCTTTTATGGTGTAGTCTAGTAGTTTTCTTTGTCAAGGAAGACTAGAATCAATGTCTTTCGCTCCTTAAGTAGTTAAAACCAATTGTTTCATATCATGCTCCTTTGAAAAGTGTATTTTAGCTCCTTCTAGGGCACACATTATTAGAGAAGATTGAGGCAGATGGGTTACTCTCTTTTTGGTGCTGTTTCCCAAAGTAAAAAAGGAGTCAGGGGTTGGAAAGTGAATATGCAAGAACGGAGAATAACTCAGTGGTAATTAAGTGATACAGGAAAAAGAGGAAAGGAAACAGCAAGGTTCTCAAAATTCAGGGTTGGCTCTGAGAACTTGATTTGATGTAGGATGTATCAAAGAGAATACAGACATTTCTCAGAAGGTTTCCAGAACCTTATAAACTGCTACTAGTAGGCAACAAAAGTTTTGGCTTGAGAAGGCCACATATCTTTTTCTGGAAATACTCAGAGATTATAGCTGCTGCTCTCTCATATGATTGGAACTACGTCATGATGCTATCCAAAATTAAGATATTCCCTATCATTGTAATGGATGTATGTTTGATGAGTCAAAGGGACATGCAAGCAGCTTCCATTGATACGACCTTATGTATATGCAGTCTTCTATTACCTAAGCAGGTATGATTTTGTCATATGAAGAGAGATACCTGAATTCTGAATGAACAGATATGCAGTTAGCCAAGAAGGTACAAGATGGAAGGCTGTCATTGAGTAAGAGTGTTTGGGTATCATTTCCAACTCAGTCTTTCATTGAGTAAAATCCTTTATAGTTATTTGTATGTTAATACAACTTTTAGACTGTTTGGCATCTTCTAGAGAATCTGAACTAAGGCAAAGTTTTGCAACTTGTTTGCAGTAAGGAAGCCAACAATTTCTGGTGAAGAAACAGTAACAACCTGCCTTTGGGAGCTGGTGTGTGTAGCATAATCTATTGTTTTACTGGAAATTAGAAAGCATGGGTGTCTCTCCTGGCTACCCTCCAGTGGAACGTGTTAGTTTGGACAAATCACTTAGCTTTCGTGTGCTTCACTTGTTCCATCTGTAAAACGGAGATAATTATGGTATATGCCTCTCAAGGATGTTACAGTACTTAATTAGTGAATTTTTAATTCCTTAGAGGTCTTCAGAGGAAATATATTATATGTTAAATATGTCTAAAACATATTTAAATAATCTAAAAATTATAACAATTTCTTACTTAAAATAATTTTTTTCTTTGAAGTTATGGAGCTTTGGGACAAAGAATGAAAGATTCTTAACAGTGTATGAAAAAAATGGTTTTACCTACTTCTCAAATGCTTGTTGGTCAACTGGTTGTTTTAAAGGCTTTTTCCATTCATTGTAGCAAAGAGAAAACAAAGGTTACAACTGTTTATGTCTTCCAATATGTTGTGGAAAAATGTTAGAGATTGGGGAAGAACAGTTAATTTCAAGGAAACAGTAGAATACAGATTCATATAATGGCCTGTGTTGGAAGGGACCTTAAAGATCATCTAGTCTCAGCTCTCCTGCTGTGGACCCAGACACCTTTTCCTAAATCACCTAGAGCACCATCCAACTATAGCCGAGGGCTATGAACTGGCCATGAATTAATGTAGACCAGAAATTGGAAGCAGATTTCTTAGCTCAGTCAGGTTCTAGAACAAACGGAATATGAACTAGTGTTAGCAAAAAACCTTAACAAACGTTTTTAGATTATGATCAGGTAGTAACTGAAGTGTTGTACGTTGGAGTGGCTGAAGTAACAGAGGACCATACTCAAACCTTTAGAAACTACAATTTACTACAAACTGAGTAAGCTTTGCAATATATGACAAATACAAATGTGGTATTATGCCATGGTGTGCTGGTTTAAACATAAACCGGCAGGAGAAATTAATTCAACTCACAAAAGATTGTAAGTCAGAACTACAATTTAATAAAAAGATCACAATAAGTACAAGGGTACAGAGGGAAAAGCCCGTTTGACCCACAGAAACAGGTGTGTAACCCAGCACCCTGGGGCACAAACAGAATGGAGCTCGCCAGCCCCTGTGCTGAGCACCACCTGCTCCCCTGAGTACAAAGTAAAAGGAAAAAGAAAACGTGTCCATGAGGATGATGGTCCTGGTCTGGTCAAGAGTGGCAGTCACAGTTCTGCTGAGGCTCTGGTCCTCCTCTGGATCTGGCAAGTGAGTGAGTCCAGTCCCAAAACCCCCAGTATATATATATGCTTAGGCTCAGGTGGGAGTTCCCAGTACCTCCCGCAGGGTGGGGAGTTTCACAATGGGTGAGTTACTGTGTAGGGTGAGTCATGGCATAATTTTTGGAAACCCTGATGGCCCATTAGCAGACATGACCCCTCAGGCTGGGTGTGGAGGTGCTAACAGCTCTCCAGAGGGGCATTACCACACCCGAGTCATTGGTGTGAAGACAGGAAACCTTTCTTATCTCACAGAAGTTCGAAAGCACCCACCCTGTAGCCTGAGGGGTCAGGTGTGCCCCAGGAAGCTGCTGCAAATGGTCCATTGTTAACAGTTCATGAGAAATTACATAGAGGGTGTAGAATACACAGTCTTAGCCACACCCACACAGTGACAAACTAGTCCTGGTCACTATAACCAGGACACATGGTCACAGAGACAGAGCAGCAGTCCCTAGAAAGGCTATTCATATCTCTGTTATGTGCATAGAACCCATATCAAGCCATTCTGTCAGATCTGATATACAGCAAGGAAATAGTGCCATGTGAAGGAAGCTGTTCATACTGCTCTGTGATATTCAGAAAAAGATGATCATATGTTATATCAGTTATAAGTTCCTCATGACATTTGCTCTCTTCCAAAGACATATATAACATTACAATTTTTAGTTTTAGGACTGCACAAGAGTCAGCTGCCTTTTTTGGCTACTGCAGTGATAATCTGTGTCATATAGAGTGTAGTTAGAATAACCCATAGAGCCATATACTGATCTAAATGCCTGATATGAATAGAATTAAATCTCCCTCATCGCTCTCTTCTCAGTAGCTCAGCTGGGGCATCAACCTGGTTTTAGGTTAAGTAAATATAACAAATATCTAAAAATGTTTGCTAAACTGTGAGAAAATAAACATCTTTTTCTTCAATGAATTAGTATTATAGATACACAGTAGATATAATTCTCATGTTTGATGGAATATCATATACTTCATTAGTAAAAAAAATTCTAAATTCTAAATTAAAATAAAGGTGTTATGGATTTAAAATCTTGGAATTTTTCTTTCATCTACCAACCCTGTGCCTCAGAGGGATCACCTCCTCTCTTTTTTTTTTTCAACCATGGAACCAGGAAAGAGACTGCCTGCCCCATGAAAAAGAGTTCCACCTGCCCCCTTCATGAACTGCTAACAATGGATCATTTGCAGCTCTGCCTGGGGCACACCTGACTCCTCAGGCTACAGGGTGGGTGTTTGGGAACTTCTGTGAGATAAGAAAGGTTTCCTGTCTTCACATCAGTGACTCAGTGTGATAACACCCCTCTGGAGAGCCATCAGCACCTCCACACCCAACCTGAGGGGTCATGTCTGCTAATGGGCCATCAGGGATTCCAAAAATATGTCAGAGTGTAAATCACCCATTGTGAGACTCCCTGCCCTGGGGGAGGTACTGGGCACTCCCACCTGAGCCTACGCACATATAAACTGGGGGTTTTGGGACTGGGGATCATCAGATCCAGAGGAGGACCAGAGCCTCAGCAGGACTGCGACTGCCACTCTCAACTGGACCGGGACCATTACCTTCACCAACAGGTTTCTTCTTTCCTGTTACTTTGTACCTAGGAGGGCCAGGTGGTGCTCAGCACAGGGGCTGACAATTACCATTCTGTTTGTGCCCCAGGCTGCTGGGTCACACACTTGTTTTTGTGGGTTAAAGGGACTTTCTTGTTTTTTCTCTGTACCCTTGTACTAATTGTGGTCTTTTTTACTAAATTATAATTCTGATTTATAAGCTGTTTGTGAATTGGATTCATTCCTCCTGCTGGTTTATCTTTAAACCAGCACAAAATGAAACAAACTTACTGAAATATTCTGTGCTTTCAATATGACAAAATATTGTCAATGATTGTATGTACAGTTGCACTTTGGCTCAGAACAGCACCGCTCTTTGAAAACAAATTTCCTGGCCAAAGCACATGCTGCAGATTGATTTTGATTTGTAGAGCAGTTTCACTGCATGCAACTGGATTTCTAACAAATGAAAAATGTTCTGCTTTTGTTGCACACCAAATGCAGCTCTAACCTGCAGAAAATATATAAATATCCACACCTACGATTTGTCCTTCAGATAGCTAAGAAACACTCACATGGTAAGGTCAGCCCAGGGGACCAAACCAAACTGAATACAGAGTAAGACTCTATCTGAAAAACCATTTAGACATAGAAGCTGCAGCAGCAACTGTTTTGACCTGCTGGCTCCTGCTATTGCACTAAACTACCTTTTAGTATAGACATAGTCAATATTATCCTGACCACACATAATTTTTCATATAATTTCGTTATTTTAATTTCATATGTGAATTTATGAATCTATAAACACACATACATACACAAGTAAATATATAGGAAAGCACATCCCGCATGCTTTAAGACAGAACGACCTGAAATACTTTTTAACCAAAATGCACAGGAAAAAAGTTTTGAAGGTTTTTTCTCACTTCAATGATGACATTGTTACAATTAAGGTTCTTATTCAGAAACCGGAGCTCAGGCAAAAAAAAATGCAGTCACATAAGTCCAAGATTCTCATTGGCTGGAAACTTCTGTAAAAGAATTAAAGAAGTGAGTTACTGGTGAACGGTAAACCAGCATGTATTCAACTTGTGTGCACCAGGACATTGATTTGCAATAGCCCTATGAATACTGTGGACATTCCAAAGGACTGGAAGAAAGATAACACCATGCCAGTACTTAAAAGACTAAATGAGCCAACTCACATAATTATAGGGCTGTCTACATGACATTGATCCCAGGTGAAATAAGAGTTACTGATATGGGACTCTGTTACCAAAGAATGTAATGGGGAAAATGGAATGAATGCCAATCAACATAAACATATGGAAAGTAGATCTTGTCATAATAACTTTCTTTTGTGTGAGATTACTACTTTGATTGCAAAATGGAATTGTGTTGATACAAGATACATAGGTTTCTGTAAGACATGACTGTCTTGCAAACATGTATATATGACATGTATAGTTATATACATAATTTTGGTTCAAGGAACAGTGATTCAAAATTAACATGGTACACAATAAAAGAGCTAATCTTACAGGTTCTGATGTGTAAACACAGAGTTAGCACTGAATGTGTAAGGTTTGAGCTCTGTTTTGCAGAGATTTTTTTGTTATAATCTATTGGATATTTTGTATCAATGACCAGATATGAAAGTATTGAAAATTGCTGTGTTTCCAACATTTCTGATGGTGGAAAAGTTTGAAGAGATAGTCAGTGAACAGAGTAGGTTACTACAGCAGAATAATCTGTTTATGTAAGTTTATGCAAGTTATGTGGGTTCAAGCAAATTATGGGATGTACTATAGTCAGTTTAAGAGTAGAACACCAAGGATCTGCTGCATTTCAAGGTTACAGATTTGGTTGTTCTCATCACATCCAGACCACAAAAAAAAAAAGGAGCTGTTTTTTATTTTCTGGACATTTACAAGGAATGAAGTGAGGAGACAGGGGAGATGCAGCGAAACTATGCTCACTGACTACTGGAAGCAAATCCAGGAGTTGTTTCAGTCTGAGTGCTTTTCTACAAACCGAACCTGCTGGCAGCCTCTCCCATTCCCATATTCCAGGACAGGGCTCTTCAACTGATATTTTATCACTCACAGCCTTCTCTTGTGGCTTCCCTGTTTTGTTCCCCAAAATGTTCTATGACTTTTGTATTCCTTCCCTGCTTAGAGTGTCCCACAACTGATGTTTTGCAGTTTCCTGCAACAACAAGGAGCAAACGCAATTGCTCAAGAGTTACCTGTGTATTGTATACTCTTAATATTAAACAGGTTAACTACATTCAAAACCGCGGAGATGAATGGGGAGAGCTTGGACTGTGTAGGGCTCTACAGATAAAACACAAAAGAATGCACAATGTCTATCCATTAAGTATTTAGCCTGGGTCTTGGAGTATGACTCTGAGTTAGTCAAGTAAGTTCCTTGCAAAGTGTCCAAGAAGAGTTAGTTTCCTTGCAGGGGGATCTGGAAGAAACAGAATACTAAGCTAACAGCATGTGAAAGACAGAAATGTCTGAAAAGCAGTACTGCATAAATAATTAACTGCGGGCAGCATCCTCCTTTACTTTCCTTTTTAAACTCTATTTGAGCATTTTAATTTTCTGTGGCTGCAGACAACAGAAGAATGTTTTACAGGCTGCATGCAGATGCTGCGTTAGAGGAAAAGCAACTTCAATTTTATTTTTTATATTGTTAAGAGGTAAATTGAGCCTTACTTCTAAACATCTTGGCTTATTCCACAAAGAACACAGATATTTGATAAAGGAGAGAGCAAGTTAGTAGTTTTTAGAGGAAGGCAGTGCTGCTGCTGCTTTCAATTAGCAAAATAGGATATATAGAATATATATAGAAAATATATAGAAATATATAGAAAATATAAAATTTAGGTTCACATTTGCTTGGATGTTTGGGCAAGATTCTCACCTGATGTAAAGAAATATAATTTTATACAGTTACGGTTGAATTCCTTTCTTTCATATCAGCTGAGAATCTAGCAGCTATTATTTATTTAAACTTTCAGTATTTGAAAGTATTTTTCAAATATTTCAGTATATGAAACTGCTCTATTTCCCTTTTTTCTCATTCAACCATAAGCCAATATCCAGAGTACAAGTGTTTGGTAATAAATTTTTCTTACCACTGGAATTCAGACTGGATACAAATGTAATTTAACTGGTACTTTATTTTACAGCTCAGAGAATTTGTTGGATACTTACTAAGGGCAAAAGCATTTAGTTTAGATATTGACACCAGCAGTGCTGTCATCTGGCAAACACTGGAGCACATAGTACTTAGGAGAAATATATTTGGTAAATATAAAAGATGTGTAAATGAAAAATATGTTTATCATAGTATAGGTTGATATTTTAAACAGTCACAGATGGCGATGTACTAGCTGGTTATTGACAGCAATATCAGGTCTAGAAAGGGCTTTGACAGGTCTCATCGTACAATGATTAATTACTCTGAGGCACTCCAATTTCCTTCCTTGTTCAGCTCATGGCTCAGAGTAAAATCTGCTGCTCTTATTACACTCTACAACACAGGAAACATCGTCTCACTGCTGTATCCAAGGGCCAATCAAAAGCACAAAAGTCAGTCAAATAAGACTCATGGTCAATGCTGGAAAGGCCTTTCCTCAAGGGATCAAAAAAGGAAGGAGTTAATGCAGCTTTGCTCTCCATATTTTAATTTGTTTTAAATGACCAATGAGTGGGACAGATGAATAAGTTTTCTGAGGAGATCAGGTGGGTACTAGTCAAGTCAGTTGTTAAATTATGTATAAAAAGGCATAGGTGTAAAATGAATAGCTGTGAGACAAAGCAAAAGATAGTAGAGTTCATGCTTAAAATGCATATGCTAAAAAAGAAACACAAGGACAATAACTGAAACACAAGATCTACATATTTTTCTGAGACTGTTCCTAAAGAAGAGACACTGCCTATTTGAAGTGTTGCTTCTATGCTCCTGGTATTGAATAATAGAGATACTGGTTGTAAAGTGGTCTTTGAGATTTCCTAGAAATGAACAGGGACAAGTCCTGCCTGGTAAATGTTAGAGAGAGTGTTCAGCAAGTAGCTGATGTTAAGAAGGTTTTTTGCAGTGCAAGGATTTTTAATAAGGCAAAGGATGCTACGTTGCCAAATACTGACTGTGATTAAAGTCTGAAAGTTCTTCCTTGCGTGACCTGAAACAATAGGAAGCACGTATGTGGGGTGAACTGCCTCAGAGTGCAGAATTCTGTTTAAGATTTTCAGGCTAGCTCCAGATGAGGTGGTAGATCTACACATCTGTACTATGCAGAAATTATACTCTGGGTTCTGGAAGCAGTGCAGATGCATCATTGCTGCACTGAATTATGCTTTGGCTAGCACAGTTATGCTGACGTGGCCATGCTGCTTCCAGTCTTAGCCTTATCCTGAGCTAGCTTAGATCTCTCTGCCCTATAATGCAAACTTATCAATAGTCTCTGTCCTTACCAGAATCTAGAAATGTTGAGGCTTCAAATAGACCAATGTTGTATCGGCAAAGCAGAGGGGGAACTCTCAGGGCTATATCCAGATGTAATTAGCAAACTGTACTCTGAGGTGGGCATCCTCTTTATTTTTCCTGTCCTTCCTCATATAACTAGACATAAGTTGCCCAGAACTGTGCCTCAAGTTAGCAAAGGCAAACTGCTTTCTTTGGTTCCTGGAGGCTGTGTTTTGCAGCAAGGTTGAAGATTGGGATGGATGTCTGATTATGGTCAAACCTGATTTAGATTGACAGGGTTTAGAAGATGCTGTGTGCATGTATCTGTGCCAAGTTGAAAGGTGTTTTCAACTTCCTCTGCAAAATAGGATGTGGTTTAGCTTTTGGGAATCATCAGAGCAGCTCTCACTTCGTCAGTTTTCTAACATCAAAGGATCTTTTGGAACTACTAATGCCTTGATCTCCACTTCTCAGTCTGTACCACAGAGTTTATTTTGAAACACTTTGGTCTAATTAAAACCGTGGGGTTTTTGTGAAACTGGGTGATATATAAGATTTCTGATATGAAAAGAGATGGCCACATGATCATCAGGATTGGTGATTTGGTGATCTTTTCTGGAATTATGTTCCACAGGTCTTCTTCTCCCTGTGGAACAAAATGAGGTAGGAATGTTACAGAAATCCAAGAGTTTTAAAACTATAAAGAAACCTGCCTTGAATTTATTTTCACATAATCACAGAATGTGTACGGTTAGAAGGGACCACCATGAGTCATCTGGTCCAACCTCCCTGCTCAAGTAGGGTCATCCTAGAGCACATGGCACACGATTGTGTCCAGACAGTTCTTGAATATCTCCAGTGAAGGAGACGCTATGACCTCTCCTGGCAATTTGTTCCAGTGCATGATCACTTGCAAAGTAAACAAGTTCTTTCTCATATTCAGGTGAAACTTCCTGTGCATCAGTTTCTGTCCATTGCCTGGTTTATTGCTTGACACCATCAAAAAGAACCTGGGTCCATTCTCTTGACGCCCTACCTTCAGACACTTGTATACATTGATGAGGTTCCATCTCAGTCATCTCTTCTCAGTGATGAATAGGCCCAATTGCCTCAGTCTTTCCTCATAAGAGAGGTGCTCCAGTTCTTTGATCAACTTTGTAGCTCTTGCCTGCACCTATTCCAGGAGTTCCATGTCTCTCTTGTCCTGAGGAGCCCAGAACAGGACATAGCACTCCAGATGTGACCTCACCAAGACTGAATAGAGTGGCAGAAGTACCTCCATCTACCTATTGGCAATGGTCTTCCTAATGCACTTGGGGATACCACTGATATTCTTGGCCCCAGGGACACGCTGCTGACTCATAGACAGCTTGTTGTCCACCAAGACCCCCAGATCCTTCACAGAGCTTTCCAGCAGGTTGGACCCCAGCCTGTACTGGTGCATAGGGTTATTTTTCCACAGGTGCACAACCTGTTGAGGTCTCTCTGAAGGGCCACACAGCCCTCTGAGGTATTGGCTATTCCTCCCAGTTTTTTAGCATCAGTCAACTTGCTGAGGAGACACTATCCCCTCATCCCAAGTCATTGATGAACAAGTTAAACAATCTGGCCCTAGTATTGAACCCTGGGGAACCCCCCCTAGTGGCAGGCCTCCAAATAGATTCTGTGCCACTCATCATGATCTTCTGGGGTCTGGCCTTCAGTCAGTTTTCAATAAGGAAAACTTACTGGAAACAGCAGTAAGANCCAAGACTGAATAGAGTGGCAGAAGTACCTCCATCTACCTATTGGCAATGGTCTTCCTAATGCACTTGGGGATACCACTGATATTCTTGGCCCCAGGGACACGCTGCTGACTCATAGACAGCTTGTTGTCCACCAAGACCCCCAGATCCTTCACAGAGCTTTCCAGCAGGTTGGACCCCAGCCTGTACTGGTGCATAGGGTTATTTTTCCACAGGTGCACAACCTGTTGAGGTCTCTCTGAAGGGCCACACAGCCCTCTGAGGTATTGGCTATTCCTCCCAGTTTTTTAGCATCAGTCAACTTGCTGAGGAGACACTATCCCCTCATCCCAAGTCATTGATGAACAAGTTAAACAATCTGGCCCTAGTATTGAACCCTGGGGAACCCCCCCTAGTGGCAGGCCTCCAAATAGATTCTGTGCCACTCATCATGATCTTCTGGGGTCTGGCCTTCAGTCAGTTTTCAATAAGGAAAACTTACTGGAAACAGCAGTAAGATAAGAAAAGGAACAACAACAGCAACAATATTAGTAACTAAAGAAATTATTTACACAGAAAGTCCATGACAATACCGACTGTTTTGCCTGCCACAACTTCTCCTTGCAGAAGGAAGGCCCTTCTTGTGGAAAGCAAGAGAGCCTCTTTCCCCCACCCCTGGCAAATGACATGAGATGATATCCAATAACATTAGGGTCTTGGCCATGCCCCCATGGCTCTAGGCTCTGTCTCTTCACTGCTACTGCAAAAAATTAAACCTGTCTTTGGCTGAAACCAGGACAGAGGTCTGAATCTTCTCTGACCTAAATTCTATTCACTGATCAACAGTGAAACAGATTTAGTTTAGTGTTGCCTTTTAGAGCTGATTACCATTGGTAAAGCATGAGTATGATCACATTGCATCAGTAAAACAGATAAGACAGTAGTAGAAGTGTCTTAGTTTCTGAGATCATGGGAGCACTCTATAAAATTTCTTCACCCAAAGGCACAGTTGATATAGTTATGAAGGGGAGTCTGCAGAAATGGAAGAGCAGGGAAGCAGGTGCTATCCCACTTACAGTCTTGTTTGACATGATTTATTTCAAACCCATAAGTAAGAATACACAGCCATGAGCCACTGAAGAGAAAAAAATAACCTTAAGAATAGATTGATAATTTACCACTATTGAATAGAAGTGAAGAGCTAGGAAAAATAGATTAACAGAAATAATGTATAAAGGCAATAATTTTTGGAAGCAAAGAACAAAAAAAGGATTAAAGTAGTTCCTGTAAAATAGAGATGCCTGAATTCTTGATATTTTCCATTTTTCTAGAATGGAGTGCCTGGGCTGATAAAAGTCTTGCACTTTTTTAATGCTTAGGAATACTGTAGTTTTAATGGAGTCCTTCTTACTCAGGCACTGACTTGTTAGGCCCCCTTTCAAGTGCAGTAGTGGCTGACACTTCCTTTGAACAAAAATAAAGGAAGCTTTTTTTCCCGTCTTACATAGATTTTCCATAATACTGTAGCTCGTACTGAGTATGTCAGAAAACACTTTAATGTACCAAAGACAATCCTGTTATTCCCAGTGGAATGTTATAAACATGACTTTATAGATTCTTTGGGGAGAAAGTTGAGTTCAATGCTATTCCAGGACAACCTTATCCATGATACCTGATAAAAATCAACATTCCTTGGGTGAGGATACAAAGAGGAATAGCAGGTGACTTACTAAATTTCTAAAAAAAAAGGGTATTTTAAATCTCCTTTTTTTTTTCTTCTGGTCTAAATGTGGCAATTTCTTTCTGTTTAAATAAGCTCTCACTGTGGCAGACCATGATACAGGTAGTACACTTGTCAGTTGGTTTGGTCCTTGAAGACAAGATCTAGTGCACCTCAGAAGTGTGTATTAAGAGTCCACTTTTCTACACAAGCACAAACTCAGCTGCCCATTCTCTCTCTGTGTCCACTGTGGATGTAGTGTGTTTCAGGGCAGACTAAGGGCAAATCTGAGCCAATGCACTTTCATGTCCAACTCTGTTACCTACACATGTGGGTCAGAAACAAATGTATGTCCTGATGTGCCTGACTCTGTAGCCTGTCTGGGCACAAAGACGCAATGTCAAGCTAACAAGATAGCACCCCACTTGATGATAAGTGAGATTTGTAGGTTCAGACACCACAGTAAGTCTGAATCCGAGGCAAAACACCCACAGCACTGGGTTTTCAGAGAGCTCTGGGCAGAAAAAAGGAGAAAAAGTCCTACGTTGTTATAACTGATTCTTGAAAATTAGAAAGGAAATAAAATTAATGCCCATAACTTGAGATGCTATGAACCATGAGGAATCAAGAAGTATCCTTTCATCAGGAAATAGGAGACCTCAGAAACCCAACAGGCAGTTAAATTATTTAGGAATGGTAGAAAAATCACAGATATTTTTAATGGTAAAAATTTGCTCTTCAATATGTCTTTCCAGGTCAAACATACTCTATAGGTTTATAGTCAAAATACTGTTTTTCTCTCTTACAAGCCTTACTTTAGATTACTGATGCTGAAAGCTGATGCATGAAATTGTGAAATGGCTGCTTGAATGCTTGCAGTAGGACTCTTAAGAGTCCTGTGATGTAATGCAGCATCCTTGCTTAGTGTAAATAAACCTTCTTACTATGAGAATAGTTTTCCAAGTTTTGCAAATTCACTGAACTTGTGAATTGTTGCAAACCGATATCAAAGCTGCAAAATTGGTTTACAAATTCAATCTAGTATCACCCCCCACCCAAACTTCACCTAATAATACTTTCCAAATTTCTTTTACTGAGCTTTTTTTATGAACTTTTTTTTTTCTATTAACATTACTCTTAACAATCCAGTTAAAATAGATTCAGTAGATCAGTTTAGTCCATTGATCTAAAACCTAAATATAGCAATAACACACCTAGTAGTTTTCATCTGCAGAGTCTTGAGAGTTACTGGGTCTTCAAGAGTTACAACAAACTTTTTCTACTTATTTAGAATTATCTATAGCATCTTATTCCCTTGTCCTTCAGCCTTCAGGTAGCAATGCTCTTTTATAGGGCCTTATTGTCTGTATATAACTACAATTAAATAGCAAAAATGATTAAGCAAAAATAATATACTTGTGGAAATTATATGTGTCACTTTTGAATTTGTAAGGCACTGAATATATATATATGTAATATATATGTAATAGGCAAACAGCATAATTACCAGGTACTTAGCTAGAAATCCATTATATCAACTTTTATGTTTGAACTGTAGAACTTTTATGAACTTTAATAGTTGTAACTTTATAATTCTGGTGGTTTTAATACTTCTGTGGACCAACTGAATTATTTTTATATTAACATTTTTTCCTTAAGTTGAGGTGATATAAAACTAAACCTAAACCATATTAAATAATGAAAGCAAATCAATATGATTTTGAAGACTGGGAACCACCTGCTATGTAAGTTATTTGTCAATAAGCTGGTGTTTAATCATTTGCTGTCTAGAGGATTATTGTTTCCTTTCTCTTTACATGTGATGGGCAAAAACTCTTCTGCGATGCTTTTTTTCAAAACTTAAAACACAGTGGGCAGCATATGAAGAAAATTCATTCCAGTAGTGGGATTCTTAGGAACCATTCACCCATATTTTTAAGAAAAATACACAGGGATGACTTTACATGCTCCTTGGAAGCTGGAAGTAGGTGTTGAGAAGCTCTCTTACGGTGTTATTATATATTGATATATAACAGGAAGAAGGATTTGGTTGAAAGCTTTATGACATGGAGGGATTCAGCAAAGATATGTACCAGTTTTTCTTCAGTCCCCGATTCATTTTTGTTATTCGTATTATGATGGCTACTGAATGACAATTCAAGTCAATGCCATGCTCTCTGTTGAATGGGAGTTCTCACTGCTGTAGCAAAGGAAATACTTGTGCCTATAAAGCACTTAAAGAGCTGACATTTTGTCCTGTTACATCTGAAACTTTCCATTGCAAATACTGAAGTTTTAAAACAGTGGCTGCTGGAATTATCATGTGTGCTTCTCTAGTCTCTCCACCTTGACTTCAAGTAGGATCAGAACCAGATGCTGTCTTGGACAAAAGGGAAAAAATAGGCAGAGAAAGGGAAGAATAAATTGCATTGCTTGGTAGCAGCAGATTGTACTTGTACATGTCCACAGTCCTCAGAACAGAGGATCTCAAGCAGAAGCAACTGAAGTGATTTTTATTATATCTGTGCAGGTGTTTACGGTTGCAAAGTTCATCTTTCCATGGATGCCATCATGGAGCTACAGTACTTGACAAGCTCTTGAGCCCACAGTGTGAAAGTTTGGGTTGGCTCTCTGCCAACGGCCAAACCTCACAAGAAAGATTCCCCTCTCCCTCTCCCCAAATGGCAAAAAAGCAGCAAGAGAAAATTAAAGGAAAAAAAAAAA